>JARHVA010000525.1:2257500-2695000 GCA_037957365.1 Torreya grandis
TCGGTCCTCATCAATGGGCAGCCCACCGAGCTTTTTGGGGCAGTGAGAGGCCTTCGCCAAGGAGATCCGTTATCCCCTTATTTATTTATTATTCTGGCTAAAGGCTTGGGCCGGCTGTTAAAATCTCAGGTCACACAGAATATAGTGTAAGGTTGGTAGTGGGGAAATGGTTTAACCACGTCCCATCTTCAGTTTGTTGACGACACCATCCTGGCGAGAAAGGCTCGTATTCGGGAGGCGGTCACTTTTCAGGATGCCCTGGATCTGTACCTTGATGCGACTGGGCAGAAAATTAATGACCACAAATCCTCTATTTTTTTCTTCAACACACCTAGACCTATACAGAGGAGAATAGCGACTATTTTGAGATTTCAAATTCAAGAGCTTCCGGTTATCTATTTGGGCATTCCTATTGTGGTTGGGAGGCAGCCACGACTATTTTGGCAGAATGTCTTGGATAGACTAAGGCAAAAAGTGAGTCACTGGACACACAGGTGGTTGTCCACCACTGGGAGAGTCACTCTGTTGCAATCAGTGATACAAGCTCTTCCTATTTATAGATGTATGGTTCAGGCTGCTCCGATTTACTTTCTCAAAGAGTTTGATGCCCTCTCCTGCCAATTTGTTTGGAGTGGTAACCTGCAAAACACCAAATGGATTCTGATCAAGTGGGATACTATTTTCCGGCCAAAGAAGGATGGGGGTCTTGGGCTGTGCTCGGCCATCCTGGCTAGCCATGCCTTGGTGGCCAAACTGTATTGGAGATGGTGTGTCAACCAGTCCCAATTGTGGGCCCGTATCCTGGCTGGTAAGTACTTTCCAGGGGTTGATCCCTCTGATATTGTTCGATTTCCCCTTGAGCAAGGTGGCTCCATGATTTGGCGCACCCTTAAGGTTGGGGCTCAGCTGGTTAAACGCAGCTTGTTTTGAATTTGTAAGACTGAAGAACAGGCTCTCTTCTGGGAAGACTCGTGGGATGGTATGCCCCCGTTATTGTCTTCCCACCCTCATTTGCAGGCTCTATGTGATGTTTTTCAAGCTGCTGGCTGGACCAATGTTGCTCACTACAAGGAGGAATATAACTTGGGTTCAGCTCTCGATTTTCATTGGAAAAATTCTTCAGATTGGCCACCGAGTGGATCTAGGGAGAACAGGCTCAAACTTTCTCAGTTACTTGCTGCCAGACACTGTAACTCTCTTCAGGGACAAGATGTCCTTGCTTGGGGAAGCGGTTCAAATGGTAGCTACTCAGTCTCAATGGGTTATCAGGCCCTGATTAAACAGGTTTGTGGAGATGTTAATTTCCTCTGGGGGAAGCAAATTTGGAGTTCCTTCATGTGGCCCAAGTGCAACTTCTTCCTGTGGATGCTCGTCTACAATCGGTGCCTCACTTGGGACAACTTGTGCAAACGTGGATTTCAAGGACTTTCCAGGTGTGTTCTCTGCTATAGGGAGGCTGAAATAGGGGTGCACCTTTTTTTCCTCTATTCGTACACCAAGCTTATTTGGCATAGGTGGTGGGAAGCGTGGCACAGACCCTGCTGGCACACCTCCTCTCTGACTGAATTTTGGATGTGCCTGGGTCTTCTTGTTTCCAAAGCACCTTGTCTCCAGGCTGCATGGCATGTTGGGCCCGCATTCATTTTGTGGAACGTGTGGTTAGAGCGGAACAGGAGGACATTTAATGCGGAGTAGTGGGATAGCATTGCCATTTGGGAGAAGGTCCATTGTTCACTCCATGAGACACTGGCTTCTAAGGCCATTAGCATGGATGGGTTGGCAGTCGATGAACAGGGCATCCTCTCCAATGTTGCTGGTAAGACTTTGAACTTCCCTGCCACTCCTACTACTCATCGCACTACTAGTAGAGATAGACGAATGCCCAGGCAGGTGGATAGAAGGGGTCGATGGACTCCCTCTTCACCAGGATTTTTAAAAATTAACACCGATGGCTCTTCGAGAGGGAATCCTAGAGAATCTGGCATCAGAGGCATCGATCGGGATAGTTCTGGAAATATCCATTTTATCTTTTTCATATATAAGGGACAACATTCCAATAACTACATGGAGGTGCTTGCCATCCTTCAAGACATCCAACAATGCTGTCAACAGGGCTGGCAGGATATTATCTATGAATCAGACTCCTAGATTGTTATTGATTTGCTAAATAATCATAACTTTGATAGAGCTGAGTGGCGCTTGGCGATGGTTGCTCAGCAGGTTCTTCAGGTGAGCAATGGTCTGGTTTCGGTGAGTTTCAGGCATATTCCTCGTGAATGGAATGGGGTTGCTGACTGCTTGGCCAAATGGGCCGCAGAGCAAGGGCCCCATTGGGAGATTTTTGACTATAATCTGCTGCCTTTGACCTTTTCCCAGAAGCTGAGTCTTCTGGTTGAGCAGGACAAGGCTGTGTAATGTTTTTGGTTTCCGTTGTTCTTGAATAAATTTTTACCCCGTTCAGTAAAAAAAAAATACTACTCCCAACACACAAATTCAACTATACTATCAAGTTCAAAACAACACCTACCTCATTTCATGATCGTTGACATAGTCAAAGCCCTTGACCAATTGTTTGACCATGTCCACCTTGATGTTGGTTATTTTTAACCCAGACTATTTGCATGTTTTGTGATGACCTTGGAATGGTCTTTTTGATCATACCAACCATTTTTTCATGTTGACCATCTAAATTTTCACCACCTAGTACATGACCAAATCATTTACGTTTTTCAAAGGAACACTTCCTACCTCAGATACTTACAATAACACCAACCCTATCTATGAGACTTATAGAGTAACCCAATCAGTTATGACTACTATTGTGGACCAGTTACCCTATCACTTGTTCTTATAAAATTGACTTTATTTTTACCAACATAGAAACTTTATTATTTTCATGATCTTGATTATCACACTTAGTCACATTTTTTATGCATATTTGCATTTCAAATGTCCAAACCCTTTTGTTACCACCTAGTGACTTACCATATACTACATATCAAACCCTGACTTGATTTTGGTTTCACCTCATCAATTCCTTGTTTGAGGGGGAATAACTCCTCTTGTACTTGGGATAATCATACCTTTGATCAACACTCCATTTTTTGTTTCACAACTTGTTAATTCAAATCTGCATAACAAAAAAGGGCAAAATATAGACAATAAAAAACTGCACACAAGAATTCTAGTTGTCAAAATGCCTTAAGACCCCTATCAGACCCTGAGTTTTGTTGACCACCTAGCTAGCTAACTCATCAACTTACTAACTTAATATCTAACCAAACCTTTTAACCCCAACCTTGACCAATTTACCTTCGATACTTGACTACTGATGATCAATTTAACCATCAATGATTAGCCTAACCATCGATGGTCAAGTCTCCTCACCTCTTCAACTTCCTAACACATTAAACAACTATGTATGAGATAACAAGGCACCATTTAATACATTTGTCTTATGCACTGTCATGTCCCCTTTTTCATGGACATTGACAGTCTTGATGATTAGCCTATTATACGACCTTCGTAGGCTAATAGGATGGATAGAGGGTCATAATGGAGCTTGGATTGACTTTGATTCACAGAATTTTTACATTTGGTTTTCATTCAGGTTATTTTAGATGCATTGGGCTTGAGCTCCTACTTTTTAGGGATATTTGATATGCAGTGGAGCACCTTTATTTCGGTATGGTCATGTGTGGAATCACTCCCTGATTCACCTGCTTCGATCGGTTTGAGGATCCGACATATATTGAGGGAGATATTAATATTTGATTGATTTAATCAAATATTAATTATTTGGTCTCATTAATAATTAATTAATTAATTATTAATTATTTGGTCTAATTTTAAATTAGAAAACCCTAATGCTAATTTAAGAAACCCTAATTAGGGCAAGCATATCTTTTGAGGGTATAAGGGTTTCACATGGAGGCCATTATTGATTATGCATAGATTATTGATTATTGAAAATTGAAGAAATTCTTTTGTGAAGACTGAGCTAAGGGTTCCAGGATTCCATTGCAGTGGAGAACGTTCCCTCTTCATTGTGTGTGATTTAGAGGCTGTGAGATATCAGCTGATTTATTACCAAATTGAGAGATAGCTTCATCCAGAAGTTATCACAGAGATACAGATCTGAGAGATAGCTTCATCTAGAAGTTATCACAGAATTCCAGGGTTGAGAGATAACTTCACACAGAAGTTATCACAGATATTCCAGGTATTTATTTATTCTTGTTTTGATTCAATAAATTATACAGCTAGAGATCTTTTGTGCTAGAAACGTATATTTCAGATCAGGGGTTGAAAACAGGGAAGTTGTGCTTAATTGACGGCCGTACAAGTCCGTACAGGTCCATACTGATCAGCTCAGGAACCGACCTCAGTAGACAGAGGGTTTTCAGTGACCGACATCGGTCGACTGAAGACCGATGTCGGCAGAAAGCCGATCGACAGAGACCGACGTCGGCGAGATATCGACCGACGACGGTGACTGTGTGTCGACACAAAAGGGCCGAGACCTTCCAGAATTCAATTTTCACTTCCAGTTTTGATAAGCCAGGGTTTTTAAGACTGTATTTCATATTTATATGCATGAGAAAGGACTACAATTGTAATAGTTTAAAAGGACAAGTGATAAGATTTGTAATTTGCTATTTAGAGACTATATTATTGTGATCACTCTGAATTTATTCAACAGAGGTTATATCTTTGTTCAGAGTTTTTTGTGTCTTTCATATATCCCTAAGTAAGGGACATCACAGTGGTATCAGAGCTTTTGTGTAGAGAAAAGAGCCCCTAAGTAAGGGACATCACAGTGGTATCAGAGCTTTTGTGCAGATAAGAGAGCCCCTAAGTAAGGGACATCACAGTGGTATCAGAGCTTAATTCCTGCCATCCTGTTGGGCACATCAGAGCTAATGTCTTGCCATCCTGTTGGGTAGTTGGGTAGATTGAATTAGCAAAGTATCATGATGCCTTCATATACTCAGAAATAGTGGGACAATGATATGAAGAAGCTGGAACACAGTTTGAAGCAGTTGGATGAAACCCAGAGGAGGATGAAGGAAATTCTTTCATATCCTACATCCAAAAACAAACCCGCAAGGTATAAGACAACGAATGATGAGTGGGACTTATTACCTCCTCATGTTCAAGAGAGGATGACCTTTGATCATTTTGTCAAGCTGAGGAGAGAGCACTACAGATCACTTAGACAAGAGAGCAGCATGTCCCATAATTATTATGATTATGAGATAGGATATAGTGAAGATGATGATGAGTTAGATGCTTGCACTCAGAGTGTACAGGTGGGCTCAGATGTTAGTGCACTGAGTGTTGATGGCCTCTCAGATATGGTAGAGATTGTAGAAGAGTCCCAGGATCCTATTATTGTCGATGACACTCAGGAGAATGCAGTGGACAGTTTTGAGGACTCAGTTTCACCGATTGTTTCTCTCCGTATGGAAGAGTTAGACAGTGATGCTACAGTTGTTGATACTCCGTCTGTTGATATGAGCTTTGGCATTGATTTATAGAGTGTGGATGATCATTTGTATATTGAGGTGGTTGGTGATGAGTACCTTCCTGCAGTTGTTGCTGATGAGCATGTTGTTGAGGCTGATACACATATTCAAGATTTGGGAGTACCTGATTCTGATGAGCTTAAGATCCCAGTGGAGTCGAGTCCCCAGATTGATTATTCTCACACAGATGACAGTGTGGTACAGTTGGTTGTGCCACCTTTACAGAGAGATCAGTTGGAGTGATTGGGGGAGTATGTTGATGCTTCCACATATAATTTCTACTGCACTGAACCATTCATGGAGTATTTGCTGGATAGTGCAGGTGTTCGTCTGGACTCACATAAGATGACAGAAGGTGTTCTTGTCCAAGGTTCTAGTGCTATTAGCAGATTGGGTGGGGAGATTTTACGAACCCTTTCTACTATGTTACCTTACAGGGATGTTGAGGTGATGTTTGTTGAGCCGAGATTGGAGCCATCCATTGACTCCCAGTTTGGCGATAGTGGGCCAGTAGCAGAGTTTGGGGGTTCTTACCAGCATCATACGGTGAGGTATGCTCCTTATTTTTCTTTGCATTTAGAGATTAGTTTTGGTGTCAGTGACTCAGGGACCAATGATTGTCATATACATGATCCAGTAGGATGTGAGTATCAGTTAGATAGGGACTTGAATTTTGACAGAGTTGATATTTTAGTTGGCTTGAGTCCCTCAGAGTGGTTTCTTCTACCGGCATCTACAGTTGGTCTTCAGATAGTTGTTTGGGTGTCGAGTGCAATTTTTCAGTTGCTGATTTTGATACTGTTGATGTTGTTGATGTTGATGATTTATTCACATGGGTTGATTAGTGACATGATGGATGTTACACAACCTTTTCCTTGGGATCCAGGTAGATCGAGTAGTTCATTGTTCCGAGATTGCTTGGGGACAAGCAATTTCCAGAGGGGCGGATTGTCATGTCCCCTTTTTCATGGACATTGACAGTCTTGATGATTAGCCTATTATACGACCTTCATAGGCTAATAGGATGGATAGAGGGTCATAATGGAGCTTGGATTGACTTTGATTCACAGAATTTCTACATTTGGTTTTCATTCAGGTTATTTCAAATGCATTGGGCCTGAGCTCCTACTTTTTAGGGATATTTGATATGCAGTGGAACACCTTTATTTTGGTATGGTCATGTGCGGAATCACTCCCTGATTCACCTGCTTTGATCGGTTTGAGGATCCGACATATATTGAGGGAGATATTAATATTTGATTGATTTAATCAAATATTAATTATTTGGTCTCATTAATAATTAATTAATTAATTATTAATTATTTGGTCTAATTTTAAATTAGAAAACCCTAATGCTAATTTAAGAAACCCTAATTAGGGCAAGCATATCTTTTGAGGGTATAAGGGTTTCACATGGAGGCCATTATTGATTATGCATAGATTATTGATTATTGAAAATTGAAGAAATTCTTCTGTGAAGACTGAGCCAAGGGTTCCAGGATTCCATTGCAGTGGAGAACGTTCCCTCTTCATTGTGTGTGATTTAGAGGCTGTGAGATATCAGCTGATTTATTACCAAATTGAGAGATAGCTTCATCCAGAAGTTATCACAGAGATACAGATCTGAGAGATAGCTTCATCTAGAAGTTATCACAGAATTCCAGGGTTGAGAGATAACTTCACACAGAAGTTATCACAGATATTCCAGGTATTTATTTATTCTTGTTTTGATTCAATAAATTATACAGCTAGAGATCTTCTGTGCTAGAAACGTATATTTCAGATCAGGGGTTGAAAATAGGGAAGTTGTGCTTAATTGGCGGCCGTACAGGTCCGTACTGATCAGCTCAGGAACCGACCTCGGCAGACAGAGGGTTTTTAGTGACCGACATCGGTCGACTGAAGACCGACGTCGGTAGAAAGCTGACCGACAGAGACCGACGTCGGTGAGATATCGACCGACGACGGTGACTGTGTGTCGACACAAAAGGGCCGAGACCTTCCAAAATTCAATTTTCACTTCCAGTTTTGATAAGCCAGGGTTTTTAAGACTGTATTTCATATTTATATTCATGAGAAAGGACTGCAATTGTAATAGTTTAAAAGGACAAGTGATAAGATTTGTAATTTGCTATTCAGAGACTATATTATTGTGATCACTCTGAATTTATTCAACAGAGGTTATATCTTTGTTCAGAGTTTTTTGTGTCTTTCATATATCCCTAAGTAAGGGACATCACATGCACTGCTAATGAACTTCCAAACATCATGACCAACAAACTCACCTATTAGGGAACCTTCCATCCTCCATCTCTCTTTGCCTATAAAAGGAGGGAGTGGGAGGTGAAAAGGGATTAACACTAGAGTTATCAAGCATACACGTATTTAAGCTCTTTATCATCCAAAAATATTCCAACAAGTCAACATTAGTAAAAGAGACCCAAACCTCTATAAAATTTGCTTTTGAGGCCAAAGTAACATTACTCTAGAAAAATTAATTCAACCTTCAACCATCAATCAACTAGCAAGCTATAGGTATATTAGTACTTTAGCATTGTTATTTTGGATTTATAAACTCTCTAACTTGATCAGACCTATATGCACCCTATTTCATCTCCACAAGATCCTTAATAGAAGCTTTGTCTACCATTTACTTATTCTACAATTCTTTTTTTATCACCTTCAGAAACACATAGGCAACCGTCAATGGTTAACATAACTATTGATGATCACCCCCAATCACTGATGATTACCCAACCACTGACAAGTAGCCCAACCACTGATGGTTCAAACAACTATCGATGGTTCACCCAAACATCGATGGTCACTATGGTAGAAAATAATAGTAAGTTATTTTTTGCCCCTTAACCCCAACCAAACCCAACTTGTTGTGTTCTTACCTATTCGCGGACTCTTTTGTAATTTTCTAAACCATATCCCACCTATTTTAGCATGAGTATTGACCCACTTTTTCTAGATTTATTCATTTTTTTAACAAGTATTCTACTTTATTTTGTATTGCATTTTTTTAATCTTATGCAAGTACTTTACTTTATCATTTTCAACTTGATTATTATCAATAGTGGATTGACAACCTCCTAGCAAGTATATGCTTTATAGATCTAGGTCACACTAGGTAGTCTACTCAACTATCTTTCTAATGATCCCCTTGATTAGCGTGTTCTTATTTTTAGGTTATTCCTTCTTAGCCAAAGAATATTTCTCCATCATTGTTTGGATTACACGTGCATCATCAACCAGGTATTTCTACCACACCCTTATTACTAATTTCCTATCTTCTTCCAAAATTAATAAATGAGTGTAAATTAAGATAAATAAGGATTTTAAACCCTTCGATATGTTACAAGATACCATGAAAAATTAGCTTGGGTTACATATTGACTATCATCAACCTACCAATGGGGTTACAAAACCCCTATAATTGGTCTATGCTACTAAATCCTTGAGTCCTAAGGTGGTCATCCTAAAGAAAGTGGAGGAAGTCCCCCAAACCCTACTAAATGGTAAATTGGATAGGAAGGACATTAAAATGTCCAAAAATATCACTTACTCGAAACTAATTGCTAGTGAGATGGTTTCCATCATATCTAGTGCATAAATTATTAGTCTCTTAAATAAAGATACTTCCTTAGTTATTTCATTCAACCCATAAGGGGTGGGTATCTATGAATTCTCTAGATCTCAAGGAAAATAACCACATGAGGGTTTGGCTTGCCTACCTATCCTTTATATGGTGGATGTATCTAGGGATAAGGAATCCTCCCTTCATAATAACCATCCCATCAACTTTCAACATATCTGTGCCCAACATTCAACCACATAGGGGCAAGCCCCAATCTAGATTATACCTTTATCACTTCTAAACCACTACAGAGTATGTTGGTTGATCACATTATGATGGGACCATTCCAAATTTTCAAAATCCTTGATCTATTATAACTAATCCCTCCATAAATTATAGTTATCTTATATCAACCAGTACCTAATTACATTTCTCATCACATTTTGAGTCTACTAGTAGTCAATCAAACCACTTACCCTCCCCCAGTTACCTTAGTACCTAAAGAGAGGAGTTGTACTATGATAGTGGGAATGGTATAAATTGGCGTAAAAATTCACAATTTCCCTTATATTCATAAGGAGGGTCCCCTCTTTCCCATCATATAGGAAAAGGTCCCTAATAAATCATTCACTAAATTCCTACAAGATTTCCCACACATAATGATAGGGCAAATAATGTTACCCATTTCCTATCTGTAGTATATCAAGTTGCATAACTACACACTGGTACCTCCTCCATTGAGACAAGACCCTAATTATGTTGGCATACTCCCCACACCTAAACAAGACCCCAACTATGTTGGTATTCTTCCAACCCCAAATAAAAATCCAAATAACCAATATTTCACATTACTATATATACTCACCTAACTCAACCCAGAGCTTAAAATATGTCCTTTTGAGTTCCAAAAGTTTCTTTCCATCTTTCATTCACAACACATAGTTGAACTTTCTACACCTTCACAAACCCTTCCATTTGTCTTGCATAGTGCTCATTACTTACTCGAGCCTCAACACCAAAGACCAAGAGAGAGATTACCCAAAATATTTAATGTCTACATGGTTGAAATATAATAAGACCAAGACACTTTACCTAATGACTACCTAATGCAGAGGTATCTCTTTTTTCTTGTCAATCATGGATAGAAACATAGTCTGACATACTCTTTACCTTTGCTTTCATATACCTAGCTCTGATTTATGCTTATCTTGATCTCTTTAGCCTTAGTGAACCTTATCTTATTTTGAAATATATTCTCTTACTCTCTATTTAAAACCTTTCATTCTTGGTTTTCTATGATCATATCTCAAATTCATTCCACCAAAACATTCACACTTATCACCCTCTACGCAAACCTCATAATGATATGTTCATTCTTTGATGAAAGTTTCTTATAAACTAGTTCCCTATAAGTTTTAAAACCTATTTTTATTTATTTTCACTTATATCACTACAATCCATCTCCATTTATACCAATTCTAAGTCTCTAACCCATCCTCACACTTTCTTAAACAAGTTGGATAACTTCCCTTGCTTCTTTCCTAGTCACAATCTTATCCTACTAGCCTTTTTTAGGCTTTTCTACAGTGTATAGATATGTACCTATTCATATTTTAAAAATAAAACTCATTTCAGATACCCTCTATGTTCCTTTGTCTTTATATAAATTTTCATTTCCTAACTCATTCTTTAGACCCCCTTTTTAATCCCTTTAAGGTCTCAGATTAGGCCTATTAGGTCTATTTTGTTTCTACACACACAGAGTCAATTATAATTGTATGAATCCATAATGGATAGGACCAAAACCTTAAAAATACATTAAATCACTTAAATCCATATATTTTCACAAAAATTCTTAGTTTTTCACTTGTATAATCTTTTGGAATATGGTTTTAGGTTTAGAAACCTCAGAATAGGGTTTGTAGAGTTTGCAAACCAAAGAAAGATTAGAATTCATTTATAATTATTTCAATGAATTTAATAGTACTTTGAGTGATGGGATAGGTCTATGATACCATCCAAAACCTCCCCTAATTCTCAATCAACTCTCTAAACACCTATGTTACCCTTTTCTCAAAGAACACAGGTTGACTATGCAAGTTGTGTTTCACTATTACAGGACTGTATGCACCAAGAAGGGACATAATGATGTATTTAACTTTGTGAAAGGTTTCCAGACACTTCAAAGGATTAAAAAACCTTTAAAAACAATTTATACCTCCTTCAAACATCAAATTCTTCTTTTTATAACTCTATTTACTCCTTTGTTAAGGTACTGATTTGATTGTGGGTGGGTTTTAAGAATGTTACAGTTTTGCATTTGAATTTCTATTCCAAACACATGAAAACAACTTCATAGATTATAAATGACTTAAAACATACAAGGAAATAAAATTACCATTATTTTTATAATGTCAACAAAACATGTCCTTATATATTTCACCTCATATACACTATTTGCATGTTCATTGTTATTGTATACATAGAGATTACAAGGTCTACCCATAGAATATTCTTCAAACAAAATATTATCTATTAATATTCTTGGGCTTATCCTTATTTTTCACTTCTAATCTAACCCATATATGCTCTCTTACCTTCAATGAATTTCTCCATAAAATAACTACCTTTTTCAAAATAACTCTAACTATCATAACTATCTCCTAACTCCTTTTTGTATGTTGAGAGTGTGTAAACTATCTAACTACTAACCTACTCACCAAGATGACTCATCATGTGATTCATGTGTGTGTTGAAACACCTTTGATCACCTTTGATCACCTTTTATAACCTAACCATGCAAATTAAAATGTTGGAACTTCTTGAAACAAGATTGAAGTCCCCAAACTACATATGAAGATTTGAAAATTCAAATCAAGGGTTTTGGCAAAAAAATGCCAAAGTGACCCTAATTCAAATTTGACATAAAACTATCAAATATTATGGACTCATAAAAACTTGATATGAGCAAAAAAACATACTAAAGACTCAATACATGTAAAATAGATTAATATTTTCATTGGGTAGTGATGCTCCTACATTATTATGCCCTTCTACATATGATAAATTGACCTTGCACTATGATGGGGCCAAGTGCCACCTAGGCACTAGGGTAGGAGTCATTATCATTTACCCTAAGTGGTGAGTTATGCCTTTTAGGTTCAAACTAAACTTTAAGTTTATAAATAATGGAGTCTAATGCAAGGCTCTGTTTCTTGGTATGCTCATTATAAAGTACCTGGGTGTCTAAATCTTGAAAATATAGGGAGGTTCATAAATAGAGGCATATCATGTGTCTAAATTCTACTAGACCAAATTTTAGCACCTCTAGTTGTATAAATTCCTATCTATGAGGTCTCTAAGGACTTTAATTTAATCACCATCAAAGCAGTCTATAGAGAAAGCAACCAACTTACCAACTCTATTGTTGCCTTATCTTCACATTTTATCCCCCATCCAATAATCCCATAATCAAATTTTATAGTCTCAATTAGGATAAAGTCTCTCATAAGTAAGACTCTTAATGACAAAACAATCACCCATGTTAACTAAGATGAAGGCCCCTTATCCTAGACCTAGCTAATAATGATGAGTCCATCCTTTAATTCTTACATGCTTATGATGAACTCCCCTTATTCCACCATATGAGGGGATTCTCACTTACCTATTATCCTAAGTCATCCCTCAAAATTGATTTCAATGAGTCCTACTACCATGTGCAGGAATGCATCTCCTCAGATGATGAACATGATGGCTTCAACACTGAGGTAAAAGATCATGACCTTCCCCTATCTCCCAACATATTCAAGGATGGAAATGCATCCCTCATCAAATAAATTGTTTACATTATTATCAAAACATAAGATAACCCTAAAATACTCAATATCAAATCTTCTCTCTCTAAACAAGAGATGGAATACCAAAAGTAACTCTTCATAGAGCTTTCTAGATCTTTCACTTTTCCTACACCAACATGATAGGTATAAATCATGATGTAGTTATCCATAATCTAGTTATAACACCTGACGTGAAACCCATAACACAAAAACATAGACCCATCAAACCTAAGGTCACATTGATGGGAAAGGGAGAAGCCATCAAGCTCTTAAAATTTAGCTTCATTAAACTCATTGATTACTCCAAATTGATGGCCAACATCTTACCCATTCTCAAAATAATGACAAGATTTTAATATGCATATAATTTCAAGACATTAACAAGGCATGACCAAAGGATGATTTCCCTTCCCATCTATCACCATTATTATTGATGATATTGCAGTATACAAGTCATTATCACTCATGAATGAATTTTTAGGATATACCCAGGTTCATATCTCTAACAAAGACCAAAGCAATACTTCATTTACAACACCTTGGGGAACCTTTAAATATGTTATAATGCCTTTTAGCCTAAAAAATGTAAGGGCAATGTATTAAAGGGATATGACCCACATCTTCCATGACCTCATCCATAAAATAGTGGAGGTCAAAATAAATGACTTGATGGAAAATAAAGGTGATGTGAAGAATATTTTAGAATGTTATGCTTCAATCTTCATATGGTTTATTGAATATGGAGTAACCCTCAATCTAGATAAATGCATGTTTGGAGTGACCAGTGGAAAAATCTTGGGGTATGTCATCTCCTAATATGGGATTGATATTGACCCCACTAAGATCTTAGAAATCTTGGAAATGAACCCTCCCATAAATGAATCTAGCATCAAGACATTTTTAAAAGAATTGGAAGCTATCCAATGATTCATTCCTAACCTTCCCTATGAGATTCATCTCATTAACAACTTACACAAAAATAAAAGTGGCCTAACTTGGACAAGTGATTGTCAATAAGCATTCAAGGTGGTGAAACTATTTTTCATGTTTCTTCCTAAAATTATAATACCTAAGCTAGATAAGCCTTTGATATTTTAAATAAGAACAAATAAGGTATCCCTCGCATGTATATGTAGGCACCTGAAAACTACACAATGATAGTTTTTGATGTCATCTTGACCTATGAACTATTGATCAACTCTGTAGACCACTTATCTACTAGAACTTAGCTTTGTTATGTCAAAAAAACCCTCTAAAAACATTAATTAATTTAGGAAATTTTCACCCATTTACTCATGATCCCTCAACCATCGTCGGTTAGGGTAACTATAGACACCTAAAATTGGCCATCGATAACCTCCAATTAGACTTTTGGCCAATTTCTACCCAAAATGAAAAATTTAGCCTAAAAACACTAAAATATTCTAAATGATGTGAAACTGACATATTCAAATGCCAATTTTGGCCAAGGTATCCCTAAATGGGGCAATGCAATTTATGGGCTAGCTAACTTTGATCAAATCATTCTGAGTCAAAATGCCAATTTTGCACCTAGGTGCTTTGCATTACTATTTCCTATCAAATCTCTTACACAAGACACGTGCCTTTGTTATTTTCTATTGATAACATCTTAAATGGGAATACGGTTCTAATGCATCTAACATTGACTTCCAATTCCAATTCAGTCAAATTTTGGACCAATAATAAGGCATTTTGATCAATCTGAGTAATTTATACACAAAGTGCTTAAACATGCAGCTACTTAACCCAAATCAAGGCATAATTAAGAATTCCATGAAAACTTGTTAAATACTTGTTTTTGGAAATGAATATTAAATATCTACATCATTAGGTGACCTAATCTCTTGGGAAGACATCTCTAGGCCATAAATGCCACAAATATCAGGATTCATGCCCTCCATGCCTCATCAATACCTTTCATGATGCCCTCCATGCCTCTTAATTACACCTTCTTCCAATGTCATGATGAAGATAATTATAAACTTAATTTTGAAAATTAAATTAATCCTCAACCACACATCTCAATCTCAGGATGGATGGTTCAGGTTGATTCTAGACATTTGCAAAAACATATAAATAAGAGGCCTTACCAGATCATTTCTAAGTGATGATTATAAAAATTTCACAAATGATTCCAAAATACATTGAAATTATTTTTACCATGCCAAATTGATTCCAAGCAAGCCAAGCCAATCCAAAGCCACCTTTGATGAAGACTTCATGAGCACAAAGCTAAGCAAGCCACTACAACAAGCATTTTGGAGCATCTAAAGAAGGTAAAAGAGGGTTTTTTTTACATTTTTGTTGTGTGTTTTATTCATGTTTGTTAACTAAGCTTTCCCTAGTGTCTAGGCCTAGAGATGTTATGCTAGTTAGTGTGTTTCTTTCATTTTGAAACCAACACCATACTAACCATCCTCTCTTGAGTCAAATTCTTAGCTCACATATGGCACACCTGGTGGGACTAGACACATACCACATATGAAAAAAATCATTTTGTAGCTTTAAAATCTTCATGTAAATCATTAAAACTATTTTAATTTAATTTTCTAACTTTGTTTTGCTATTTTTCTTTGTCACAAGTTTACACAGTAACTGACATAGGTTAGTAAAACTGACATCAATTAGATAGCCATCATCGGTCATTATTGGTATAACCAATGTTGGTTATGTTGTTCCCAAAATCTACCTCTCATTTTTTGGGACAACATATGAACTATTTTGGTCCTACAGGCCAAAATTGTCTTTTCCCTTTTCAAAAATTTGTTCTAAGCATTCAAATTCCTCATTTTTTAAGCATTATTAGTTAAAGGACTAGCAGGTTCAACAGGTTCAATGGCTTCAACAGGCTAATTCTTTCAAAGGAGTAAGTTTCCAGCACTTAGGCAATTTCAAGATTGGTTCAATGCCTTGGTTCAACCAAAAATGTTCGTCGGCAAGCTTCTAAGCAAGGATTGAACCATTGAACCTTAAACCAAAAAGGTTCAACGGGTTTAATGGGTTCAAAGGTTCAATGTCTTTGGCAAGCTTAAAGAGTTAAATGCTCTGTCAAAATTTCATCAAGATCAACCACTTCAAGGTTCAACAGCTTCAAAACACTTAGCAAAAAGAAGAAGGCTTGAACCATTTAACCTTGAACCATTTTGCTTCAAAGGTTCAATGGGTTCAACGGTTCAAAGGTTCAATGTGTGGTTAGTTCAAGTGATCAAAAGACTTAGACAAAATAAAGGATGCCAATAAAGAGATTGAACCATTAAACCGTTGAACCAAAGTTGGTTTAATAGGTCAGTTCAAGGGACTACCCCAAAGTTGAAGGAACAAGTGCCCTTGCGGAGGGCAGTGAACTAGAGACAAGTGCCCTTTCGGAGGGCAGGGAACATGGGTTCAAAGGATCAAAAAGCAACTAAGGCCAAAAGGGAACATTTCCTTTAGATTTTTTGTCTGAGGAAATTACTAAGTGAAGGAACCGTAAGAATTACTTCGGGAATATTTTCCTTGGAAAAGTAGATAAGGTAAAGGTGAATTCTTTCGAACAAAAAGTCCAAAAGAATTCCTTCAGACTTTTGTCTGAAGGAAAATCTTGAAAGAAACAACTCGAAAGGAAAAACTCGAAAGAAAATGGAAGAAGCCAAGGAAGATTTCCTTGGGACATTTTATCTGAAGGAAAAGAATCGATGAAGGCTGCTCAAAGGAATTAAAGCCTAAAGGCCGCTTGAAGGACCCCAAAGGGTATGTGCCATTGTGAGGGGCTCTCAGTGCCAACAAAAAGGACCTTTATAAAAGCTTGAAGGGACACCTTCCCTTTGGGGTGTTCCAAAGGCTTGATAACGATGAAGGGAAAGCTTTAAAAAGACTTAGGCTAAAAGGAGGCTTCAAAGAACAAGGATTGAACCGTTGAACCTTGAACCAAATGGTTCAACAAGTTCAAGGGTTCAAAGGTTCAACATCTCAAGGCTTCAAGAGACTTAGAAAAATAAAAGAAGCAGTGATCGAACCAAAGCAGAGAATGAACCAATGAACCAATTGAACCTTGAACTGAAATATTTCAAAGTTTAATGGTTCACAGGTTCAAGCAGTTCAAAGACAGCCCCAAGTAAAGGAAGAACATGGATGATTCCAAAAAATAGTTCAAAGGATGGTTCAACTAGACAAAGTAAAGAAATGAATGAACAAAAGCAGTGATTAAACTAAGAAGCTGAGAAAGATCACCTGAACTGATGAACCAATGAGCTTTCAACAGGTTCAAAGGTTCATGGTTCAATATGATTCAAGCAACTAACAACCATTGATGGCCCTGCAGATGTCAAATTAAGATAATGGAATATTTTTTAGTTTTTTAATATGGTACAGAACTTAAAGAGTAAGCAAAGAAACTAACTGAAAAGAGAGAACAAGAGCTCAAATTGCTACAGGGAAGAGTAGAACAATACAAAAGATCAAAAATATCTACAAGAGATTTATTTCTAGTAGATGAAACAGTTCACCAAGTAGTCATCTGAGCACGCCAAATCAAGGACGTGGCCTATTTTTCTTCCATGAAGTAAAGGCAAAGTGGACAGTTGCGTAAACATCAAAAAAAGGACCAGATAACTCCTACTAGGGAGGAGACATATGAAATGAATGGGCACACCACAGTTAAGGCCAATACACTATTTCAAACATGGTGCCTCGACAGAATTGAAGATGCATTGAAGGCATTGACTGTAGCATGGGTCGTTTCATGGAAAGAAGTGTCAGGCCTTTTTTTTTGCTATAGATTGTAATCTCTTGTATGATGATAGGGAGACTTTTCCATGATAGAAGCAAAAGTCTACCCAAATTGAAAAGTGAATACTGAAACTTTGATCTCAAATTGCTAATCATATTACTTTATCTGAATGAGAAAGCAAGTTACTTTTAGAATTTGTGATATTATAACTTGTATCATTTTAGGAGATTGTTCTTATGTCTATTCCTGAATGCATTCTGGTTCATTTAATTTAGTAGGTAGAACTAGTGGAAGTAAAGAGGAAGGTGTCCTGAAACCAATTGTTGAAATACTTTGTGTTGTTGCCAATTGTTTTTAGTGTGTGTTTTTAGTTTTTTTTTGTGTAAAGGATTCTGGGATGACTTTGTGCCCCCATTATCTTTTGCATTTCACTCCTTGGGCAGTTGAGGTGGAGACTTTGTGTTCCATTTCATCATGCTAGTTACTGCACCTTTGTTACTAGTTCCTTGTCATTACCTAAAAGGAACTCTTGTTGTTTCCTACAAGACCACTTCTGAAAGAAGAGAAGTGCCTTCAGTGTTTTCACTAAGATTTTCTCCTTTGTTTATGAACATCATCTCTAAAAAAAGAGATATGGATGGTGTTTTCCTACCCCTAAGTGTTATTTTCTAGTTATATATATAGTGTTATTTTATAGAGAACCTCCCCTTGATGAGAGGAGAGATTTATCCACCTATGATGTTTTATACATGCACATTTGGCCGACCAAACTCCCTTGCTATGGTAAAGAGACTTATTTTACTCAATCAGTTAGTTGATTGATAAAATATTCAACTAATAGTCTTTTTAGTGACTCTGTTGGGGAAGAGCACGCAATTTGAAGCCTCAATCTTCAAGCTGAAGCAAAACTAGTTTTTTTCCATTTTTATCCTACAATCTTGATACTCCATGCTACACCAAAAGTTAGAGAGCCCAAAGTGTTGTTGATCCTATTTTTGAATTGGTGTAGAAGGGCAATTCCAATTTGTTCCCTCCCCAACTTCAAGTTCAATGATCCATGAGTGTTCCTCCTACCCGTACCAGGACACTAATACAAGGTAGAGCTTATTTTTTTGTTGTCAGTAAAGCATTGCCTATACATACTCCACCCAGATTTGTTATTCCTCTTTTTCATAATCAAATCATGTCAGTTCAAGGCCCCTGGAATAACTCATTTGGCCCACTCAATTTGACTCCACCTCTACATGAGCTTCCATGCAGTTCAAGGAAGAATTTTCCTAAATTCTTTGGTGATGGGAGAGTTCATCCTGATGAACATATTATAGCTTTCAGCATAGCCTATGGTGTGATAGGCATGGAATTTGAGAATGTGGCAATCAGACATTTTGTGGAAACACTATAAGGTGCTGCTACAGACTAGTTTTACCATCTGCAGGCTAGGTTAATAACTGACTGGGACACACTCAAAGCTAAATTTGAAGCCAAGTTTAAGCCTACAGAAGATGCACATGCCTTGCTAGCCCAGCTCACATAGATGAATAAGGAACCTCATGAACCTATGAGGGATTTCATTACCAAGTTTGACAAGTTAAGGAACCAGATTCCCATAATTGCTCAATCAACACCTGAGAATCTCAAATGCTTCTTCATCAACTCACAGCTGCCTGAAGTGAGTTTTTTGCTAAGACGTACTAACCACATAGACCTTGTTGCTACTCAAGAATTGGCTACTGAGGTAGAAGATGACCTTATCTTGGTAGGAAAGATAAGGAGAGATCTAAATAGAGGTAAATCCTCTTCATCTTCTGAATACTCACCTACAACCACCACTGATCTAATGGTGCAAAAGCTGGAAAATGAGTTGTTGGATCTTAGAAAAAAATTGTGTAAGGGATTTCATCTACTCCCTCATATAGAGATGTACCAAGGAGAACATTCCCCAATCAGTCATACCAAGGCAATGCTTCTAGGAATTAAGGGCAAACAAACTGTCTTTCTCCTCCACAGGGCAACCTTGCCATTGAAGCACCTCCAACCAACTCAGCAATGGGATATCTTGAAGCTGAATCAAATTTCTCCTTCTAGCTTGAATTGAACCCTGAAGATGACATTAATCTCTTCACTGAGGAAGAAGAAGAATTAGATGGTGACTACATCATTAGTTTTCTGAATTATCAGGATGAACCTAGAAGTGAAGGTAAAGCTATTGAGGGATCATACACTGTGTTCACCCAATCCAATAATCAGTCAGCCCAGCAAGCTGATAGAGAACTAATAGAGGAGGGACCTCAACCAGCAATTTCAATTGCTAAGCAGGGAACCACTTTGCCTTTCTAGCCAAAGGAATCGGTGATTGCAAGAAAGGTAAGCACACCAAACATCCCTATGCCTTCTACTTAAAATTCATAGACTAGTCCTCCCCCTCCCAAAACTCAAAAGAATGAACTCCCATACTCTATAACTAGTTCATTTCAAACATTTGATATAATTGACCATATAAAGAAAACCAAAATTTAAATGTCTAAATTAGAATTCCTACAATCCAACCCTGAGCAATTAGATAAGTTGGTTCAATGTGTGAAGAACCAAAATATCCCTATAGGACAAGCAATTCCAAAGGTGACTCATGATTCCCCCAAGAACACACCCACCAAAAACAACCTTGTCATTACTCCTCCTGCTGCTCTCGAGAGGACTGAACCATTTTATGTCTCCCTGTTGATAAATGGATATCAGCTGAATAATTATATCATTGATTCCAAAGCTTCAGACAATGTCATGCCTGCCAAAGTGGTAGAATCCCTTGGTCTCATATTGACCAAGACATTTGGGAGATGTTTCTCCATGGAGAAAAAACAAGTACCACTATTGGGGCAAATCAAAAATGCCTAATTTGCATTTGTGGCATTCCCAAACAATAGAATCAAGATGACTGTCCTAGTGGCCGACGTCCCAACATCATATGGCATCCTTCTTGGGTAGAATTTATGCAAAGATGTTGAGGAGAATTGAGCATGGACCTGTCTGAGGCAAGGATTTCAATCAAAAGGCATTATGCAAAGATTGCTTTCTGAGAAGGAAGCAAAATATGTGGTCACCCAAACATCAACTCCTGAAGCTTAAATTTTATTTGAGTCTTCAGGCATGGGAAATTACTTTCTATCCACAGAGGAAGTCCATGAGGCATCTGATGAAGCTCCTGAAGGTGACAACCTGAAAATTGTTTCAGATGGAACAGTAGAAGAATTGGTGAAGCACAATGCAAGTGTGGAATAATCTCCATCTCCAAATGAAGAAGAATCTAAGGAAAAATTAGTATCAAATGAGGTATGGATTCTAGAATTCGATGGTAGCTGCTCCTCTACTAGTTTAGGAGTCAAGGTTGTGCTGACATCTCCTCAAGGAGAAATTTTTCCTTCATCATATAAATTATAGTTCAGCAATACCAATAATACAACTGAGTATGAATTGATATTGTTTGGATTGAGGACTACTCAAGACAAAGGCATCAAACTCCTTGCTAAAGGAGATGTTGAATTGGTGGTTTGTCAGGTGAGAAACCTATATCAAACCAAAAATGAGAGATTATGCCACTACTGCAATCTAGTCTGAGACCAAATTGAAATCTTTGATGCTTTCAGCATCTTTGCCATACCTAGGGAATTCAATGACTAAATTGATGCACTAGCTATTTCAACAACTCTATTGGTTCTTCACCCTGATTTTAAGGGAGACAAGTACACTATTGAATTGGTCTTTCAACCAAGTGTGCCTGATAATGCCGATCATTGGCAAGTGTTCAATAGTGATGACCAAATAATTGCCTTCCCAGAGCAAAAAGATAGCTTTCAACAGCTTCACTTTGATGGTAGTGAACCTCAAAAACTTGAACCAGCCCCTGAATCAAGTTCAAACATAGGTGAGGAATTTTTGCAACTTAAAGGAAACAAAATCCCAAAATGCCTGGTTTCCCCTGAGAAGCTATTCGACAAACATGATAGATTCATCAAATAGCAACAAATAGATTCAAGCTCCTCCCAAGAGTTTGATCAAGTAAATCTAGGTACCAAATAAAATCCCAAGATGGTGAACATTGGGAAGTGTTGTAATCAAGAAGAAAAATCCAAGTTCACTACTCTACTCAGCCAGTACATGGATGTCTTAGCATACTCCTATGATGATTTGAAGTCACTCAGGCCTGAAGAAATTTGCCATGAGATTCCTCTCAAGACTGACTCGATGCCTTACAAGCAAAAATCTAGGTAGTACAATCCAAAGATATTAGGTACCATTCTATCTAAAATTCAAAAAATGTTGCTAGGATCATTTTCCCAATCCATCATTCTATGTGGATTGCAAACATAGTGCCTATAAGGAAGAAGAATGGTAAAATTCACCTCTGTGTGGACTTTATAAATTTGAATCAATCATCCTTAAAGGATAACTATCCTCTGCCTATCATGGATCAAGTTCTTCAGACAGTGACTAGTTCAGAGATGTTATCAATGCTGGATGGATTCTCAGGATACAATCAAGTTGAAGTTGGTGAAGCAGACCAGCAAAAGATTGCCTTCACCACACCTTGGGGCACCTTTGCCTATCGGAGAATGCCATTTGGCATGATAAATGTTGGTGCCACTTTTTAGAGAGAAATGGACCTCACTTTCAAAGATGAAATGGGTAAGTTCATTTTAGTATATCTTGATGACTTAACCGTCTTTTCTAGATGATTATGTGTGCCATTTGCAACAAGTGATAGAATGCTGCCGCCAGAATGGCATTTCCTTAAACCCAAATAAGTCTATTTTTAGAGTAACAGAAGGGAAAGTTTTTGAAGACATTATGTCCTAAGAAGGCATAAATATTGACTCAGAAAGATTCAATTCCATCCAAGAGCTTACTTTTCCCACAAGTAAGACTGTAGTTCATTCTTTCTTTAGAAAAGTGAATTTTTTACGAAGGTTCATCCCTGAGTTTGTTGAGAAGACTTGCCATATTGTAAACATGATGAAGGTAAAGGCCACATTTAGTTAGACTGAAGAACGCAAATTGGCATTCCAAGATATCAAGACAGTTATTGCTCACACCCCAATTCTGGTTTGTCCAGACTATAATAAGGATTTCACCATGTATAGTTATGCTTCTGAGCACACACTTTTAGCAATTTTGGTTCAACAAAACCAAGAAGGTGTGGAATCTCTTATTTATTTCATGATCTATCCTCTCAAAGCTCATGAGATGAATTACTCAAACATGGAGAAGCATGTTTATGCAGTGGTGAAGGCAGTAAAGCATTTCCACTTCTACAACCTGAATTCACACACTACTGTCTTGGTTCTTGACACCACAGTCAAATCCATATTAACTCAGCAAGAGTTTGGGATGAAAAGAGGCAATTAAATTGAAAAAATCTAAGATTTTGATCTAGTCATCAAGCCAATGAAGCTGGTGCGAGGAAAGGGCCTATGTCAATTGATTGCTAACAACAAACTAGATCAAACAGGGTATGAAGAAGAAGAAATTGAAGACACGCCAACAGTCCTATTTGTCTCCACCATGAATGAGTGGTATTTAGGTATTTCTCATTTCCTTACTTATGGTGAGTGTCATGCTCACCTATCTCATAAAAAAAGGAGGACTATCAAGTTGAAAGCTACCAATTTTATCCTCTAGGACAATGGCCTATATAAGAGGAGCCTTGATGGAGTGTTTTTTTGCTGCGTGGATAAGGAGCAGTAAAACTAACTGTTGAAGTCCTTCCATAATCTAGCCTGTGGAGGACATTTTTTTGCTCCCGTAACTACCCATAAAATTCTATGAGCTAGGTCGTATTGGCCCACTCTATTTCAAGATGCATACAAATAGGTAAGAAAATGTGAACTATGCCAGCAGTTTGTTGGAAGACCCAAGTTAGCTGCCCTGCCTCTCAAGCCAGTGGTGATAGAAGATCCATTTTAGCAATGGGGAATCGATTTTATTAGTGCTATAAACCCATATTCAAGTGATAGACATGATTATGTCCTTAAAACCATAGATAACTTCACCAAGTGGGTGGAAGTTATTCCAACCAAGCATGCTACTTAGAAAGTAGTGTGCAATTTCTTCAAGGAGAACATCATTGCCAGGTTTGGGGTTCCAACCAAGATTGTCACAGACAACGCATATTATTTCACTTCCCAAGAGATTACTTGGTTCTATTTTTATTATGGGATTACACTCTCCCACTTTTTTTATTATTTCCCCCAAGGGAATGGACAAGCTGAATCAAGCAACAAGAACCTGGTGACTATCATCAAGAAGCTGGTAGATGACAACTAACAAACATGGCATAAAGCATTGGTTGATGCTTTATGGGCAGATAGAATTATGCCCAAGAGGGCAATTGGTATGTCACCTTTCCAACTTATTTATGGTCTCAATGTTGAAATACCAATCACAATGGAATTGCCAGCATTGAAATTGGCTAAGGCAATTAAAGATCGGACATATGAAAGCTCCTTCAATAAGAGGATCATGTGCTTGACTGAGTTGATTGAGTAGTGAACTATGGTGGTGGACTGAATTGCTGCACATTAAAGTCTGGTGAAGAAGCTCTTTGACTAGAAGGCAATAAATTGTGATTTCCATATTGGAGATCAAGTCCTGTTGTGGGACAAGAGAAGAGAACCAAAGGGAATGCATGAGAAATTTGACTCCCTTTGGAGGGGCCCTTTTACTATTCATCAGCTCAATGGTGAAAATAGCTTTCTATTGAGATATCAAGATGACACTCCCTTTTCTCTGCCTCACGATGGGCAGCATCTGAATCACTTCAATTCTTGAAGTATTAGATAAGTTCACATGTACATATTTATATTTGTATAGTCTTTGTTTCAGATTCGTGTTGTTAATTTTCATTTTTAGCACCTTTTTTTTAATTTATCATGACTCCATAGCCCAATGGCATACTTCAAGGCACTGGAGATTCCAGTTTCTACTCCCCTCAGCTATTCCAAGTTTTCAAATGAAGGAAGTTCCCCAATTGGAGCCAGTTGTTGTTCCCAAAATCTACCTCTCATTTTTTGGGACAACATATGAACTATTTTGGTCCTGCAAGCCAAAATTGTCTCTTCTCTTTTCAAAAATTTGTTTTGAGCATTAAAATTCCTCATTTTTCAAGCTTTATCAGTTAAGGGACTAGCAGGTTCAATAGGTTTAATGGCTTCAATAGGCTAATTCTTTTAAAGGAGCAAGTTTCCAGCACTTAGGCAATTTCAAGATTGGTTCAATGCCTTAGTTCAACCAAAAATATTCATCAGCAAGCATCTAAGCAAGGATTAAACCATTGAACTGTTGAACCTTGAACTAAAAAGGTTCAACAAGTTCAACGGGTTCAAAGGTTCAACGTCGTTGGCAAGCTTAAAGAGTTAAACACTTTGTCAAAAGTTCATCAAGTTCAACCGCTTCAAGGTTTAATGGCTTCAAAACACTTAGCGAAAAGAAGGCTTGAATTGTTGAACTATTGAACCTTAAACCATTTTAGTTCAAAGGTTCAATGACTTCAATGATTCATAGGTTCAACATGTGGTTAGTTCAAGCGGTCAAAAGACTTAGACAAAACAAAGGATGCCGATAAAGAGACTAAACCATTGAACTGTTGAACCAAAGTTGGTTCAATGGGTTGGTTCAAGGGACTGCCCCAAAGCTGAAGGAATAAGTGACCTTTCAGAGGGCATTGAACTAGAGATAAGTGCCCTTATGAAGGGTAGGGAACATGGGTTCAAAGGATCAAAAAGTGACTAAGGCTGAAAGGGAACATTTCCTTCAGACTTTTTGTCCGAGAAAATTACTAAGTGAAGGAACCGTAAGAATTCCTTCAGGAATATTTTCCTCAAAAAAGTAGATAATTCAAAGGCAAATTATTTTAGATAAAAATTCTAAAAGAATTCCTTTAGACTTTTGTTTGAAGGAAAATCCAAAAAGGAAAATCCCAAAAGGAAAAACCCGAAAGAAAATGGAAGAAGCCAAGGAAGATTTCCTTCGGACAAATTGTCTAAAAGAATTTCTTTGGACATTTTATCTAAAGGAAAAGAACCAATGAAGGCTGCCTAAAGGAATTAAATATTGAAGGCTACCTGAAGGACCTTGAAGGGTATGTGCCCTTGTGGGGGGCTCTCAGCGCCAACAAAAAGGACCTTTCTAAAACCCTGAAGGGACCCCTTCCCTTCAGGTGTTCCAAAGGCGTGATAAAGATGAAGGGAAAGCTTCAAAAAGACTTAGGCTAAAAGGAGGATTCAAAGAACAAGGATTGAACCATTGAACCTTGAACCAAATGGTTCAATGGGTTCAAGGGTTCAAAGGTTCAACATTTCAAGGCTTCAAGAGAATTAGAAAAATAAAAGAAGTAGCGATCAAACCAAAGCAGAGAATGAACCAATGAACTGATTGAACCTTGAACCGAAAGAGTTCAATGGTTCACAGGTTCAAGTGGTTCAAAGATAGCCCCAAGCAAAGGAAGAACATGGATGATTCCAGAGAACAGTTCAAAGGATGGTTCAACCAGACAAAGCAAAGAAATGAATGAACAAAAGTAGCGATTGAACCAAGAAGTTAAGAAAGATCACCTGAACTGATGAACCAATGAACCAATGAACTTTAAATAGGTTCAAAGGTTCATGGTTCAATATGGTTCAAGTAGCTAACAACCATTGATGGCCCTGCGGATGTTAAAATTAAGGTAATGGAATATCTGTTAGTTTTTTAATATGGCATGGAACTTAAAGAGTAAACAAAGCAACCAATTGAAAAGAGAGCCCAAGAGCTCAAATTGTTACAAGGAAGATTATAAAAATACAAAATATCAGAAATATCTACAAGGAAGTTATTTCCAGTAGGTGAAACAGTTCACCAATTAGTCATCTGAGCACGCCAAATCAAGGATGTGACCTATTTTTCTTCTATGAAGTAAAGGCAAAGTGGACAGTTGCGTAGACATCAGAAAAAGGCCCAGACAACTCTTGCTAGGGATGAGACATATGAAATGAATGGGCATGCCACAGTTAAGGCCAATACACTATTCCAAGCATGGTCCCTCGATAGAATTGAAGATGCATTGAAGGCATTGATCACAACATGGGTCGTTTCATGGAAAGAAGTGCCAAGCCTTTCTTGCCTGCTATAGATTGTAATCTCTTGTATGATGCTAGGGAGACTTTTTTGTGATAGAAGTGAAACTCTGCCCAAATTGAAAGGCAAATACTGAGACTTTGAGCTCAGATTGTTGATCATATTACTTTATCTAAATGAGAAAGCAAGTTACTTTTAGACTTTGTGTTGTTATAGCTTGTATCATTTTAGGAGATTGTTCTTATGTCTGTTTCCTAAATGAATTTTAGTTCATTTAATTTAGCAAGTAAAACTAGTGGAAGTAAAGAGGAAGGTGTCTTAAAACCA
Organism: Torreya grandis; assembly: GCA_037957365.1. Taxonomy (NCBI): domain Eukaryota; kingdom Viridiplantae; phylum Streptophyta; class Pinopsida; order Cupressales; family Taxaceae; genus Torreya; species Torreya grandis. Next base: position 2,284,609 of record JARHVA010000525.1, read on the forward strand.
ATTGTTGAAAGACTTTGTGCTATTGCCAATTATTTTTAGTGTGTGTTTTTAGTTTCTTTTTTTGTAAAGGATTCTGGGATGACTTTGTGCCCCCATTATCTTTTGTATTTCACTCCTTGGGTAGTTGAGGTGGAGACTTTGTGTTCCATTTTATCTTGTTGGTTGATGTGCCCTTGTTACCTATTTCTTGTCACTACCAGATATAACTCCTGTTGTTTCCTGCAAGATCACTTTTCAAAGAAGCAAAGTGCCTTCAGTGTTTTCACCAAGATCTTCTCCTTTGTGTATGAATATCATCTCTAAAAAAAGAGAGATGTATGATGTGGTACTACCCCTAAGTGTTACTTTTTGCTTATATATATAGTATATAGCTCCTACATATTTATAAGGAACCTCCCATTGATGAGAGGAGAGATTTGTCCACCTCTAATGTAGTATACCTGCACATTTGGCTAACCAATCTCCCTTGCTATGGTGAAGAGACCTATTTTGCTCAATCAGTTAGCTTATTGACCAAATATTCAACCAACAAGTTAGATTACCACCATCGGTTATAAGTGTAACCATCATCAATTATATAACCAACATCAGTCACTATGTTTTTTAAAAACACAAACCTGAGAGCTATTTTTTTAAGTTCATTATTTCAAACCCAAAATAGCTTCAAGGCTAAAGGATATGCTAACATTTTTATTGTAGGACCAAGCTTGAAATCTGTTAAAAACATGTTTAGATCACCTTTTTCATGCTTAAAATGAATTAGGAACATTATTTTGGGTGCTTAAAGTAATATTTAGGTGCTTAAGTGAATTTTTAACATTAGTTTCAAAAGTTACAACTAAGACCAAGGGGTCAAATGAACACCACCCCATTTTCCATTTGGGCTTAAAAATGAACTCACCTTTCCAAGTTTTTGTATTTACTTAGTTGTTTAAGTTAGATTTTGTTTGGTACAAAAAGGGATGCCGCGTGTATGCTCTTCAATTTATCTCCTTTAGGGAACCCTTGGAATCAAAAGCATCATTCCTATTGCAAAGTAGCCTAGTCCAAGGCTTATAAAAAAAGTCATTTATAGAACTCCCCAAAAAATCGTCAAAGTTTGGGTGACCTTGACAATGACCCTAAAGTATTTTTATTTTCATGCTTTCTTTATGTTTATACAAACTTGGCTTGCGAGGGGAATTTCATCACCTCATGCAAGTTCTTTAGGGAAGCTTTGACCTGGGGTTTCACCTCCAGACATTGACTTCATTTGGCTCCTAATTGGAGTTGCACACAGGATTTAGTGGCAGTTTGGACATTGCACTACACTAAGTGAACAATAGGATGTAGTGGTTACAAAAAAGACTAGACCTTTTTGCAACAAGCCAAGTGATATAGACCCAAAATCCATGCTTTTTTTTACATTGTTTGGTATGAAAGTCATTGTGTAATTGATTCCCCTAGAATGTTTGGAAACTTTTTATATCTTAGACAAATCCCCACTTGCCATGAAAGTATTGTTGGTGCAAGGTGCACCTCAAGTTCTATGTTGTTGTACTATTATTTAAGAGAAGGGGGTATAAAAAACCTACTATATAATGTGCACTTACTTTTGGATGAACATTTAAAAACCTCTCAAATGAAGTATATAAATGGATTCCAACAATACCAAGCAACCTTGTCAGTTTAAAGTATAAGAGTGATTAATCAGTTGAGTTTTGTCCTAGATTAAAGTCTTGTTTGGAGTCAAAACTTGGTGTAAACAAACAATTCAAATCAAACACATAGTCTTAATTTTATTTTGAACAAAGAGGCATTATACTACCCATGTGAGATCATCAATTTTTCTTGTTCAAAATTTTATCAAAAGTTAGGGAGTCATATCATCCACTTTGGCACAATTATGCTACCCAATTGAGTCTAGACCTTTACCAAAGCTGTTTAAGTCCACTTATAATCTAAATTTGAAATTGCACCTTTATAAGTTCATAGGTTTGATGTGTTAAGTGGGTTCACCATTTTCAATAAACTTGAGGGAACTTAGAACTTAGGTATAATTTCTAATTTGGGTTGAAGGCCATTTAAGACTCATAATCATTATCACCACTTGATAGACATAATCCATTTTGTGTTAAACACTTGCACTTTGAGTCTATGCACCATAAACATTTGGAGTCAAGAAATATAGTGCTATGCTATAAATGTTTTTTGGAAACTATCTTTACCTTAGATATTTTTTGAAACAAACTTTTTTGTCACACCTTTTGGGTAGTGTAGCATCGTTACGCTACCCAAAATATTTTAAATATTATTTCATAGACCCTCTTGTATAGAGTTTAAATTTGTTCCTACTTTTTTAGACCAATTCAAGTGTACTTTTGTGATCCTTTATCTAGCATAGTTGTACCATTCACTTTTGTCTAGATTATTTGTTAAAAGAACCAAGTTTTATACCATTATTTGTGAGAAAATAAACTATCTCTAAAAGTGCCTTTTATTTCATACCTTATACCTAGTTGATCGATTTCATGTCCAAGAATCAAATGCCTAGTGTTTGTTATAAGTGTTTCAAATCTATTAGATTATAACTTTCATCTATTTTAAAAGTCTAGATTTTTATTCCATTTGGCCAAGAGTCCTAGCACATGCCTTGTTTGAGTCTAGATTTTGACGTCGTGTTTGGCCAAAAGACCTAGCAACTTCTAAATTCTTAGATTGGACTAATTTGAAACACTTAAACCTTAGAGTTTGGCATTTTAATTTTTGGTCCATTTACTTGCTTCTCTTTGTATGAACATTGAAACATTAGATACTTTGTGCTAGCTTATTTCCTCACAAATATTTGCATAAACCTTTTGATCCTTTTGATGAATCTAGACCAAGTTGGAACATCATCTATTTTAGATATTGTCCTTTTTAGACTTTGTATAACTCTTTGACGTTTTATTATAAAGCATTGACTATGGATCCCAACATGTATTCCTACACTTGTAGTGGACTCATGTATAATCCAAGGATTAGTAATGTAGTTGTGCAGGAAGAAATGGTACAATACCCCTACGTGGATTATATTTCTTATAAGATGGATTGTTATCCCTCTTATAATACTCAATTAGGGGCACAAAGCCAAGATATATTAGATAATTATTTGGGTAGTACACCACCTTATTTAGAACAAGACCAAGAACAAACTGCATAATACCTAGCTATAATACCCACAGTGGATGAGCCAGTTCTTCAGTAGTCATATTCTACTAATACAGCTTCCATGTATGATCCATTTTTGTTTGAGTGACATTTGTTAGAGAACAAAGACAAGATTTTGGTTAAATCCATAGAGGTAGGGGCCAAGTTTCCAACAGACTTCACCCATGAAAATTTACCAAAGACTAGTAAGAGTGCCCCAAAATATCATTTATGATCAACAAGCTTCTTCTATAAATCCTATGGCTCTAGTCCAAATAATGTATCAAGACCCTAGTATATCTAATCAAGTTAAAAACATCATGTAAGATAAATTTAACCAAATGCAAATAGCATATCAAACCTACCTAAATCTAGCATGTAATTTCAATCAAATGAATATGATGAGAAAACCTCTTATTGACTTAGTCCTTTCAACAAGAGTGTTGATAGAGTTAACTGAATAAGAGAATATGAGTTTTGACCCACTTGTGCAAACTTCTTTGATAAATAACTTGATGAATATGCCTATTACTGAAGAAGTGTCTTTGGCCTCTATGTAAAATAATAAACAAAATATGGTGGATAATGTGGAAACAATGTCCAATCCTGATCAAAGTGGTACTAATGCACAAAAAACTAGACAACAACATGTGCCTTTATTTAATTCCATGAGTGGATCATCATACCAGTGAGTAGGAGTTTCTACATCCCAACCTCAACTGGCTACTTCCTCAAGTGTGCAACCTATAGGATTAGGTAGTCAAATAATTGTTAGGAACCCGTGGAAGCACACAATTGATTACCATATACAAGCAACTTAAGATGCAGAATTAAACTAGAAGTAACAAGTAACTAGAAACCAGAAACAACACAAAATATGAGAGACAATACACAACTTGTATTAATACTCATACAAAAAAGAATACAATAAAGAGACGCCACTCTCTTCCACCTTACAGAGGCTTCCCACACCTCAAGTGTATAGTATTTCTTTCCTCAAAGCTCTCTCTTATGGTCCCAACACACAACTCAAACACAGAGTTGGTGTTCACCTCCAACTAGTCAGTATCCACTACTGCCAGTACACCCGTGCTCCACGCACTCCACAAGTGCTCCACACACTTCACAAGTACACAAACATACTTCAAGTAGATCTCTCCTAAACTACAACAACCTGTAACCCAACTGATCTTACTTATGGAAGGAACTGCCTTGCCTTCCTCTTTGCTCTCTTTTTGAGTACACACTGTACTCCAAGTAGATCATGCCTGATCCTGCTCCCTATTGTGTTGTTGTCCTCTCTGATCTTGCACACCTACAAATCAATCTAGTTCTGTACACCTACAAATCAATCTGGTTCTACACACCTACAAACCTAGATCATGCACACACATACACTTGCAAATCAATGATCTTACTTACCATGTAGATCTCCTAAAGAAGCCATGCACACCTGCTAACCAAGATCATACACCCCTAAAGAATCTTGTTGATTCTCCAAAACCAGCACCCACACTTGGTACTGCTATGGAACTAGGAGGAACACCCTTGCTCACCTCACACATAGAAGGAGCTAACTTTGCTCAACTCAAACTAGAACACTTTACAATACAGCCTATGAGTCTCTTAAATAGATCTCATGCAAATAATAATTAGACATCCAATTATAATAATTAGATCTACAGCTTTTAGTCTAAATTTGGCTCTTGACATGCAAACACTTGGTTCATTAACTAACTACCCATAAAACTTGCAGTTTGAACCGCACAGGTGACCGACGTTAGTCCCTGTCTACCTGGAGGTGACCGACGCTGGTCGATCCCTGACTGATGTCGGTTACTTCTCTTCACTAATCTTGTTGACATCGGCTGATTAGACCGACGCCAGTTGCTCTACAACTCAGCAACCTTTAGCAACCTCCTCCCCTATTTGCATCAGTGAAGCTTTTAGCTCCACAACCTAACAATCTCCCACTTGGAGACAAATAGCTGCATTGTACCTGTACCCCATCTAATCTATTTCTTGGCTTGTATCCCTCTTCAAGATCAATCCTGAAGACCAACAAAAGTTGAATGAAGATTTAACTTCTCCTTTGTAACTGACTTGGTTAACATATCCGCAGGATTCTTATTTATATGGATCTTCTCCAGCTTCAACTCACCATCTTCCAATACATGTCTTATGAAGTGGTACCTAAGTTGTATATGCTTTGTTCTTGAATGAAAGGCTGAATTCTTAGCCAAATGGATTGCACTCTGACTATCACTATATAATCTGCAACTCTCTTGCTCCTTTCCAAGCTCTTCCATGAATCGTGTCATCCATATCATCTCTTTGCTAGCCTCTGTGACTGTAATATACTCTGCTTCTGTAGTTGACAAGGCAACAACCTTCTGCAACTTTGATATCCAGCTAACCGTCGTTCCACCAACAGTGAAAACATATCCTGTGGTGCTCCTCCTGCCATCCAAATCACCTGCCATATCTGAATCTACATAACCATGTAGAGAAGTATCTGAACCTCCATAGCACAAATGCCTACTGTTGGTTCCTCTCAGATATCTAAGGATCCACTGAACTACTTTCCAATGCTCCTTCCCTGGATTGGTCATATACTTACTTACAACTCCCACTGCTTGGGCAATATCTGGTCTAGTACAAACCATTGCATACATTAAACTCCCTACTACAGAAGAATATGGAACTCTACTCATGTACTCTACCTCATCATGTGAATTAGGACATTGTTCTTTACTCAACTTAAAATGTCCAGCCAAAGGTGTGCTTACCGGTTTTGCATCCTGCATATTGAACCGTTTCAACACCTTGTCCACATAATCCTAAGTTCCCCAAAGCTCTGACACAACTTGTCAGATTTAAGAGCACACATGATTACCATTATATAAGCAACTTAAACATGTGGAAATACCCAGAAGAACAAATAACTATCAATGAGAAATAACACAGAATATGAGAGGCAACACACAATTGTATTCAACTCATTACAAAGGAAATTACAATAAAGAGATCACACTCTTCTTCCACCTCTACAAGGCCTTCCACACCTCAAGGGCTCCCAGTAATCTTCCCTCCTAAGTAATATTCTCTTAATAAGTCACAACACATAGCTAACACAAGTTGTTGTTCACCTCATTGTACTTCTGGTACAATCAAGTACGAACTGGTACTCCAAGTAGATCTCACCATGATCTTGCTCCTTGATGTATTGTTGTCACCTTGGATCTAGTTCCCCCATCGATCTCCTTTCTGACCCTCGCATATACACACCCCTATAGACCAGCCTAATCTTACTTATCATATGTAGATCTCCACCATGATCCTGCAACACCCTGCATATCAAACTTGATCTTACATACATGAAGAATCCTACTTGATTCTACCATGGGAAGAACTCTCCTAGTTCTACAACTTTACAATACAGCCCATGAGTCTATTATATAGATCTCATGCATACAATAATTAGACAAGCGGCTCAAGACTCGAACTAGTCTTCATCATGCAAACTACCCATTCACTTAACTGACTGTTTGTCAACAATAGTTCTAGAACCGCACAGGCGATCGACATCAGTCCCTATCTGACTGGAGCTGACTGACGTTGGCCAACTTCTGCCAAGGTCAGTTTCCTTCTACACTATCCACTGACTGACATCGGTGATCCTGCTGATGCTGATGACTGCATACTCAGCATCCTCCTTCCTGTTTGCATTCAGGTGAAGCTTTTAGCTTCACACCCTAACAATCTCCCACTTGGAGATAAATAGTTGCACCCATACCTATACCAGTACTTTGTCTATTCTGCATCCTAGCTTGTATTCCTCTTCAAGCTCCCACTTGAAGACAACCCACCACACACCCTGCAGTGCTACACTTGTGTCTAAATTTCTCAACTTACCTTCTTCTGCCTTGCTATACTCCCACTCAAACAGCATCCCCTGTGAGTAACCTGTAATCAACAAAAACTTAACAGATCTAAACCACCTATTAGTCAAGCTCGCTCTAAAAATTTCCAACCTCACTTTGATACCATTTGATAGGACCTAAGTTCCCCAAAGCTCTGACACAACTTGTTAGATTTAAGAGCACACATGATTACCATTGTATAAGCAACTTAAACATGCGGAAATACCTAGAAGAACAAATAACTATTAATGAGAAATAACATAGAATATGAGAGGCAACACACAATTGTATTCAACTCATTACAAAGGAAATTACAATAAAGAGATCACACTCTTCTTCCACCTCTACAAGGCCTTCCACACCTCAAGGGCTCCCAGTAATCTTCTCTCCTGAGTAATCTTCTCTCAATAGGTCACAACACACAACTAACACAAGTTGTTGTTCACCTCATTGTACTTTCGGTACAATCGAGTACGAACTGGTACTCCAAGTAGATCTCACCATGATCTTGCTCCTTGATGTATTGCTATCACCTTGGATCTAGCTCCCCTACCGATCTCCTTTCTGAACCTCACATATACACACCCCTACAAACCAACCTGATCTTACTTATCACATGTGGATCTCCACCATGATCCTGCAACACCCTGCATATCAAACCTGATCTTACATACATGAAGAATCCTACTTGATTCTACCATGGGAAGAACTCTCCTAGTTCTACAAATTTACAATACAGCCCATGAGTCTATTATATAGATCTCATGCATACAATAATTAGACAAGTGGCTCAAGACTCGAACTAGTCTTCATCATTCAAACTACCCGTTCACTTAACTGACTGTTCATCAACAGCAGTTCTAAAACTGCATAGGCAACTGACGTCGGTCCCTGTCTGACTAGAGTTGACCGACGTCGGCTGACTTCTACCGAGGTTGGTTTCCTTCTGCACTATCCACTGATCGATGTTGGTGATCCTACCGACACCGACGACTGCATACTCAGCATCCTCCTTCCTGTTTGCATTCGGGTGAAGCTTTTAGCTCCACACCCTAACAATAATGGCTAGTGTCATTCCTCAATGATAGAATGTGATGAATCTTGCTCCTCCTCAACAAGTAATGAGTAGTATTCCACAACAACAAGCATAATCTAGTGTACCAACATAATAGAGGACAAATAAATTGCCACCTTAATTATGGGTAACTAATATTCCACCTCATCAGGTTATGACAAACATACCTTTTTAGTCATAAACTAGTGTACCAATCCAAAACTAAGTGATGACTAGTCAATGACATACAAATATTTGTCAGTGATAGATGCCAAATCTACAACTTGCTTTCAATTTTTCATAGGGATTTGTATAACAAGGAGGATCCCATGTTTCTCAAGTACATACTAAATAGTCATTGGTTCAAAATGTGCCACAAATTTAGAGACAGGGTCTTGGTCCATAAGTTCTCACTCAATTGAAATGTTTGATTAGTCTATAGCATGTCTCTTTTCAACCATAGCAGGCACAATATAGTTATATCCCTCCATCCTAACCAAAAAATCCTCCAAGTCAAACTTTTATCACTAACCCAAACTAGAATATCGCACAACCAAATGTATAATTTCAAGTACATCCTAATCTAAGTATGCATATTCTTAGTCCATTCCCCAACCAAATAAATATACCCCAATAAGTATCTCCATCATACCTTGGTCAAATTTTCCCACTTGTGACCTCCCAACCATCTACCCAAACCAATATTCTCCCTCAAATCAATGTTCCTTTTAGCTTTCTATCCCAAGAATTGCAATAGATGAAGGATGAAATAACTACCATTCAGGCTAGGAAATAGACTAAAAATTTTAAATTGGATGATGTGTTTTCTTATCCATTCAACATAGATTATTTATATATACCATTTTCTCTAGGATACGAACCACCGAAATTCAACAAATATAAAGGGAAAGGTGACCCTAAGACTCATTTGATCGAGTTTTTTGTCACATGTCAACCAGTGGCATATAACAACATATATCTTTTATTGTTGTTTCCTAGGAGCTTGGTTGGACAATCCTTAGATGGTTTTTAAAGTTGCCCAATAATTTAGTAATGGATTTTGATAATCTTTATGATAAGTTTGTATAACACTTTTCTTATAATCTTGAACATGAAATTTCATTAGTGGATTTAACACAATAAAAAAAAATTGGTGATATTTTTATAAGTTATCTATAGTGATGGAGAGCCCTTGCAAGTTATTTTACCCATAGTTTACCAAATAAACAATTTGTCACTATGTTTACTAAAAATTTGCATAGTGATATAGCTTATCATCTGGAACTACAATGTGCACATAATTTCAAAGAGATCATTGATAAAGGTTTGTTGATCAAGCAGGTGCTTATCAATAAAGGAGTCATCAAGCTTAATATAACTAATCAAAATCATGGTAACAATTAAGGAAATGGCCAAAATTAACATCCTATTCAAGCACAAGTATCACAACCGGCATAAGCCAATAACTAAGAAAGATCGAAGCAATTCAACTGCAATCAAAATGTTATGGGAAATGGAGTAACTAAGTCATGTCATGTCCAAATGGTATAAACATAATATATACTACCTTTTTAGCTTACTCCTACCCAAAAACCTCTCCAAAGAATGCCACAAACATAATAACCAAGACCTACACAATAAATGCAATAGCCTTTACCATTGAAAATCCCTCCTCCTAGGAGAACCATGCCTTCATGGCATGTCTTTAGTGACCTAGGAGAACCTATTGAGTCTATATTTTTTAAGATTGCTACCACTAATTTGATTAATTTTCATGTACCAAAGCATTATCTATAAGGCATTCCTTATCCTGATTGGTACCATGAAAATGAATTCTATGACTATCATCAGGTCAATAGGCATAATCTATGAAGATGTGTCCAAATCAAGCATTTAATTAAGAATATATTGGAGAATGAAGAGATAACATTAGATAATGGTGCTTCCACTTCAAATCAAACTCTTTATATTTATCAAAACCCATTTCCCTGACATAATAATAATCAACAACAACAATGGCTAGTGCAATAACAAAATCAACAGTATCAAAATCAAAGGTCAAACTAGTAGAATCAACAAAATCAACAATAGAATAATAGACAAAACCAAGGTCAAAATAGTAACAACCAACAAACCTACCATGCAGTTGCACATGACTATAACAGGGTTGTAGGTCATATTTTAGGGGGTAGTGTTAATACCATCTCCATTAATCCTAGACCAAGCACTAATCAGCCTAGACCATTGCTAAATAACAATATTCAGCCAAATTACATGGATAATCATTCTTTGACTTGGGAGTGTATATAGGCAAACTGGCAAACTATGACTTCCTCTTTTGGACCTTATATCAACAACTCATCCTTGCCACATAACCACATATGAGTGCACAAACAATCGAGACTTGTCTTGTGTAGTCTCATACCATTCCCAACATTTGTTATTAATAATGGTCCAGTATTTAGTCTTGATTGTGAAATCATAACTCAGAGGTTGAAGATGACTATCCCAATCCCAAAACCATCTACCACTTTCCCTATTATCCAACTAAATATTTAGGCTTGAAATAAACCATTCAATACTAACCAAGAAAGGAAGTTTGATATTGTAGGACAATTGTAGAAGACACCAACACAAATTTCTATTTTATATTTTTTACGAATGTCATTATTCCATAAGAACATCTTGAATGATTTTTTAACCCAATCCATTATTGCTAGTGACATATCCCTTGATAAATTTCAAGCTTTGGTTGGACACCTAGCTCCAACCCAATAAGTCACATTCAACCAAAGTGATATGTCTTCCCTTGGCTCACTCCATAATAACCCATTATACATATAATTTTATATAAAGTGACATAAAGTTAAACGTGTCTTTATAGATAATGCATCAGGCCTCAACATAGTGTCTCTAAGGCTCATCAAGCTTCTTGGGTACATAATGAAAGATCTCCAACTAGAAATGATAACCATCAAAGCCTATGATAATTAGGAAAGAGAATCACAAGGCACTATTATTTTACCAGTTATCATTGGGCCTTTGACCCATGATACACTTTGCCATGTGCTTGATCTTGTGTTGTCATACAATATGCTTCTAGGCAGGCCTTGGTTATATGAGATTCATGTAGTCCAATCAACGTTGCACCAATGTATCAAGTTTTTCCACTCAGGGATGGAAGTGAATATTTGAGAAGATTTACACCCATATAAACATTACAAACATCTTGAGGCCAAATTTTAAAGCTAAAATTATCAGTTTGGCATGAATCCAAGTTCTAAGTAGGATAAAGGAAAGGCTATACTTATTGATCCTTCACTAGATAATTGCATAGATCCTAATACCTTGGATTCCCTTTCCCACATACCACCTCCTAAATCTTCTAATCTTTTCACTATTTCAGATAATGGATTGAAAGAGTATGTGACCCATGATACATTTCATATTTCCATTCTTCCTTGGAATCTAAAAACCTTTAGGTGACCTAAATTCACTCCACATATGCATTGGCAAAAAAAGAACAAAGATAATAGCTATGTCACATTTTTACCAACATCTAGCGTAGAACTTGACCCTCTTGAAGGGGATGAATCATGGTTATACAATGACAACTAATTTGATTGTTATAAAAGTGTAAAATATCCTATTTCTAATAAGATCATAGAGCATCATAATTATGAAGGAAGAGGCCTCGAATCGAATTAGCAAGGAACCATCAAGCCAATTTCTATGACTAATTATGAAAGACCTTATAGACCTAGATTTAAACTACATGTGGGTGACCCCACATATCTTATTCAAACTCCACCACCAATGACTAGTGATGATGATGTTGACAGTGAAGCAGAGTCTAATCTTAGCCTCACCTTTGATGACCTAGTTGAAATGAACATGTTTGATAACAATGCCATTTGTACCCTTACCCTAGTCATTCATCACAACCCATTACCACTATATTATCCCAATCTGATAGATTAGGACCAGTAAGAATATAATATATTGATTGATGAGTTTTATAATGATGAAGCATTATTTGAATTCTTAGGCCTTAGAGACAATGTTCCATTGAGAGATCACAAGTCAGGATTCTCAATTACATTAGATATTGTAGCCTATTTTGGAGAGCAGGTGAACACCCTTAGCCAAAAATAAATAAGTAAAACATTGAGGTCTGAAAGTGAAAACCTCTTTGAGGTGCTTTCTGACTAGGGAAAAAGTAAAGATAAAGGCCAGTCTAGTGGTAAAAACCTATTTTAGACACCATTAGATGGATATGGTCATTCTTCTTTGAATTTAGACTAGGAGACCACCAATGATGAACTTGCCTATGGATTTGAGTTCAGTTTTACACAATAACAAGTATTTGATCAAATTCTTCGAGAATTTTTTACTATTTTTGTCACATGGCTGGATCTCCCATTAGGGGACTTAGATTCATCATACCTAGGAGAAGATGAAGAGCAAGTCCCAACAGAAGACCCTAACATAGTCGAATAGTTCAAGTCATTGCCTACTATCCTAAGAGATTTTTTGACCCTTCTATTCAAAGATACAATAGAGGTAAACATCAAGACTCTATTAGACTTGAAATGGATAAAATTAAGCACATCCCTCACTGAAGAGGAACATGAAGCCTTTGCAGCTCTATTGAGATAATTTATAGATATCTCTGCATGGGTCTATTCTGACAAGCCAAGTTTGGACCCCACCTTAGTTCTACACCACCTTGTGGTTAATCCTGATGCCAAATTGATAAAATAAAAGATATGTAAGATGCATCCTCACATTAATGTATTGGTAAATAAAGAATTGGAAAACTCTTAGAAGTAGGATGTATATGATCCATTGACTACTTAAAATGGATCTCTAATGTGGTACTTGTTAGTAAAACTTGAAGGGATCAAAATCTATACCAATTTTTGAGACATCAACAAAGCTTGTCCTAAAAATGATTTTCTATTGTCTAATATTGACATAAACATTGACTCCACGATAGGTTATGAAATGCTTTCACTCATGGATGGATTTTTAGGATACAACTAGATTAGAATAGCACCAAAATACTAATATAAAATAGCATTCACCACTTCATGGGGAATATTTTGTTATCAAGTAATGCCATTTGGCCTTAAGAATTCTAGAGCTACTTATCAAAAGGCCATGACTATCATATTCCATGATATAATGCATGATATTTTTGAAGACTATGTCGATGACATATTAGGAAAATCCAAAACTAAGGCCAACCATCTAGTAGTGCTATGTAAGATATTTGAAATATTATGGGAGTACAAAGTTAGACTCAATCCAAATAAATGTGTGTTTTGAATAACCTTAGGCAAATTACTTAGCTTCGTCATGTCTCACAGAGTTATTGACGTCGATCTGACTAAAGTCCATGTTATAACCAAGATACCACCACCAAAAAATTTAAATCAACTCCATAGTTTACAAGGTAAGATCCAATCAATCTGATGCTTCATCTCTTAGTTAGCAAAAAAGTGTCATCCATTTACACACCTTCTAAATAAGGGAGTTGCATTTCACTGAGATGATCATTTCCAAATAACTTTTCAACAACTCAAAGACTATCTTGTTAATCCACTTATTTTATTACCTCCTATACTAAGAAAGTCATTCTTGTTATACCTATTAGCTACCGACCATGTTTTGGGGGCATGGCTCAACATGATGACAATGAAAAAGAGCATGCCATATACTACCTAAATCATACCTTGGTTACATATTAACATAACTATGCACCTATTAAAAAAGCTTGTCTAGCCATGGTCTTCACAGCTCAAAAATTGTGCCATTACATGTTGAATAATAAGACCATGGTCATTTCAAAAGTAGAACCACTCAAGTATCTACTATCTAAAATAGCTTTGCAAGGTAGAATGGCTAAATGGATCATGATTCTCAATGAGTTTGACATAGAGTATGTCAATCAGAAGGTCATCAAGGGATAGGTTCTTGTAGATAAACTTGTTGAAGCACCTCTCATAGACACACAACCACTCACATTTCAATTTTCTAATGAATACATAATGATCATCATTAACACACTTCTTGAGGAGCAGCATTGGAAGCTATATTTTTATGGTTCATTTACTACACATGGATCAGGGTTAAGCCTATTTTTTATTACACCACAGGGGGATCTAATCCCTAAATCATTTAGAATCAGCTTTCCTTGTATAAACAACAAGTCTGAGTATGAAGAACTTATTGCAATACTTTGATAGGAAATGCATTAGAACATATCTCATCTCCAAGTTTATGGTGATTCTTAGTTAATCATCAATTAGGTCATAGACTATTTTCAGACCAAAGATGACAAGTTAGTTCCATATAAGGCTATGATCGATACCCTAAAATAAAAAATCACAAATATTCAATTTGAGCATATACGAAGGGATAGTAATAGAACTATAGATCACATAGCTACTATCAACTCTGTAATTCAAAAAATAGATAAAGCTAGAGAATATTAGTTCCTTGTTGAGAATTTGTTCAAACCAGCTCATGAACCTTCAATCATTGCAATGATTTATGATATTGTTGGTCCTAATTCTATCTAGTACTCAGACCTTTACAACTACCTTTATGACCAAGTTCTACAACCTAACCTATCTCAAAAACAAATCAAAGCCTTTATTCATCATTCCACTTGTTATACTCTACTTAGATCTACCCTTTATCATCATAGTTTTGATGGAACTCTGCTTCATTGTTTAACTTTGGTAGAGTCTACACTAGCATTAAGAAAAGTTCATGGAGTATGTGGATCTCATTCTAGTGAGGTTGTCCTATCTATAAAGCTCTCGTGTACTAATTATTATTATCCCATAATGGACGTAGATGAAACTACATATGTAAAAAAGTGTGACAAATGTCAATGGCATGCTAATTTGATTCATACCCTAGTACAAACTCTGAAACTGATGTTGATTCCATGGCCATTTTCTACATGGGGACTTGACCTCATTGGGAAGATCAACCCCACTTCATCTAACGGCCATAAACATATCCTTACCACCACTGAGTATTTCACTAAGTGGGTTGAAGCTATACCCATCACTTACGTGACTGAAAAGAAAATTTCCAAATTTATCTTCAACCATCTCATTTGTTACTACAATATCCCCTCTGACATTATATTTGATAATGGAGGATCATTCAAGAATAAAGATGTAGACTAGCCATGTACCAAATATAACATCACATAACATTTTACTATAGCTTATTACCCTCAAGGTAATGGCCAAGTTGAAGCATCAAACAAAACCATTATCAATATTCTCAAAAATATTTTCAATGATACCAATCATGATTGGCACCTAAAGATATTCCCTACTCTTTGGGCATACCATACCAATCATCGTACCCCCATAGGAGCCACTCCATACTCACTTGTTTATGGTATTGAAGAAATCCTTCCCATTGAGGTTGAATTGCCTTCACTATGCATCTCTTTCAAGTGTGCCTTGGATGATCATGACTATTGAGTAGCTCACCTGTAATAGCTAGACCTACTTGATGAGAAATGCATAGTTGCACTCAACAATATTCAAGCATGTCAAAACTGACTCAAAGGACACTATAATTAGCATGTTAAGTATAGAACATTTGAACTTGGTGATCTTGTTCTTAAAGAAAACTAAAAGAATACCATGGTTGCAAAGAAGCATAAGGAAAATTCAAACCAAACTAGATAGGGCCTTTCACCATTATTGTAGATTATGGATCAGGAGCATACAAGCTTGCCACACTAGACAGAGATGCACTTCTTGAGCTGATGAATATTATTCACCTCAAGTGGTACTATACTTGAGCGCTAAGGCATATTATCTATAAGGATCATTTTAGTTATGACATTTTATCACTATTCTTCTTTGTACAAATATCATCCTTATATATCCTCTTAGTTGTATTCACTTTCCACTTCTGACCAATCAGCCCAATGTGTTCTAAAGCCTAGCCCATTTGACCTTAGTTTTTGTCATTCATTATGCATTTTTAATAACAAGGTCTTTGATCAGTTTCATCTGTTAGTTCACGTACTTCAAATAGAGATCATATTTTGGAATAGTGTGACATAAGTTCTGATAGTTGCATCCTTCTTTTTTTATTCTTTTCTTATCACTGATCTTGTTACTAATTATAACCACCTTTGAGAAAATTAGTACCATTGATCCATCATGTTATTTCCTAGTTATAACTACCTATGCAAAAACTAGGGGAAATATTTGTTTATTAAGCCTTGATATACCAACTTGCTACTTCTTATGTCATACTTTGCCTTTTTACCAACTGTGCCTATTTTATTTGAATTAAATGCTACACTAGTTGAATTCCTCTGTTGTAGGGCATAACTACAGTGACTTGAGGTCTTACACTAGGACTATGTAGGTAGTGTTTGATACTTGTTGAGGTCATCTCAGTTACCCTACGCCATGTTCTCACCATTTTGCGAGCAATCTAAGCCATACTCTCACCATTTTATGAGCAGCCTAAGCCATGCTCTAACCATTTTATGAGCAACCTAAGCCACACTCTCATCATTTTTTGAGCAACTTAAGTTTGAACACTCTCACCATTTTGTGATCTTGAACCATTTAGTGTCTCATTATTCTCGATTGAGTTTAGATACTCCAAAATAATTCCAAAAATATTTGAAAAATTGTTAGAAAAAAATAAAAACATTGACCACTTCTTTGCCTTAAGGATTCTAAGAACCCTTACTAAGTTATAGGTAAATCACTTGTCATTTAGTTTCTCCATCCTTTTTGGCCTTTTTCTCTCACACACTTGCCATTTTTCAAGACCATTCCTCTTCTTCTCTCACATCCATTATATTTATTTTCCTCAATTATCACATTCTTCCCATTCCCTGGGAGAACTACATTTAGCCTAAAATTTTTTATTGGATATTACATCCATGGAACTATGTAGGCAACATCAACTTGCCTAGTGTATATGGAGACAGCTCAGCCACCCCCTTCTTTTTCTTTTATTCCCCTATTTTATTCATTTATTGAGTTGTCACCTATTTTCTAGGGCCAATGATCATAGGGTTTCTATTGTGTTATTTGCTTGTTTGTTTCTACTTATTTTGTTTGTTTGTCTACCTATTTGTTGGCTTTTTGCACTATTTCCTTGATTCAGTTTATGTGTGTTTATTGGGTGATTTCATACCCACACTTACACTTGAATCCATCCATATTCATATGTTTACATTGTCATCATGGTTTCTAGCATTGGTACATTATTTTCTATTATGTATTGAATTACAGGGGTCAATCTTTATCCATATTTCGGCCAAGTCCTCATGATGCCTACAAACATGTGTTATAACAAACCCTAGCTTCAAGAATTATATTCATCAATCATGGCATCAACATCTCTTCAACATCGACATGCTAATTCAATCCCAATCATATCCCAAATAGAGTAATTAACCATGAAATAATTTCAACCTTCATTAGTTTGGATGAGCATCTCCCTACTAGTAGGTTATTCCAATTCATCATTACCCTCTATGTTAAGTTATCATCATACTCGACCAAGTTTGTTATGTTTTCCATAATCGGGGTCCAATGATTATAACTACCAATGGGAAAATCATTGCACACCATCCCACCTACATTTCTCAATGATTATAACCACCTTTAGGTAAATCATTGTGTTTTCACCACTTTACTTTTTTTATTCATACAGGGTCATGTTATTATCTTATTTGTCTATCATAATAGGGGTAGCTCCATCTTCTCAATGATTATAACTATCTTTGGGCAAATCATTGTGTTATTATAACACGTTGCCACTATCGGGGTACAATGCTTATAACCACCTTTAGGCAAACCATTGTACACCATCCCACTTACATTCTTAATGACTTTGACTAATTTTTTAGTATCATTATGTTTTCACCCCATCATCTTTCTTTTTTTTGGTCCCCTCATTTCACTTCTTTCTTTTTGAGGGACTATTTTCCAACCTGCTTGTGCCAACTATTCCCTCGAGGGGGCATCATACAGTAGTTTATCATCATTGAAGTTGTAGGCATACAAGACCTTTTCATTATTTGAGAAGACATTACTATGCTTATAGCTTGCAATGCCTTTCCAAATAGGGGTAAACTATAGACACCTAAAACTGGCCATCGATAACCTCCAACTAGGATTTTGGCTAATTTCCACCCAAAATGCACAATTTGGCCTAAAAACACTAAAAATGCTAAATGATGTGAAACTGACATATTCAAATACCAATTTTTTCCAGGGTATCCATAAATGGGTCAATGTAATTTATGGGCCAACTAAATTTGATCAGATTATTCCAAGTCAAAATGCCAATTTTGCACCTAGGTGCTCTGGATTGTTATTTCTTATCAAACCTCTTGTACGAGACATGTGCCTTTGTTACTTGTTGTTAGTAACATCTTAAATATAAATATGGTTTCGACACATTTTACATTCACTTTTAATTCCAATCTTGTCAAATTTTAGACCAATAATAAGGCATTTTGATCAATTTGAGTAATTTGTGCACAAAGTGCTTAAACATGCATCTACTTAACCCAAATCAAGGCCCAATTAAGAATTACATGGAAACTTGTTGAATACTTGTTTTTGGAAATGAATATTGAATATATGCATCATCAAGTGACCTCATCTCTTGGAAAGACATCCCTAGGCCATAAATGCCACAAATATCAAGATTCATGCCCTCCATGCCTCATCAATACCTTCCATGATTTCCTCCATGCCTCTTAATTACCCCTTATTCCAATGTCATGATGAGGATAATTATAAACTTAATTCCAAAAAATGAATTAATCCTCAACCACATCTCAATCTCAAGATGGATGGTTCATGTTGATTCTAGACATTTGTAAAAATCTATAAATAGGAGGCCTTACCACATCATTTCTAAGTGATGATTATGCAAATTTATAATGCACAAATGATTCCAATGCCATTGTAATTAGTGTTACCATGTCAAATTGATTCCAAGCCAAGCCAAATCCAATACAACAAGCATTTTGGAGCATCCAAGGAAGGTAAAAGAGGGTTTCTTTTGCATTCTAGTTGTGTGTTTTATTCATGTTTGTTAACTAAATTCTCCCTAGTGTCTATGCCTAGAGATGTTTTTCTAGTTAGTATGTTTATTTCATTTTATTTTTATTTTGAAACTAACACCATACTAACCATCCTCTCTTCAGTAAAATTCTTAGTTTACAGTAACCATCAATGGTTGACCCTAACCATCGATGGTTGGGGTCATAAAACTTATCTTAAGCTTTAAAAGCATTGACAACTTTCTTCAAGAACAACATCCTTCAAAATGGAAACTTACTTTAAAAACAACTTTTAAAGACAAACAAAAACATGCAACTTCATCTCCTCTCAACTTAGTAACTTTCCCTCAAGCTTCCCTCCTCACTTAGCAAGTTTGTGCTATAAATGCAACTCTCTTGGAAGAGATGAGGATCAAAAAATTTACATCTAGGTTCTCTTGTTTTCTTTGTGTAGGCATCCAAGACTACGAAGCTCTGTTTGTGTGATTTTTGAAGTTTGAAGTATTCTTATGCTACTCAACTCCTTTTAGGTTTTCATTATCATCTATTTGGCATAATATAAGTATCATCTACTTGTTTTAGTACTTTCTTATATCATTTGAGTTTTTATCTTGATTAGTGTATCCACACACCATTCCTTACACACGGTACCCTTATCTCACCTTCTACCCCTTAATTACCTTATCTCTAGCTCCCTTTTATTTTTTTATAAGCACCCACAGGTAACCATTGATGGTTATTTCAACCATCACTGATCATAGCAACCATCACCGATTACCTAACTGTCATCAGTCAGGCCCAACCATCATCGATCAACCTGATCGTCGATGTTCACAATTAAAAATAATAATAGATTATTATTTTTTTCTCTTTTCATCCAATCAAACTCTTATTTATATTCATGACCTATATATAGACCTTGTTTTGATCTGCTAGACCTAACCTTGACATACTTGTGCATGGTATTGACCCAGTGTGTTATATCTTCTATCAAATAGATACATTATTTATTTTCTTGCATATTTACTTTCTTATCATTTGAATGGAAGTATTTTCTTATATCATTTTTGACTTAATTGTCTTTAAAGTGGATTGATAGCCTCCTAGAAAGCCTCGTGTTTCTTGGATCTAGCACACGCTAGGCAGTCCACTAAACCTTCCATTTAACAAATTCTCTTCTAGTTTTCTTATGATCTGTAGGTAGTCCTTCCTAGCCAAAAAAGAGTCCTCACATTCATTTGAATCAATGTACACACTATACTAGGTATTCATCTACACACCTTAATATCCATTTTCTTTTATCTACTTTCAAAACTAAGAAATGAAATAAATAAATTGAAATATTTTGGCACGCTCATTGGGACCTAGTTCCCTTTCTTCATTAATTGTTTGTTCATCAAATGAAATAATTTATTTTTGGGCTTAAAAATCAACCATTTGCATTTATTGATTACTTGTTAATTTTAGTTCACCAAGTAACTTAGGAGGCATATTAATATTATCATAGCATTCACACTTGTTATAACACACAAAACTAAACCAAAAAATAATTTACACATCAAAACAATACTTGAGACAAGGATCAATTGAGATTTCATCACCTAGTAGTGACCTTACCCCCTCTTGGCTATTCCACTTGTATTTCACCACTAAGGGGTGAACCAACTCAACTCTTTGGTTTAATATAAACTCTAGACTTAGTATATCTTTGCTAATCACTTGATACCCTTATCGTTGTGATATTTTGAAGTCATGGGGTAGGCCCCAACACCAAGCCACATACTGAAGTTCAATACAGATCTTCCTTCTAAGCACCTAAACAACCTAAAACCATCCATAGACTTCCTCTTTAGTACCCATTTTTCAATCCATCCTCCCTTATCACACTCTTTAAGGCATAAGCCAAAATCAATTTAAAAGTAATCCCAAGGTTAAAAGGTACTTCTTAGTGTATGTATTGATTTATTTGAAATTATTTTGGGTTTGCTCTCTATTTGAGGTGTGAGTACATAATAACATTCCTTATTTTCTCATAAGGTTTTAACCAAACAACAAGTGAGAAATCAAGACAACCAACCACCACCTTCTTCTTTATTCATGGATTATACCACAAATGTTAATAAGTCTCCTCATTATTCACCTTACCATTCTCATCTACCACCTTCTCCTTTAAGAATCTCAATCGTATCTGAAGGAGATCTAGAGTTTACTACCTTTCTTGACAATAATCTAGTGGCTTTACAACACTACCTCAATACCTTGGCTCACCATGCCCCTTCTGCTTTGATTCCTTCTTCCAATCCTTCTCTTGCAATGTTATCCCACCTTATGGCAGGTATCACTTCAACCTAACCAATAACTCAGGCCTCTTCCAACATCCCATCCACCCAAACTCAAACCAACCTTCCACCTCCCAACTAAACACCTCCTATCACACCCCATGTGGGTTCAACCTTACCATTAGTCACCTATGCCTCATCTACCATGGCATTATCTTTCACTCCAACTTCTATCTTTCCTTTACTTGTAACTAATCCCTTGGCCATGGTTCCACTTCAAAACCTAGTGCTCTCTATACCTCAAAACCTTCCCCCAATCAGCACTAGGGTCACTACCCAACCTCAACTTACCCAACTTCCTTTTACCTCCACCATACCAGCCACATCCATTTCTCAATAAGTGCCTATGACAACTTACAAATATGTCTTTAACCCATAAGGTTACATACTTCCCTCCACTCAATATTTTATACCAATTGGTTCTTATGTGGCACCATCTTAGCCTTTCACCACCACCTATCAATATGTGGCTTCTTCAGCACCATCTATCACCTATTCATACTTAGCTACAAGCCAACCTCAACAAAATTTTCCCCTTAATTATGTGGCTTCTCAACCTCAACCTGATCTAATCAAAATGCTAATGGACAAAATGACTAGTTTGGAGTCATCCATCTCTGCCTCAACCAATATTTTATCCTATGACCAAATTTATAACAAGCTTATCCACCCCTCTTACCCAATCATGCTTACCCTTCTCAATGGGAATTGCCCAAATTTTCCAAATTCAAAAGTAAGGAGGATCCTCAGTAGCACCTAAGAGTGCTTCGTCATGCTTACTACTTGATTGCTTATGATGATGCCCTCCTCCTCTGAATGTTTCCCATGTCATTATTCAGGGTTTCCCTTGATTGGTATAGTACCCTTCCCACTCATTCTATCTTTTCTTTCTCTTAATTGGCACAAACCTTTTTGGAGCACTTTTCTGTAAATATATCTAAAAAGGTTTCCATTACCAACCTATACTCCATCAAAAATTTTGAAGACAAATCCATTATTGACTACATTGCTAGATAGAGGAGCCTCATTAATCAACTCATCTTCCCATTACCCCAACCTAAATTAATCGAATTATTCTCTCACAGGTGTGATAAACACATTGCTTTTACTCTCTAGGTCCAAACCTTTAGGACCTTTGATGAAGCATTCACTATGGCATGCAAATTAGAAAACCAAGCTATTAATGAAGGGAAGTTGAAGCTTTGGAATAAAAATTCAAGTTTCAAATCCACTCAATCATCCTTTAATAAGACCACAAACCTAACCAATTATAAATCAAAAACATCAACACAATCAGTTATTCTCAAAACTACACCACCTCCAAGCACCAACCAAGCACCTCAAACCAACAATCCCTCCAATTGCCAAAACTATACCCAAAATCGAGCTCCTTCAAAACCATTTACCCCAATTTGGGAATCATACACATCAGTTTTGGATAAAATACATAAAGCCAATCTAATCCAGCTTCCACCCATCAATCCCCCTTAACAATTTGATACTTCTCATCCCCTTCCCAGGTGGTACAATGAGAATGATCATTGTGATTATCATCAGGTCATTGAACATGATATTAATAGATGCAATACTTTTAAAAGCATTATCTAAGACTTGATTGATAAAGGGAAGCTTGTGTTTGATAAACCAAACCCTCCTTCCAACCAATCTCTAGATATGTTCCAAAAACCTTTCCTAAATCATTCACCTTTAGCCCAACATCATGAAACCCAACCTAAATCCTCCAATTCACATGAGGCACATGTAATTAATGTCATCAATAATATGCCCATTGATGAAGAAATCATCACCTCTATCACCCAAATAGAGGAAGCCAACCCACCATCCATTCCTTCAAAAAACCCAATGGAGGAAGTCAATACCCCTTCCTCTTCCTTAGAGGAAACCATCATTCGATCTACCCCTCCTATGGTAAAAATATCCCAAGAGATAACCATTCTATCAACTATTTCACCCACTCTTCCAATACAAAAAAAAGATTCACCTACTTTTTTGGACACCCAAAACAAGGAGGAAAATATATGTGCCCTTCTGCATGAAATTGCTACCCCTAGCTATCCTATTATAGAACCATTTGTACCTCCCTTGAAAATCATTGTCAGAGAGACAATACCCTCATCTACCCAATCATCACCTTTGGAACTTTCCACCAAAGATAGAAACATTGAAACCAATCCTTATTCTTCCCCAAAGGGCTTTCACTTTGAAACTATTGATCAAGGAACAAAACCTATTTATAAACCCTTTTCTCGACTAGTTCAAAGTTTAGAATTTACCTCCCAACCTAACTTTAACAAAGCTACATTTTGGCATTAGCTTGGACTCCTATATCAAAATAAAATTGAACCTTCCACTTCACTTGAGTCTACCCTTGAACCTATTTCTACAACTCCAACTACCCCTCCTAAAGTTACCAATTAATCATCTAAACCGCTCTCATCCAAAATTATCAAATCACCCTATGCTTCTTTCATCAAGCCAATCAAAAACTTAGGAATTATTCCTACACTTGATCTTGCTCACCCTTCATTGAGATTGGATTTAACCACATCAACCCAATCAAAGTTGAATCCAATTCAATCCATTAAGAAGGTAGGATTGCCTAGACCACAACCTCGAGGAAGGACTATACCAACTCCTTCACCTTTACCCTCTATTCTGGGACCACATCCTTCCACCATTCCCATTACCTATTCTTCTTTCAAGAAACCATCTCCCCTTTCTCCACTTATAAAAACCCAATCTCTAGTTCATCATCATTCCTTACCAACCTTTCTCTATCTACTTTCCCATCTATTAAACCCTCATCATCTAGACCTCCATTCTCTAAATCAATTATAACTAAGCCAATTATTTTTAAACCACCAATCAAGCTCAATCCACCAACCACACTTTCAGTTAATAAATCTTTTCCCAATAAGGTTCTTACCCCCAAATTCCAAACTCCACCACCTCCAAGATCTCTATCAAAATCTTATACAACCATTTTACAATGACTGTTGCAAGCTTCTACCATTATCTTACCACCAATCAATCCCTTTGACCCCACTCATCAAAAGCCAACTTGGTTCAATGACAATTTGATTTGACTTTACCATAGGATCCCTAGACATGATATGAAGAACTATAAAGTTATCCAATTAATTGTTCATGGCCTTTTAGAGGAAGAGGATCTATTAGATGAACCTACTTTAATCCCATTTCCCCTTTTACCACCCATCCAATCTACCTACCAATCATCTACTTCTCTACTCCTGCTAAGGAGTGAAGTAGAGGAGCCAAAGAAAGCAACTAGTCCCCTTGTCCATACCATTCATATGGTGACTCAATCTCAGGCCCAACAAAAGGATAAGGGTAAAGCCATCCAAAAAAGTGAAAAAGACAAGGCCAAAGCAACCATTCCATGGTCTTACCCTTTAACTCCTCAACCAACCAACCAAATCCAAATAACTACACCTACACCTTCACCTTTCACAACCATCTAAGAAAAAAGTCTCCATTTTAAGAGATCCTTCTTCTAACACATCTCCATTCATCCAATGCTTAGTGTTAAAACAACTTCACCAAAAACTAGTCAAAATGAGTTTTTATGACTTAATTAGCACCTCATCCCAACACCATCAAGCTTTAATCGAAGAAATGTATTCTATAGAGGTTCAACCAGATGATCCCCAACCTATTACATCATTGATTAGAGCCATCTAACTTGCTACCATGGTCACCTTTTAAGAATAAAAAATTGCTCCATTTCATAAAAAAGACTCTGATCCCCCTCTTTTCATTATTTTATCCATCAATGAGACATGTGTTAAATGAGTCATGATTGATGGGGGAGTGAGTATCAATATCATTTCCTCCTATGCCTATCATCAATTCCAACTACCTAAAAACATCATGTTAAAAAGCTCAGAAGTTCTTTGATCATTCAATGATACCTTGGCTACCACTCTTGGAATAGTTATTCTCCACATCCATTTGGGGCCTCGCACTATCCTTGAGCTATTTTATGTCATAAAGGGTGAGTTTCAATATAATGTGTTACTCGATCACCCTTGGATCCATGTTATGGGTTGTGTCCCTTCTACCCTTCACCGATGTGTTAAGTTTGAGCATGAAGGACAAGTCATTACAATCAAATTTGATCCAAGTCCCTTTACTTCTTGTAATATGATATATCTACCCAATGACATTCTCATTCCACCTTCACCCTCTTCACAACTAACCTCTAGCCAAACTGCCACATCAACCCAACCTGCCAATACTTATATATTCAACAATGATGAAGCATCTACTAGTTCAACTATCCCTTCATCTCAAATCCTGATCGAACACCCCTTGCAATCAACATTCCATCATCTCACACTGGGGGAATATCAACTTTTAGCTTTGGATGCTTTTCCTTCTCCACACAAACTTAGGAATCTCCAAAATGATCCATATTATGATCCCAATATCGATACCCTCATCCCCTTTGGCCTTCCCAACAATAGAACATATTTTGTCTATGGGGAACTTGATAAACCACTCCTTTCTCCCACCATCATGTCGTACATCCATCCATTCACTTCTGATTTTTCTTATCTTAGCAACTTGGAAGGGGTTTGGTTTTAGCCTCTATGAACAAGGACCTCACAAACTTCCTATCATCAAGAATTAAAAACCTCATGAGTTCTTTATCCTGGGGTACGTTCTCCCAGATGAGCCAACATCACCAAAACCAACTCTCACCACTAGTGATGAACCTCTACCCTCACCAACCCCACTTTTCCAATTTAATGAACCTCTACCCCCACTTTTCCAATTTGAAGAACCTCTATCTTCACTAACCCCATTTTTCCAATCCAAAGAACCTCTACCTTCACCAACCCCATATTTCCAATTTGATGACATCAACATCATCCCACCTAATTTTTTTTATCAACACTGTCAGTTTGGGTCCCCTAACTTATCAACAGGGGGGCAAACAAAAACCATTCCTCTCATCCACCCCAAAATGATTACATATGACTCACCCACCATTAATATGATTCAACAACAAGATGATAGTTTTATTCTTGCCTACCTAGGTGCAAGGGACTCTTCTCTTCAGAAGTCCCTCCCTCCTAAAAACTAAAAAATGTTAAATGAATTGACCATAGATGTCAATTTAGGAACTCAAGAGGACCCTTATATCATCAAGATTGGCCAATCCTTGACCCTCAAGGAAAAAAGAGACTATCAATCTTTTCTCCATGACCATAGCATAGCATTTGCTTGGTCTTACCAATATATGCCCATCATTGACCCTTTCATCACTCTTCATAACATCATAACCAATCTCAAAGTTAAGCCAATTTGGCAAAAGGTTCATCATATGCACGCTCACATAGCTCTTCTCATCAAAGAAAAACTTCAAGAAATTTTATCTGTCAACTTCATTCAACCCATTGACTACCCACAATGGGTCTCCAACATTATTCCTATTAACAAACCCACTAAGGGAATCCACCTTTGTGTGGATTTACATGACCTTAACCTCACATGCCCCAAAGATGACATTCCCCTACCTAACATAGACTAACTTATTGACCTCACCACTGGCCATGAAATTATATCCCTTATGGATGGTTTTTTAGGATATAACCAAATCCTGATCTCCCGTCAAGATCAACATAAGACATCCTTCATCACCCCATGGGAAACTTTTTACTATCATACCATGCCTTTTGGATTAAAGAACACAGGGGCAACCTATCAATGGGCCATGACCTCTATCTTTCATGACCTCATTCATTAAATAGTTGAGGACTATGTTAATGATTTACTCGATAAATCCAAGCACCATCAAGATCACCTCATTGTTCTTGCTATCATCTTTGAAAGACTTATCCAATATCATGTTAGGCTTAACCTAAAGAAATGCATCTTTGGGGTCTTATCAGGAAAACTTCAAGGCTTTATTTTTCCCTCCGTGGAATAGAAATAGACCCCACAAAAGTTTAGCCATTTTAGAAATGCCTTCCCCTACTAACCTAAAACAACTTCGTAGCCTGCAAGGAAAACTTTAGTCAATCTATCACTTTATTTCTCAACTATCTAATCATTGTCAGCCTTTCCACCACCTCTTCAAGAAACATACCTCCTTTAAATGGACCAAAGAATGTCAATAAGCCTTTGATGCAATCAAGAAGTATCTTCTCTCTCCACCAGTCCTTATTCCCCCAAAGGAGGATCAGCCCTTCTATTTGTACATGTCTACTACCGATCATTCCTTAGGAACCATGCTCGCTCATCATGACAATTAACATAAGGAGTAGGCCATTTATTACATCAGTCATACCCTCATTGACTATAAAACTTGATACACACATCCTGAAAAACTTTACCTTGCCTTAATTTTTGTTGCCTCTAAACTTTGTCACTACCTTCTCAACCACAAAACTTATGTCATTACTAACACTGACCTCCTCAAGTACATGCACTACAAGCCATATCACAACCAATGTATCGATAAGTGGCTCATGATTTTAGCTAAATTTGATCTTGAGTTTTTTCCCTGAAATTCCATTAAAGGATAGGTCATTGCAAACCAACTAGTTGAAGTTACTCTCCCTAATTATCAAACTCCCCCCTTACTTTTCTAGATGAGTCTATAGCCATTCTTTCTTTGGAAGAACCCACCTATCAAATGAATATATATTTTGATGGCTCTAAATGTAAAAATGGTGGGGGTATTAGTATAATCAGCATTCCCCTTAATGGGGAACATCTTCCTCTTTCTTTCAAACTTGATTTTGAATGTACCAATAATATAGCTGAATTTGAAGCCTTATTCAAAGGTCTCCAAAGCTCTCTAGCTTTGGGAATCAAAACTATTAGCATCTTTGGAGACTCTCAACTCATTATAAACCAAGTCACAAGAGCTTATCAATGTAAAAATGACGTCCTTCTAAAGTATAAACAATTTGTTGATATGCTTTTTGTGTCATTTAACAACTACACTATTCAATTGGTCCCACATTCTACCAACAAATTTATAGACACAATGGCTTCCCTCGCATCTAAATTCCATCTCAACCTATCAATTCTAGACTGTTTATCACTATCCATCACTTTTTCACACCATATTACCTCAAATCTGATCTTCCTACTATTTATTAGATAGAAACATCACCTGTAGACATTTGTTATGATCAAATCTTGTATTGCCTTAACATCGATATCCTCCCTTCAAATCTTTCAAGAAATACTTATAAATCTTTCATACAAGGTACCTCTCATTACATCATACTAGGGGGGATTATTTAAAAATGAGGCTTTGATGGTCTCCTCCTTCATTTCCTTCACAACCATGAGGCTTCTCACACCATTAAATAAGCCCATGATGGCATCTATGGTGGGCACTTCAGTGGTCTAGTTGTTGCCAAACATATCCTCCATCTAGGCTACTATTAGCCCATGCACAATCAAGATTGTTGTGACTATTTAAAGAAATGTGTTAACAGTCAACAACATGCTAACCTTCATCATGCACCTCCTCATGGTCTTTAGGTATCAACTAACTATTGGCCCTTATCATAATGGGGTCTTGATCTTATTGGAGATATCAATCTGCATTCCTCATAATGACATCAATATATCATCACTACTATGGAATATTTCACCAAATGGGTGGAATACATCTCATTAATCTCAATCAAATCTAAAAAAATCATTGATTTCATCAACCACCACATCATATTCCACTTCAGTGTTCCTCACAAAATCATCCCTGATAATGGAAAATCATTTAAGAATTAAAAAGTCCAAGAGTTTTGTGATGCTTTTGTTATCAACCTAAGTTTTCCTCACCTTATCATCCACAAGCCAATGGCCAGGCTAAGGCTTCTAATAAAACCCTCATCAAAATCCTCACTAAGGTAGTCAGTTCTTTGGGCAAGGATTGGCACCTCCATATCTCGTTTACTTTATGGGTTGACCATAATAGTATATGAATTACTATGAGTGCTACACCTTTCTCTCTTGTCTTTAGAGCTAAGGTTGTCTTACCTCTCAAAGTCTAGATTCCCTCTCTTCATATATCTTTGCATGAGATTCTTTCTGAAAGTGACTATTGTCAAGAATGTTTAGCACGCTTATAACTTATTGATGAACATTACCTTGATACCATCAACCATCCTTGTATTTATCAATAACATATCAAACAAGCATATAACAAACATCTGAAAGCATGAGAGTTCAACATCAGAGACCTTATTCTCAAGGAAATTAAACACATCACGAACATAGAAAAGACCAAGAAGGGTAAGTTTGCTTTTAATTAGTTAGGACCTTACATTATAACCCATAAGTATGGATCGGGTACTTATCACTTGTCTTCTCTTGAAGGCAAGCCAAAACCTAAACCCATTAATTCTTTACATTTACATCTCTTTCATTTTTAAAATATGCATCAAACCCACTTTCATGTCTAACTTAAGCTCCTCAAACCTTATTCCACCTCATTTCCTTTCTACCCTTTTTTGGGATCGATTGATTATATAGAAGCATTTGATTCCTCCATCATAGTCATAGTCCAATCCTAAGTATGGGTACCCCAACTCTACCCATATCATGGTTCCCATGGATACTTTTCATCTTTTAATAGATGGAATCCCATAGTCAATTGTTTCTCAAAACCCCTTTCTCTAATGAACCTTGTGTGCTTAGGTTTTGCTTCTACATGGGTAGACCTTTTGAACCTGAGTAGGTTTGTCCTTATCTAATTTTAGTTTAAAACATATCCATATATCCAAATAAATGCTAGACTACTCCCTAAAAGGATAGATACCCCATCAAATCAAAAGTTTCTTAAAAATAGACTACTTCCTTGAAAGATAGTTATGCATAATACAATCATAGACCACTCCCTTGAAGGATGGCTAAATAATATTCATTAGAAGCTTCCTGCATCGATCAGATTTAGAAACCTTAAATAAATAATAATAAGCAAAGTTAATAAGTAATCCACAATCAGATCTTATATTTTCCATTTGTATACTTCTCCTATCGATCAGTTTACATATTTATCTAAATTAAGCCATAATCAGCTCCTATATATGGCACAAGTAGACTTCTCGTATTGATTAGTCTACCCATTATAATCAAACATATATAATACATGAAATTATCTACTAAAGTTCTTTGGTCACGTGTGGAAAATCTAATGACCCCACTCCAAATTTACACCCTTATCTACCATCCACATCCTTATCACACCTAAGGGATTATGAGATTACTTGGCATGAAGTGGTCAAGATGCATATTTTATTAATAAAACGTGCTTTTATGAAATATTTGATGGGTTTGTGTTCACTAAGTTAATCCATATATGGATTCTTATTGTTAGGTTATCACTAGCAAAAGGCATATTTTTCACTTTCTTATCCACAACAAGTGAACGTGAACATTTCCTTTTCCCTACAAACTATCATTTGATATCATCATATCCATTCACAAAGCATAATCCATATAATCATCCTAAAATTAAAATTGTATTATAATTGTCCTCATCATTCAACTTAAAATTAACATCAATCATAAATGAGATAGCTAACAACATTAGCATAACATAATAAAAGGCACCACTAACATAATAAACATCTTCATCAAAATTCTCATTATAATTAAAATAGTAACATCATAATCAATAAGATCATGACACTATCAAACATCATCATACATCCATACCTATAGCATCATAATTAATTACCTTATAACATTAACAACATTAATTACATTATAACATCATCATAAACACATCATTTTCATAATCAAATCACAACATCAATGATTTACATCCTTTGAGCATCATAACACTAATCAAAATCACATGCCTATACTATGAAAGATAATCATCAATGTCATAAGTCTCATACATAAGCATTCATGAACAAACATAAAATCATTTAAATCATCTGAAACATATATATGTATATACATCAAGTTTCAACAAATGTACATATCTCTTGCTCATAAATACATCTTGCAACTCAGCATGAATGCTGGTGTCAAAATATCAAAATACATCACATAGGATCTCTACTCATGACCTTGGAGTACTTGAACTAGAACCACTAGCACCAACATCTAGTGAGTGATCCCCCTAGAGTACCTCCCTACCGACCCACTACCATCACCCACTGACCTAGTGTTCTAAGTACTGCTCCACTAGCCAAAATCACCTGGTACTCACCCCATCTCAGATCATTAAGACACTATGTTAGCATAATGCCCTCATAGTAATGCAACTCTTGTATGGCCTCTAAATATCTAGCCTATATCACATAACCTGGAGGTGCCCCTACTACTCCACTAGCCCACCATATAGAGTTTTGTTCTTGTGTCACTAAACCAAGTGAGACTCTCACATGATCTTGCTCTCCAATCACAGTAATCACCTACCATTGTAAAATGGCCACCTGACCCTATAACTTGGTGACCTATGCCTGGGCTTGATATTTCTATACTATCACTCCTCCCAACTGACCATGAAGAGTGGTAATTTATCCCTAAAGAGTATCAATCTACCCTTATAACATAGTAATCTAGGCCTATGCTACTATTAATGTCATTACTGCCTGTGGATGCCCTTATGCTAGTACCTATGCCATGTCAACATCTATCAGCCACTGATCCCCATCTTTGACATCAAAATAAATGGTTGTGTACCTCCACTAAAACCAAGCAAGATAGTCAGTTTTGCACCTTGCATCATCTCCATCCTCAAGGGAAACTCTTCAAAACTAGCTCCTCGTCAACTGCTTGTGGCTCTGGTAGATAGAACTCTGCATCTTCCCTCCTGTATCATATAGAATCCTAAGGGATACCCTATACAAGCCTAAAATGATGCCATACTTTCTCAAAAGGGATATACTCTACCTCACCATCTCACCTCCCATAGGCCCATCTTTAACTCTTTAAAGATAAGGTGTGGTACCTATACCCAACCCATACTGGCCAAGTCTGATATGGCCTCTAAACTATGTCACTAACAACCAAACTCTCCAACGCTCCTCTAAACCAATCAATGTCCCTAGTACCACCACCCACACCTATCATGGTTCCATCTCTCCTCCATCAGTAAAATCTAACCACATAATTCATCAGCTGGTATCCCTCTATCGAAAGGCCCAATGGTCTTAGTACCTGTATATGCTCATAGGCTCAACAGTGAAGAATAAATCCCACACTTATGCCATAATGCATGTGTGTCTTGAACCCACATATCTCTCTATATATCTACACTAATAGAACTTGTGTCCATCCAAAAATAGTGCCACTTAGGACTAGCTCCACCAACACCCCTAATAACACACTAGGGAATCTCCCTTCCATAGAAGTTGATAGTGAATAACAATTAACTACCAATTATAGCATCATCAATAAATGACTATCTCCAAGAGCCCTCTGATATAAAGGCTTAATGTTAAAGCCCCCTGAGTGAAACTATGCACTAGCTCCATCATATCCATATAAGATCTCCATACAATTGATAGGGTCTTCACAGATGGGTAGACATATAATCTGATATACATCCTCTAAAAGGATACTCATCTCCCCTATCGATAACTAAAAAGTGTTAGTCATCAAGTCCCATCTCTTGATGAGGGTGACTATCATCACAACATCTCTAAACAAGTGTTGGTAGTGGCACATCACTCCAAAACCCACTACCTCCATGTGTCTATAGTCCTCTATAAACATAACATCTTTCACCTCTACAAAAATCTCAAGAACATGATCTCATAACTAGATCTGATCCCACACGTACAAAAATAAGAATATCATAAATCAATAAATCAACCTATCTCTAAAACTTCCTCTATTTCTACCTAAATTATTATCCAACCCACCTCTATATCAAATTCAGGTTCCTCTATCAACTTGACCTTTGCACACTTATTGTTTCTTTAAACTTCTATTAATTATTCCTATCCAACCTCCACCCTTTCTATCATATGCAAGCCCACATTTACCTAAAACTCCTACCCTAACCCAACTCGTCCCCTACCCATCTCCAACCCAACTCCTCTCAACCCACCTCTAATCCATCCCAACCCAACTCACCACCCCTACCCCTATCAACCATCAATAGAGCTCCCCAACCATTGTCAATTCCCTTAGGGTTATTTTCCCCAAGGTTGACCATTGTTGGTTGGCTCAAACCACTAATGGTCATTGTTAATTCACCACCAGTGGTAAGTCTCAACCCCCTGCCCTCTACCTACAAACCCTACATCCCTCTAAACCCTTTTTCTACTCCAAACACCCTTAAACCATTCATCCCTACCTCTTTCCCACTCATTCCCCCCAACAACTTATCCTCTTGTCCTTACAATAACCCTCAACCATTTTGAACCCTCACCCTAGGAATACCTCCAAATTCCTAATTTCCCATCCATAGTTATGTTTTTCAATGTTAATTCATAAACTTCACTTAAATTCCAAATTTAAGACATCGCCTACCTCATTTCATGACTAGTGGCACTACCTCAATCTGTGCCTGACAACTTGTCCACTAGTACCTCTTGCATCCACTCAGCTCCACTCAATTACAATCTCACTCACCAATACTATTAAGACACTTTAGTAGCTCACCCCACTTTTATGCACTCCCTTGTATTATTAGCTCAGAAAACACAAATCATTAAATGCCAAGTTGCATATGAGGACAAATGTTTGTCCTTTTGAATTTTTATCATAGTTTTAAGGTTTTAACCGCAATCATTAACAATTGGCTAATCATCAATAGTTTCCCCTAACCATCATCAGTTACCTCCTACCCCAACCATCAACGGTCACCTAACCATCACTGGTTAGCCCTAATTGTCACTAATTGGGTTTCACCTCACTTTTACCCACTTTTATTCTCGTTCTTTACCTCAACTACATCCTAAAACCACATCCACCTAGGTCAACCCCTTTTTTATCCCCCATTGACTTATTTAGGAGTGACCTCTCCCGTAACCAAGAACTACATTTAGTGTGAAATCCATGATTAGATCTACTATACATTGGACTATGTAGATAGTGTCCTCTTGCCTAATGCATTAGGAGTCAGCTTGACCACACCCTACCCAACCAACCAACCCACCCATTTACCCATGTCCACCTCCACATTGGCACCTTTTAAAACCCACCTATTTGCATGTTTTGCGATAACCCTGCTTTGGTCTTTTTGACCACACCAACCAACTTTATCATGTTGAACATTTAACTTTGCACTACCTTGTGCATGACCTAACCATTTTGTGTTTTCTTCGAGAGCACTTCCTAACCTAGATACCTAAGAAAACATTGACACTCTCTAGGAAATTTGATATGACTAACCTGATCAGCTATGACCAACATTGGGTACCAGTTACATTATCATTTATCCTAAAACCTAAAATTATTTTTACTAACAATGACAAAATTCATCTTTGCACGATATTAACTATTTCACTTCATTGCATTTTTTGCACATTTTTTTGTTTCACATTACCACTCCTTCATCACCCACATTGTGACTTGCCATCTACCATTTAACAAACCCTAACCTAATTCAACCATACCTAATTAACTCCTAGTTTGAAGGGGAAAACCTCTTCCCTCTCACACTCTAGGCAACTAGACCTACACCTTGACCAACCACTTATTTTTGTTTTGTAACTTGATTAAAGCTACAAAATAAAAAGGGGTAAAATGTAGACATCTAAAAATTGTACAATGATATTTTTCAATGTCGTCTTGACCTATAGACCTTTGATCAACTCTATAGACCACCTAATATACTATCACTTAGCTTCATTATGTCAAAAACCCCCTCTAAACAAATTACTTAATTCAAGACCTTTTCACCTATTTACTCATTACCATTCAATCATCACCAGTTAGGGTAACCATCAATGGTTGACCCTAACCATCGATAGTTGGGGTCATAAAACTTACCTTAAGCTTTAAAATCATTGCCAGCTTTCTTCAATAACAACATCCTTCAAAATGGCAAATTGCTTTAAAAGCAATTTTTAAAGATGAAGGAAAATAGGTAACTTCATCTCCTCCCAACTTTGCAACTTTCACTCAAGTTTCCCTCCTCACTTAGCAAGTTTGTGCTATAACTACAAGGCTCTTAGAAGAGATGAGGATCCAAAAATTTAAATCCAAGTTCTTTTGTTTTCTTTGTGCAAGCATCTAGGATTGTGAAGCTCTGTTCATGTGACTTTTGAAGGTTGAAGTATTATTATGCTACTCAACTCCTTTCAAGTTTTTATTATCATCTATTTGGCACCATATAGGTATTATCTACCTATTTTAGTACTTTTTTCTATCATTTGATTTTTCTATCTTGATCATTGTATTTACACACCCTTCCTTACCCACAGTACCCTTATCTTACCTTTCACCCTTTAATTACCTTATCCCTAACTCCATTTTCATTTTCCATAGGCACCCATAGCCAACCATCATTGGTTGTTTCAACCATCTCCAGTCACAACAACCATCGTCAGTCAGACCCAACCATCACCAATCAGCTTGACCATCGATGGTCACTGTCAGAAAAAATAAAAAATTGTTATTTTTTCCCCTTTCATCCAATCAAACTCCTATTTTTGTTTCTAACCTATATGTAGACCTTGTTTCAATCCTCTGAACCTGACCTTGACATACTTCTGCATGGTATTTACATATTGTGTTATATCTTCTATCAAACAGGTACA
Source organism: Torreya grandis (assembly GCA_037957365.1). Lineage (NCBI taxonomy): Eukaryota > Viridiplantae > Streptophyta > Pinopsida > Cupressales > Taxaceae > Torreya > Torreya grandis. The sequence goes on from JARHVA010000525.1 coordinate 2,320,920, forward strand.
TTATTTATTTTCTTGAATATTTAATTTCTTATCATTTGAATGCAAGTATATTTCTTATATCATTTTTGACTTAATTATATTAAAAGTGGATTGAAAACCTCCTTAAAAGCCTCGTGCTTCTTGGATCTAGCACACACTAGGAAATCCACTCAACCTACCATCTAACAAATCCTCTTTTAGTTTTCTTGTGATCTACAGGTAGTCCTTCCTAGACAAAAAGGAGTCCTCACATTCATCTAGATTAATGCATGAATTATACTAGGTATTCATCCACACACCCTAATATCCACTTTCTTTTATCTACTTTCAAAACTAAGAAATGAAAGAAAAAAATTGAAACATTATATTAGCATAAAAAGATGACACTGGTAAAAAATGCATGATCTATTTCATTATCCAAACCCTTGCCAATTATGAGACATGATACACTCAAGTAGAAAATGAATTCCTAGTAATAGTGTTCATAACCAAAAAACTATGATACTCTGTGCTTAATAAATAAACAAGAGGTGTCATAATATCTTAAGACCTTAAAACTTTCTTAACCCAATGAACTCTCTTGAAATGTTGGACACTTTATTACACTCTTGAGTTTGAATTGACCTATATCAACTAAAAGTATATTAAAAGATAGATCATCATTGATTGGTTGGTTGATTCCCCTCTGGAGGTTAACAACCTTATTTATACTAATTTTCCTAACAAGGTGATATGTTATATATTATAACCTACCATCAATTCCCATCTTTGGTCTGTAGACATCATTAATTACCTGGTTGACCACATGTACCTTGAAGGTGTCAATTCATAATAGAGGAGACATATTTATGTTATCACATCCAAGTGTGTTATCTTATACATGGTCCTTTATCTCAAGTCATTTAATGATAAATTGATTTGGTGTGTTGACTAGGAGTTAGAAAAGGTCTTCTTTCATTATCATAATAGTGTGTGTGGTAGATATTTTAATGGCCACATGACCGCTCAAAAAATCCATAGGATGGGATATTTATGACCCACTCTAGACCATGATGATATTGAATATGTATAAAAATTCAAGAAGTGCCATTACTTTCACATGAGATACATATTCCCACTAGTGAATTACAACCCATTGTCACTCCATGGCCCTTTTCTACCTTAGGTCTAGATTTAATAGCTAAATTTTCCCCTACTTCCACAAATGGTCACCATTTTATCTTAAAATAATTGAATACTTTACCAAATGGTCAAACGTGATCCCCCTAACAATTTTAACTAGATAGGTCATTTTAAAGTTCATCCTAAACTAGATCTTTTATCAATTCAAGGTCCTAGAGGTCATCATTACTGACAATAGGTCCCCTTTCAAGAATCTCAAATTTTGTGAACTATGTGAGAAATTCAATATATTGTACCACTTGGATTCTATATATTATCCATTGTATAATGGCCAAGATGAAGCTACCAAAAAAACCCTGAATTCAATCTTAGAAAACCATTAAAGACACTAACGAGATTGGCATCTATAGATCTATCCAACACTTTGGGCCTATAGAACAATTATTAAAATACCCATGGGGGTAACCCTATATTAACTAGTGATTGGTTATGAGGTTGTTCAACCCTTAGAAGTGTAAATACCTAGCCTTCACATCTCCCTTCAAGGCCTCATTAATGAATAATAATACAAAGAGGGGCAATTGGCCACATTAGATCTCTTGGATGAGAATCAAATCACTGCCACCAATAATCACATATCTTACACTGACTACATGTGTAGAATATATAAAAATGTCCATGAACACCCAATTATTTTTGGAGACCTCATTATTAAACTTGATAGTTGAATTGATAAGAATAAAGGAGAGGGTTAGAAATTTAGACCCAATTGGTTGGGACCCTACTTAGTAATAGAATATTTCAAAAATGGAGCCTAACATTTATTCACTTTAGAGGGCAAAGAGTTTGGTGCATCCATGAACTCTTTGCATCTAAAATGTTTTTATATCTAATCTTTACACATCACCCCATTTTCACCTACATTGCATTCTCATATGTTATATATCCACAAGTATAGTAGAGGTGTTGTCTTATGATTGTTTAGTTGGTTATTTACATAATACAAAAACTTTCAAGATGCTGAACATCACATTTACCTCATTCTCACATTTACTTATCACTCTATAGTACGTATTCTCAAAATCAACATGACACATTGGTTTTATTTTAATTTTTATGAGAAAAGTGCACCTTTTTCCTTACATATTCTTGAACAAACTTAGAAAAATGTTAGCCTACAATGGAGTATAGAAAATTGTATGTGATAGAGTCCCCCCTTTATAGTGCCTTTAGAAATCAAAATATTAACATGCATAAAATAAAATAGCTTTACCCACAAATTTTTTTCCTTGGTGGTGATCCCTTGCATCCTACTACTTGTATGGGGAAAATATTTTGGGTTTGAAGACCTTACAAATAGAAAAGTGGATGCTTATATTAAAATCAAAAACTTATACAAATACAAAATTCAAAATTATATCTCTCTCACCCTTTGTTAACCTTCAGTGTTGAGCCCTCACTTCTTACTAATTGTGTGGGGTTTGCATTAGGGAGAGATTCCCTTACCTATATCTAGCCTTCAGTGATGATCCCATGTGTCTTCCTAGTCACATGAGACTAAGTATAGGGGGTTGAAAAAAAAAATTAAAAGATAAATTCAAAATCTATGTCAAATCATATAAAGTGTCTCAAAGTAAAGTTCTTCAAATAGGGTTACCTATATTCTTACATTTAAACAAGGCAACCTTTTCCCATTTATCAATTTTTTTTGGGCAAGTTCTCTCTATATGAAGCCAATAAAGTTAGTATTTTATAAATTTATCAAGAAGTACACATTCCCCTTTTGATCATAAGGATTAGGTCATCTTCTTTTTTCTAGAGAAATTTTGATTTAGGATTTGTCTCAAATTTATTTTGTTTCTCCCCTTTTCATCCCTTACTATAAATTGAAAATCATATATTTCATGAACAAAGTGATATCACCTGCAAGATAAATGTTACAATAGTTATAGTCACCTATGTACATCCATAACATCAAATCATCTACATACATTTTTTTTCTACATACACATAAGCATTTTCCCATAACAACATATCAAAGACAAAGAGATACACATACATATATCATCACATATCTATTCCTCGAGAGTGCATAATGAAATAAAGAAGCACATCACATAATGATCAATGGATATACCCAAAACATATATATATATATATATATATATATATATATATATATATCATAATAATTATAAAGTTTACAAGCACCTCTAAATAGGGCTAATATGCCTTAAGGCATCTCAAAAAGAATCAACATCTACAATGGTATATCAAAAAAATCTACAAGGCTCAAAATTATATCCTCCTCCTCTACAATAAAGCTAAGGAAAAGTAATATTTGGGGATTTGGCTCTAATGACATCTCATAATCATGCCTCCCTTTGATGTTATTTCCCTATCTATAGGTCAGTATCTGAGATAATGGTCCCTACTTGTGCCTCCCTCTAGTGCCATCCTCCATGTCCTATAATTGGAGGCTCTTCTACATCCTCCTCCCACCATGGTGTCCACTAGAGTCTCCTCTCTCCTTTTCCTATCCAACAAAGTGTTCTTATCTATCCTCAATTCCATAATCATCATCAAGGCATGGTATACTAGAAAAACACATTTATATGATGCCTAATCCCTATAGGAAGCCTAGGATCTACCAATAACTAGTCTAGCATCTGACCAATTCTCAACTAAAATATGTTGATTAGGGTATCCCTAATAATCCTCCTCCATGTGTCTATAGTATCTAAAATCATAGAGTACATAAGATAAAGAATATTTAGCTAATATGATAATATATGACACAAAGGATTGGATGGGGTACTACTTTCTATCGATGGAGGAGAGGCAGGCGAAGAGGGTTCCTCAAGAGGGTATAACACAAGAATGATGTTCCCCTCAACATGTAGTTGTGGAAAAAGTAAGGCGTAGTCCTCAAGTGGTAAGAGGATAGGTAAAATTCATGCAAAAAGAACTGATAATATAAGTTCCTCTAGTGGTAAAAGGAGTGGTAAAGGAGACTCTTCCTCATGTGGGAGTGGAATGGGTGAATAGGCTCTTCTACCTAAGGAGAAAGAATGGACAAGACAAATTCCATAGACTGTGGGGGAGGAGTAGGTAAAATGGGTTCCTCCTATTATGGAAGAGGTTGAACTATAGGTAAAGGAAAGACCATATTAATTGTATGGATATTATGATCACATGAGTTATTATTCATGGTCTAAACAATATTTTGATGGGGTGAATGGTTAGGAAAATGTTGTTTGAATACATCCATATTTTGATTAGCAGGCGCATTAAGGTTATCCAAGATGAGATCACCCCTATCATGCATGTCTTGAACATTTTTCTTGAATGTTTTATAGTTATTAGAATTATGGCCTTTGACTTGATGGTAGTCTCAAAATTCATCCTCCTTGTACCAAGTTGGAATAAGATAGGAGGGGTCAAACTGTATAGGAGGCTTGATTTGAGGAAGGATTATGGCTCCTTTTTGCAATAGTTTTTCTAAAATGGAAGTATTTGACTCCCTAATGAGAGTGTATTGCCTTTGTTCATACCATTGTTAGAATTGTTTGGTCAAATTTTGGGAAGTTAAGGAGTTAGGTTGGTTTATGGTTGTAGAAGAAGCTGATTTAATGACCATCGTATTGGTGGAACCTTTATATTTTTGGTTGGAAGGAGAAGTTTTAGGAGAATAAGTGTCATTCAATTTGGAATTGGCATTCTTACTACGTAACTTGACTCTGTCTTCATCTATAGACTAAATCATAAGTTTCTACACTATTGTAAAGGCTTCATCAAATATGCAAAAAGTTTGTACTCAGAGTGTGGATGAAATGTGCTTAGCACATGCCCTCAATAAGAGCTCAATAAGCTTAAGTTGGGGTAAAAATAAGGATAGTTGATTGATTAAGCCTCTCCAATGAATGACAAAATATGTGATAGACTTATCATCAAATTGTCTAATAGAATAAAGGTTCATAATAGAAACCTTTTTAGAAATGTTAATAGGGAAATGGTCTAGGAATATTTGTGTGAGTTGGGTAAATTAGAAAAAGGAGTGTTGAGTTATAGATCTAAACCAATCCAGGGTAGCCCCTGAAAGAGATAGGGAAATTGTAAATTAATAATGCATCATCGTGTCCTATTAAATAACAAGCATGTCTAAATGCTCACAAATGTTGTTTTAGGTCCTATTTACTCTAGAAATGAGTAAATTTGGGGAGTTATCATTGGCTTGGATAAGGTAAAATAGGCATAAAAGGATGGATGGGTTCATTTCATATCTGATCATAAGATAACACATTCTTTGAACCTAACACAGATGTCCCTAGATTAGACATCTAGTCCATCAGCATCTTAATGAGGTCTAAAGGGGGATTGGTTTGGGAGATACCCCCTAAGTTATAGGGAACTTGATAGGAAGAAAAGGGAGCATATGACATATATTTTTGAGGTTGTGTTGATGCAACATAGGGATAATGAGTCATAGGGTAGGGGGCAGAAAGAAAAGAGGCTTATCTCATTAGGTTAGAGACTATGCTTGGGTTGGATGTTGTTATTATAGGTTGGGTTATTGGAATGGTTATATTAGGTGAAGGGTGAGTCATAACTTGGGTAATTATAGGTGCAAGAGTAGATGGGATAGGTACCACAAAATTTTGAAATGGGGTGAGACTTGACTAAACTACTTATGGTTGTGAAAGCAGAGAAGTGGCGCCAGGGTTTAGGTGGGATTGGGTAGTTAGTGATGATGAACTTTGGACATTGTTTATGGTTGGGTTACTTGTCAAAGTGGTGGTTTGAGTAACCTTGGGGAAAATAGTGGAGAAAACTAAAAATGAAGTTGTCTCCATCAGAGAAGTTGGCATACTATATAGTGGGTCACCTGCAGAATTACAGGTTTGGCTCATGGCAAGGTAATGTTGAAGGGCTGCCACATTATGATCAAGAAATTTAGCAAAATCTTGATCTCCTTCAAACACAATGAGAATTTAGTTTGGGATAGGAGTATGTTTTGTATCTAAAGTATGCTCCATGACATAATTAGCAACAAGATGGGAAGGTAGAAGTGGTTATTGGCTTACGCAATCGATAAGAATTTTGGCTTGGGATCATGTCAATACCATACAAGAAGTATAAATAGTCTTAATACTTTGTATTAGTGATATAATAAGGAAAAAATAAATTTGGGTGTAGGTAACTAGGTTGTTTTAGCTTGTTATTTTGAGCAAACTAAAATTACACAGTCGTCGATGTCAGTCACTTGACCGATGTCGATAGTTAAAATCTACCGACATCAATGGGGTTAACTGATGTCGATAGGATAGAGTCTACTGATGTCAGTGGGATTAATTGATGTTAGTCACTATGATATCTTGGGAGATGGAAAATCCAATTTTTTAGAAACTCATAGGTAGAATCTAGGTAAAATAGAGGATACAAGAGGTCTGTGTAAGGAGAATAAACACTCAAAAAACTTGATATAACAGGTCATACAACTTGAGTATTATAAATGGTGTTGGTTTTGTAAATCAATGGAAAAACATCCTTACCAACTCCAAAAAATAGAAGGCAATAGAAAATTAAAAAATAATATACAACTAAAAATTATTAACTCTTAGAGATTAATTTTATTCTCATGTTGGCTTATGCCTTAATCAAATAGTGAGAAGTGAATTTGGTTATTGAAGGTACTAGAAAGCAATCTAGAGCTAGTTTTAGGTTAGTTTTGGTGCTTAAGAGGAAATCTATGTTAGACTAGGTACATGGATTGTTATAGGATCTTCCTCCCTACACTTCATAGACCTAAAGCCAAGCCAAGCTGCTTAATCAAAATATACCTTCTACCTAGAGTTTACACTCCACTAGAAAATGGAGTGGGTTCTCCCCTTGGTGGTGAAATTCAACTGGGATAGTTGGGTAGGGTAAATTAATCCACCAAGTGATGAAATATGATGGGCCTTGTCTTAGGTGAGTTTATATTTTGTTTTTGTGAGTGTTATTTAGTTGTGTAACATAGGTGTACTACGATTCATTCATAATGCTTTTAATTAACTAGGTGAGTTAATATGCAGCAAGCAAATAATGAAGTGTAGTAAGTTTTAAACCCAAATCTAAAGTGTTTAGATTTGAATGAAAGCAATGATGAAATAGAAGAGAAAGAAATTCACTATTCTAATGTGCATGCAAGAAATAAATAAATAATAGATTATTTTGTAAGAAAAATGATAAGTTGCTTTTAGAGGCAAAAGGAAGAGAAGAGTGGAAAGAAAGAAGAAATTTCAATTTATTTCCCTTAAATAGAGAATAAAATGTTGAATATTTCATTTTGAGGGAGAAAAGGAGAAAGTGCGAGGAATGAAATTTTCACTATAATGCACCTAGATGAATGCTTAAAACAAGCAATGAATCCAAAGAGAACTCTAGGGTCTCACTAGATGTGCCAAAAATGTTTCACTAAATATTGAATCTATTTGATGTTTAAGGAAAAATAGAGATGAAAGGTAGGGATTAGAGATTAGAGAGAACTCAGATTGGTTGTGCACCATATCCTGTTGATGTTGAGCACTCCTCTTTGGTTGGGGAGGAATACCTATGAATAAGAAATTATTACCACCAAAAACATTTGTTAGCAGATATATGAGTGGGTTGTCAAGCTACATGCTTGTTCTTGGAAGTGTCAAACTTCTTTAGGAATGATAGTCCACTTTTTGAAATAAAATTGGTAGTGAATAAAAAATGAAAGAGAAAGTAAGAGAGATATATTCATATTGTTCTTGTAGTCTAAGTGCAGTAGAGAATGACATAGTACAATTAATGTGAGTTGTTGATGTTTTTAGAGGTGGTTGAGGTAGGCTCAGGAGAAATCCACAGTCACCGATGTCAGTTAGGCTACTGATGTTGGTAAGGATATATGGCTAATGTTAGTTATATGACTGATGTCGGTTATGTGACCAATGTCGGTAGGGGCAGTAGGTCCTCAAAGGGTTGTAGGAGATTTTTTTGAGTTGGGAGGTGGATGTTGGTCAGGTTTATGAGGTTGGGAAGAGTCATAATGGAGTGTGTAAGACTTAGGTGGGTATAGAAAGAAGGTTGGTATGTTTGGAGCAAAGAAAAATAGGTGAAGGATTTTTAAAACTCCTCCACAAGGAGAGTCAGGACATTCATAAAATGATAAATAGTAAAATGTAAAGTAATTGTAAAATGATTGTTTAAAGGAATTACCAAAACATAGAGATATACTTAGTTGATGAAATAAATGAACTATAGGTGCCAGATAGATGGCTCTAGCGAGGCATGTTGAAGTAATAGGTGAACAAAAAGATAAGTATGTGTTGTCAATTTTTGAAGAATCCAAGCTCTATGTAGTGTATCAATTCTTGATCTGGACTGATTTGTGCAGAGTAATGATAAGCCTAAATGTAGAAAGTTGAATGCCAAAGCCTATATGCGAATAATTGAGTTTTTATAATTTTTGTTGACTTGAACATCAATTTGGATTTTGGCTTAATTAATCGACATCAGTGATCCTACCGACATTGACCGTGGGTTGATCGACATTTGGTGGCATGAAAATAGGTAAAAGGGATATTTTTAGCCTATTTTTTTATTCTTTCTCGTGCCAAGTGTAGTATCCATTAGGAAATGGTAGAAATATGAGGTTAAGAAGGATGTAGTTAGTTTAGAATTTATTTTTGGGGTGAGAACAAGTCATGGGTAGTTAAGATTAGGTAACTAAGTCTTGAGGTGAGTCAGAGGGTAAGAATTAGTCTTAGGAAAAGGTGGCCAGGTAAATGTGTGAGGGGTAAAATCATGGGTTAGGAAGGCTAATTATTAAAAAGGGGCTCAAGGGGGGTTTTCAACATAGGGAGTTACGCACGTGTGTGATGCAATTTTGGTGTCTACAAATTGAGACCACTCCAAGGCCTATCATGGATCTTCACACATGTATAAACACAAGGAGGACACTTGACATAAGCTCAAACAAGGCGTGAAGATAACCAATATGTGTTCCATGACATGAAAAAACATTAGACCTATTGTCCTTGACATGATAATCAATGACTTATTTTAAACTGCCTTGGCTCATCAAGAGGTATGAGAAGGGTGAAGTCTTAAGTGGAATAGAGTATTCAATACTTAGGTTGACTCTTTTCTAGGCCTGAGGGCATAAAGTATTCAACATTACTAGTGACTCTGAAGGCTTGACCTACCTACTAGTCAAGAGGACCTAGGGTTTATTTGTCTGTCACTCATGTATAGGTGAAGACTCCTTGACTGCACTATCACTTCATGACTAGTATCTTGTAGACCTTGAGGACTAACACAAACTCAAAAAGACACATGAGATAAAAGAGACAACAAATACACATAGCATAAAGTAACTAAATAAACAAACAACTAGTGAAGCATGTGTTATAGCACTTGGAGGAATGAAACTAACTATTATGTATAAGAGAGTTTTGTGATTCTAGTAACAACACTTAAGGAATACCCATTGACAGGGATATGGAGTTCCTCACCACTCAGTTTGGACAATTATAAATAATTTTTCTCATTAGATTTGGTAATGACAAATGGCCCACTCTAAAGACTATCAAATTTTGAATGCTTGCTTGGCTTGGCACGGTCTTCAGCCCACTTAAGAGCAATGTCACCTTGTTGGAAGGTATTTTAAGAGGATCTCCTATTAAATGATATTGTTACTTGATATTGGTTAGACCACATGTCATGCATAGCATCATACCTTGTCTCTTCTATCTCCCTCAACTCATTCATCCTTACTTCCATTACATCACTCTCCATGAGTTCAAGTTGGTGTGCAAGTTCCAAGGCTAGCAGGTAAAGTGATATGGGCAATCTTGATTCTTTGTCATAAACAATAAGTTATGGTAAAAATTATACCTCTTTGTATTAATCTTATCTACCCATAAGGTAGTCCTTAGCTTGGTATGCCACTCCCTTTGGTTGTCCTCCATTATTATTTTTATGATCCTAATTAGATTCTTGTTGGTAGAATCTGCTAGCCCATTGCCCTATGGATAGTAATTAGATGAATAACTAGGGTAGATACCATGATTAACATCCCACTCATTCACCTTTACACTACTAAAGGCTCATGAATTGTCTGATATGATGGCTGAGGTAACCCCAAATTTAATCACTAGGTTGTCATATAACTCCAAAATTGAGATCTCATTTGCATCTTTGAGTGTAGTTACCTCCACCCACCTAGTAAAGTAATCAGTAGTAGTCAAAAACCACTTAATTCTAGTACTATATGGGGGATGAATCATACCTAAAAATTATAAGCCCCATTGCATGAAGGTTTGCTCAACTTGAATAGGCTTTAAAAGGCAAGGAAGCTAGTTTTTACTTGCCTATGAACATAACACATTTGGGGCACCTCTTAACCCAAGCATGGGAATCCCTGAATATACTTGGCCAAAAATATCCTACTCTTACGATTTTTTATCTTATGGTCTTGGCTGTAAAGTGCCCTCCTGCAAGCCCATCATGAAACTGTCCTAGAATCTTGTCAATTTGACTACTTTCTACACACCTCAAAAGCATGACATCAAGGCCTTTCTATAGTACCCCATCAATAAAGACATAAGGAATGGATTTTAACCTTAAGTAAATCCTTCTTATCCTATTTAATCCTATAAGACATTCTCCCATTTGGAGGAATTTCACCATGTCATGGGTCTAGTTAGAAGGAGATGTAGTTACATCTGCATGTTGATCATCTTGGACTACCAAAACCACTTCTTTATCTTCCTTCACATCTATTGAATGGTGTTCACATAGTCCCCTAACCCTAACCAAATTAGTAATTATTGACCAAATTTGACCAAAAGTCAAATTCAAGTCAACCCCTACTATTTTGAACTTTTGAAGAAGGTTTCATGTCATATGAGTTCTCATAATGGACTAAACAGTTTATTATCCTTCCCCTACTCCTTGTCTAAGCTCATCCCTCTTGAAATGGCCTAGTCAACCAAAGTCAAAATTGGTCAACCTTGGTCAAAGATGATAAAAGGATGAAATTATGTTTAAAATGTTCTAAGATGGCCTTTAACATGTTTTAAGATGTTTCCAAGTCATTAATTTATCTTTAACCTTGTTTCATATTCAAAAAGGGTCATTTGGTCATATTTTTATCTCAATTAAAGACATGTACAGAATTTTCAAAACAATAAATTTGTCATCTAAGCTATGGTTCAATGTGGGAGAGGTCAGATAATTTCAAAATCTATCAAATGATAGTTAGATAATAAGTTATGATTAGGAAATAGTAGTTTTCCTTGATATTAGGCCCTTTTGGGCACTTATACAGACTCCTTGAGTTCACTTGCAGCTAAAAACATGGGTGTAGTGCCTCTTCATCTCCCCATAGGTCATTCCCACATTTGGATTATAGATATTGCATAAAAATTTTCATTTTTATCTTATTTTCCTTCATTTTCCATTGGCAAGCTAAGGAAGGGCAAGTTCAAGGACTTACTATGCACCATACAAGTGGAGTCAGGAAGAATGCTTCTACAGTTTGATATTACTCTAAGTGCACTTCATATCCATAATAAGAAGTTTTAAATTCGTAGCTACTCCTTCATGAATAATCACTTGCACTCCAAATAACTTGTTATGGAATTGCATCCAAGAGGGGTAAAAGTTTGTATTTATTTCATGTTTTTAGAGATCCATGGAACTATGCGAGTTTGATGAAGTTTTTTATTGTGGAAATAAGGCCCTCTCTAATGGTTTTTCATCATCCAATGCCTTCACTCTCAATTCCCTTGAAGGAGATTTCAAAATTATGCTTATTTTTAAAGTTGGCAACCATATATGGGTAACCTCAATTTTGAAACATGGAAGAGAGATCCATGGGATGTTTCAATGTGCTTGGATCCATGTTTGAAATGTGATTTCATTCAATGACATTATGAGAGATAAAATCAAGTTACAATTCTTCAACGTTAATTGCCTATACTCCCTTGTTCACTGCCCAATCTACAGAGTGTGCTTATAGTCACTTTATGCTTGAGCTCAAGGAGGATTGTAGGAGATGTTATTATAAAATACATGGTGGAGTTCATGTTTGAAGATCCAACATTCCCCAAGAGCCATGGCTTTCATGTTATGAAGTTAATAATGTTATGCCAAGGCAAGGTTTCACTTCAAAAGACTAATCAGAGTATATTAGGTTCTCAGTCCCTAAAGCACCAAAATAAAGACCTTAGGGCTTTTTTGAGATAATATATGTCATGATAGAATGAGTTCTCAATGATATTGATTGTTTCAAATTTTATCCCTATCTATATGAATTTTCTATGCCAATTTTGAGGTCAAAAGGAGTGGAGATAGAGTTTGAACACCATCGAAGTTGTCAAAACCCACTGAGTGTTGACAGTGAATTCTACAAGGATGTTAGTGGAAAGCTGATTTGGCACCTCATATGGGACGTTGTAAACTATGCCATCAAGTTCAAGTAATCTCAAATATTCCAAACATAAATCCTAAGCTAAGGTGACTGAGAAAAGGTAATGTTTGATGTTTTGGCCCCAAAATACTCCTCCCTTGTTTGTATAAGCCTAGGAACACTCATCTATAGCAGGCTTAGCAAAGGTTCACCTTAATTAGGCATATAATGATCAAAGTTGAAATTTTGAGGTGAATTTGGATGTTTTTATAGTACTATGCATAAATTAGAGATAATTATTGCCAATCACATGACCTAGGTGACCCCAAACTAACCTACAGGCCCTAGAATCCATAAAACATAATCGTAAGGGCATATAGATAGTGAGATAGAAGTTTGGAGTTTGAAGTTTGTTTGGATCCTTTAAAATGGATGTAGGCACAATGAAGGAAATATGACCTCAAATAACTCATGGAAAACCTAATGCAACATTCATAAAACCTAATGCTTTCCAAAATGCACTAAACAGGGGCAAACCAAGCCTTTCTCAATCCAAGTAGGTAGATGGGTCTACTAGTTGAAGGCTTAAGCATGAAATGATATGGTTTAAATTTTTCTAGGGAGAAAAATCATGAAGATGGTCTTATGACCTATGAAACATTAAAATAATGTTATTAAAACATCAAACTAAGCTTGGACCTAGACCTACAACCCTGTCTCAATCCTTAAGGAGCATGGCCTAATCTTGAGAAGTAAGGGATGTATCAATGCAAAAGAGTGAGCTTGACTTAGAAACATTGTGGAGGATAAAAATTTATGATCTTGAGAACATAAAAATATGTTTTTTTTGTGCTCTTAAAACCTAAAACTAAGCTAATAGAACCTACAACCGAGCATAAATAGGGATTCCCTTTTCTAGGTAGCCATATGCCTAGTTCTACATTTCCAAGAGCATAAGAAGGTGTTTGAGGGGATAAAATACTAGGAGATTGTTTGAATACATAAATTAAGGTATTAATTATCCTTACATTTCTTAATAAATTTCAAATCAGCCCCTAAAATATCCAGACCCAACCTATACCCTACTACCCTCAATCTATGCTTTCTCAAAAGTCTACCTTGAAAATTTGGAGAGTTGGATGATCTAATGAAGGATTTATGAGCTAAAAAATGGTATAAAACATCATTAGTACCTATTAAACACTCTAAAATCATCAATTTTCCAATACTAATAGTGAAAATTCTCTCTTTTTTATCTCAAAGCAGGGGCAGTTTTAGCTTGCATGAAGATGGCAATTTTGAGAAATATGATGAAATTGATGACTAGAGGGAAATAAAAGAAATTATGAAGGTTTTATAATATTTATTGGACCTATAAATACCTAAATAAATTAATCTTTGGAATCAAATAGGGTACCCTACACAAGAACAGTTACAGTCATGCATGAAGGAAACCCTTAAGCCTAGAAGCCAATCTGAGGGGCATGTGCATTTTTGAATTTGTCCATACTTGACTAGTTCATGTTTTCAAATGTAAATTAGATTTTTTTAAGTCATAAAGATTAAAATTAATCCATTTAAGGTTCAAATTGAGTCTCAAGTTGTAAGCAGACCTATAGGCAAGGTCTAGGCCTAATGCCAAACAAGGGTAAGGTTTCATTTCTAGTTCTAAAGGAAATATTCCAAAGATGGAAACATGTTCATAAGATTCATATACAGGTTTTTTAACCATTTTTTTTCAATATAATCCACTTAGAATACATTTTGGGCTTGGAAACACTCAAAACCTTCACAAAATGCACAAAATGGCTCAAATGGTCATGATCAAATGCTCATAACTTTCATGAACTAATGCATGGGACCTGGAGGTATTTATTAGAGTTGTAAAAGGTCCTTTAGGATACCTCAATGTAATTTTAAATTAATTCCAATGTTCCATCTAGTGACTAGTGATAAGAGGGCTAGTGACTCCAAAACCCTCTCAAACCCTGTTTTGTGACCTAATGGTAGAAATCAAGCCAAAATTGCATCCAGATGAATGAATTTGACCATGAGAATACCAGAAATTTTTTTTCCAACTCCATGAGGGTCAAATCCATGGAATTTTATTGTATGGAATCCATACAATTGATTCAATAAATAGGTTTTCTTCATAGTTTTTTTTATGTTTTTTCAGGTCCTGAAGATTACCATGAGATGTCAATCACATTGGGAGGTAGCTTGGGACTTGAGACAACACTCCATGCCATTTTCAGACCTTATAAATACTCACAAGTGTCTCTTCCATCTCTCTCTATTCAACTTATCTAAAGTGGCATCTAGAATGACATAGTGGACAAAAAGGAAACTCAAGTTTGGTGGCCTTTTATGATGTTTCTAATGAATCCAAGCATATGAAGTGTCCTAACACGTGTAAAAATGCCCTTGGTATGGATCAGTTGAGTAAGATTGAAATATTCTAGTGTTAAGTGTCAAAACAATTCAATTGGAGAGTGATCATGGTTGTAAAGTGATGATGAGCTTGTGTAAGATAATTTCATGATGAAGGAAACTCCCAATGTAGGTGGAATCATCTTTGTAACTCCCTCTCCTCATCATACATGATACATTTGTCCATAACATGCCTTAGAATGCTCAAATAAGCCATTATGAATGCAATTTCACAAAGGAATAGTGATTGAGAGGATGGTTACGCCACACTTGGAAGAGGAGGCTAATTTGGGATGTGATCAAGTGTAATTCAATTTCATGACTCATTTTTCATTCTATCCACATGCCTTGTAATTGATTTTCACCTTTGACACTTGTCCTTGTGCCTCTTCAACTTCTCTCTTCTCTCCTTCTAAATTCTATAAATATGATCCATTTTGGCTATTGTAAAGGATTCCAACTCTTGGCATGGTGAAAACCCTACAAAAATTGTACCTTGATTTGTACTTAAGTTAATGAGAAGGAAACTAGTTATACTCTAAGTCCATTTTCACTACGTATTGAAGTGATCCATCTTTAATATCAATTATATATTGATTCCATCTTATTTTCATGCAATCCTTGAATGTGTTGCTGCAAATGACTTCTCTCCTAATAGGTTTCATGAAGTGTATATTACTGCAATTGACTCTTGAAGTGTGTATGGGTTTGGTAGTGTCATATCTGACATTCCCTTCACTTGCTTTCATTTGTTGAGTTTTTATTTGCCTTCATGAGAAACACTAATGCTAGGGAGATCCATTAATGGTGTTGAGGCTAGTTTGGTTGTCTTAGTTCACTATGCAAATTCCAAGTGTATGAATGGAAGCAACTCTTGGTGTATCACCTCCTAGTTTAGGTTTGCTTTATGTATTTTTCTTTCCCTTTTCACCCATAATAGGTATTTTTAGTATCATAAGCACATAAATTCAAATATAGGGAGCTAGCCCTTAAAATATAGAGGTTTATTTCCACTATAGGTTCCCCACACACTTGGAAGTATTCCCATGTGGGCTAAATCTTGAAGAGGGTTGAACAACCTCTTCTAGGGTGCAAGATTTGGAGACAATAGTTTTGGCACACCCGGTGGCACAAGGTCTAAATAGTGGGAAGATTATTGGTGTGTCTTCTATCTTATTAGCTTTTGGAAGCATCCAAGCAAGCACCAATGTTGACTCTAAATGAACTTCTAGTTATAAGCATCCTAGGTATCTATTGCTAAATAATTTGATCAATTCTTATATTTTCATGTGACTTATGAAGTTGATATGGATGGCTATGAGGAGAATCCTTACCATACACCTCCCTATCAACCTTTTTATGTCCCTTTCTATCCTTCTTAATATTCCTATCAAGAATACCATCCTCCTTATAAGTCATGGCAGTCTTATGGTCAACCTAGTCCCTTTCCAAATGAGTATGTTGTTTTTGCCCAGCCATATGACCCATATTCACTTTAGCCTTGTCATGAGGAGTCAAGCAACACCATTAGTTGGGAGGCAAAATATGAAGCTTTGAAAACCTTGTTTGAAGAAATTAAATAGCCTAATCACTTTGTCTAATCTTACTACACCTCTCATTCTCAAAATGTGTGGGTAGTTATGCCAAAGTTTCTAGAATTGAAAAAGCATATGAGTGTGCTATATAAGTGTTGTGATGAAACTCTCGATGGTCTTGTGGATTGGTTAAGAGTTTCAGTTGGATTGTTAATGGACATGTGGAGGTATGTTGAGTAATAAAATCAATATGTCATTAGTGAAGGATTATCCATGGTAAGAGAGGCTTTTCAATGGTGGATTGATAGGTTAGAGAGATGGGAAACTCAAGAGGCTATGGAACAAGTTGAAGCTGTAAAATAATCTCCAAAAATATATGAAGAGCCTCAATAAGCTGAGGAGGATGATGAAAGCTTGTATGAAGAATATATCCTTCCTATTGCTCATCCTATCTTACCTCTCCCTCAAGATCCCATTCAAGAAATTTCACCCATCGCCATGCCAATCCATGAACATCACACTCCATCCCCAACTCATAGACCTATATATCTCTCTTCCACCATTCTTCTCCTTGAAGAAGAACCCATTAAATCTTCAAAAGAGCCTACTAGTTTCAAGCTTCCAACTTGGGACCAAATTGTTAAGTCTTGGGGAAAGAAAGAGGTTAAATTAGAAATCCAAGAAGATGATGAAAATCATGAGGTGGTTGTGGAAGAAAGTGATGTGCCCTCAACCCAACAAATCCTTGTTTCTATCCAAGAGTCATTTCAAGAGCTTTCTCTTTTTCCCATATCCATTCATGAGCCTCACACTACACCTTACATTCTTTCTTTAGCTCATTCATCCATTTTTCACCCTCCCACCCCATCTCTTCTTAAAGAAGGAACTATTTTAAGGGAAGCATCAAAGGAGGAAAAAATTCAATTTATAGCAAAGCAAAAGGATGACACAAGTAATGATGATGATGAATTTATCATTGGAACTCCACTTGGGGCTATCAAGCACAACTCACCCTTCTTGAACCAAGAGAAATAAGACTCAAATGAAGTTTTAGCTGCTCATAAAAAGGATGGGGATAGACTTGGAGTGGGCCATATGAAAAATTATAAATATTGGGAAGATTACACTAAGCTCCTTGATGAGCTTGAAGAACTTGCAGCTGACAAACCACTCACCCATTCTCAAGACATCATGGGGAGCCAAGAAACATGATTTGGTGAGGCATCATTTGATCATGGAGCAATGAAGGAGTCTTATGAAGAAGTTGAGGTAGTTGAATTCCAAGAAGAATTCATCTTTATAGGTGATTTGTTTGAAGTTGTCTCAGTTGCATTGAAATCCATGCCAAGAAGATTGGCCAACACCATGAGAAAGATGAAGGCTTCCATGCCAATGTTCAAATGGAAACATGTCTCATGTATCCCTTCATTCTATGAGGCAAGAAGAGTTTCAGACTTTCCCTTTGATCCAAGAGGGACAGATTATTTTAGGATAGTGTTTGTTTAATTTGGTTTTATTTTAGTTTGTTGTTGTGTTCCCTAAGTGCTCTTGAAGCACAAGTTGTGTATTTACTTCCCTTTTTTGGTGTGTATCTTTGATTTTGTGTGTGTGGGTCAACCATCTTGTTTCCCTTGAGTCAAAGGTATTTTCAAGTCAATTTGAGTGCCTATATGTGTGACTTCATGCCCAATAGAAGGATTAGGCAACTGGTCTTAGGCATAGTTGGCATGTCACCACTAGGAATCGCCAAGAATGTTGACCGAATTTGACACCAAGTAAAATTTGTGTCAAACCCTACTATTTTTAACTTTTGAATAAGTTTTCATGTCCTATGGGGTCTCATAATGGACTAAACATCTTACCTATCCTTCCCCTACTCCTTGTCTAAGCTCATCCTTCTTGAAATTGCCTAGTTAACCAAAGTCAAAGTTGGTCAACCTTTTTCAAAGATGGTCAAAGTATAAAATTATGTTGAAAATGTTCTAATATATCCTTTAAAATGTTTTAAGATGTTTCCAAGTCATTAATTTATCTTTCACCTTGTTTCATATGTAAAAAGGGTCATTTGGCCACATTTTTAGCTCAATTAATGACATGTACAAATTTTTCCAAGCAATAAATTTATCACCAAGCTATGGTTAAATGTGGGAGAGGTCAAATAATCTTATTATCTATCATATGATAGCTATAGAATCTGTTATCATCAGGAAATGGTAGTTTAATTTGTTTTTAGGCCCTTTCAGGTACTTATACGGACCCCTTGAGTTCATTTGTAGCTAAAAATGTGGGTATATTGCCTCTTCACCTTTCCACATGTCATTCCCATGTTTATATTTCAGATAATGCATAAAAAATTTATTTATATCTTATTTTCCTTCATTTTCCATTGGCAAGCCAAGGAAGGGCGAGTTCAAACAATTATTATGGGTCGTACAAGTGGAGTCAAGAAGAATGCTTCTACATGTGGATAGTAATTTGGGTGCACTTCACATCCAAAAAAAGAGTCTTAGATTGGTGTATCTTCCTTCATAAACAATCACTTGCACTCCAAATAGATTTTTATGGAATTGCATTCAATAGAGGTATAAGTTTCTATCTATTTCTTATTTTTAGAGATCCATGGAGCTATGTGAGTTTTTTGAAGAGTTTTAAAGTGGGAATAAGGCCCTTTATAATGGTGTTTCATCATCCAATGCCTTAACTATTAATTCCCTTGAAGGAGATTTCAAAATTGTGCTTATTTTCAAAGTTGGTAACCATATATGGGTAACCTGAGTTTTGCAACGTGGAAGAGAGCTCCATGGGATGTTTCAATATTCTTGGATCCATGTTTGAAATGTGCTTTCATTCAATGCCACTGTGAGAGATCAAATCAAGTTACGATTCATTAAATCTAATTTCCTATACTCCCTTGTTCACTGTCCTATCTGTAGAGTGTTCTTATAGTCACTTTATGCTTGAGCTCTAGGAGGATTTTATGGAGATGCTATGGTAAAATACATGGTGGAGTTCATGTTTGAAGATCCAACATTCCCCAAGAGCCATGGATTTCATGTTATGAATCTAATAATTTTATGCCAAGGTGAGGTTTCACTTCAAAATTCTGATCAGAGTATATTGTGTTCTCAGTCCCTAAAGGACCAAAATAGAGACCTTAGGGCTTTTTTGAGATAAAATATGTCATGATATAATGAGTTATCAATGATCTTGATTGGTTTAACTTGTATCCCTATCTATATTTATTTCCTATGCCAATTTTGAGGTTAAAAGGAGGAGTAGAGATGGAGTTTGAGCACCCTCAAAGTTTTCATAAACCACTGAGTGTTGACAGTGAATTCTACAGGGGTGTTAGTGGAAATTTGATTTTGTACCTCATATAGGAGGTTGTAAACTATGCCATCAAGTTCAAGTAATCTAAAATATTCCAAATATCAATCCTAAGCTAAGGTGACTGAGAAAAGGTAAGGTTTGATGTTTTGACCCCAAATTACTCCTCCCTTATCTGTATAGGCTTGGGAACACTCATCTACAGTAGGCTTAGCAAAGGTTCACCTCAATTGGGCATATAATGATCAAATTTGAAAGTTTGAGGTGAATTTGGATGTTTTTATGGTACTATGCCTAAATTGGAGATAATTATTTCCAATCAAATGACCTGGGTGACCCCAAACTAACCTACAGGCCCTAGAATCCATAAAACATAGTCTTAAGGGCATGTGGACAATGAGGTAGAAGTTTGGATTTTGAACTTTGTTTAGAGCCTTAAAAAAGGATGTAGGCATAATGAAGTAAATATGACCTCAAATAAATCAATTTAAAACCTAATACAACATTCATAAAACCTAATGTTTGCCAAAATGCACTAACAAGGGCAAATCAGGCCTGTCTTAGTCCAAGCAGGCAGAGGGGTATACTAGTTGAAGGCTTAAGCATGAAATGATATGGTTTACAAGATTATAGGGATAAAAAGAATTAATATGGTCTTGTGACATAAGAAACATTAAAATAATGTTCTTAAAACATCAAACTAATCTTGGACTTAAATCTACATGTCTGTCTCAGTCCTTAAGGAGCATGGCCTAATCTTGAGAAGTAAGGGATGTATCAATGCAAAAGAGTGAGCTTGGATTAGAAAAATGGTGGAGGATCAAAATTTATGAGCTTGATAACATAAAAATATTCTTTTTTTTTTAAATCTTAAAACATAAAACTAAGCTAATAGAACCTATAGCCAAGCATAAACAAGGATTCCCTTTTCTAGGCAGTCATAGGCCTAGTTCTACGTTTCCAATAGCATAAAAAGGTGTTTGAGGGGATAACAGACTTTGATATGGTTTAAATACATAATTTTAGGTATTAATTATCCTTAAATTTCATAATAAAGTTAAAATAAATCCCTAAAATATCTAGACCCAACCTATACCCTGCCTGCGCTCAAACTGTGTTTTCTCCAAAAGTCTACCTTGTAAATTTGGAGAGTTGGATGGTCTAATGAAGGATTTATGATCTATTAATTTTTAAAAATTATAATTATGAAATATTAAACACCATAAAATCATAAATTTTAAAATAATAATAGTTAAAATCCTCTCTATTTTATCTCAGAGCAGGGGCAGTTTTAGCTTGCATGAAGATGGCAATTTTGAGAAAAATGATGAAATTGATGACCAGAGGGAAATAAAAGACCATATGAAGGTTGGATAATCTCTATGTGACATAAAATTACCTAAATAAAATTTATATAATCTTTTGAATCAAACAGGGTACCCTACACAAGAAGGGTTACAATCATGCTTGAAGGAAACCCTTAAGCCTAGAAGCCAAACTGAGGGGTATGTGTATTTTTGACTTTGTCCATGATTTCCACTTGAATAATTAATGTTTTAAGAGGTAAATTGGATGTTTTTAATTCATCAAGAGGAAAATTAATCCATTTAAGGGTCAAATTGAGTCTCAAGTAGTAGGCAAACCTATTGGCAAGGTCTAGGCCTAATGCCAAACAGGGGTAAGGTTTCATTTCTAGTTATAAAGGATCTATTCCAAGGATGGAAAAATGTTAATATGATTAATATATAGGTTTTTGAACCACTGGTTTGAAATTTAATGCACTTAGAATCCATTTTGGGCTTGGAAACATTCAAAACCTTCACAAAATGGCTCAAATGGTCAAGATCAAATGCTCATAACTTTCCTATACTAATGCATGGGACATGGAGGTACTTAAAAGAGTTGGATAAGGTCCTTTAGGATCCCTTAGTGTAATTTTTAATTAATTCCAATGTTGCATCTTCATGAACAAATTATAAGAGGGCTAGTGACTCTAAAACCCTCTCAAACCCTGTTTTGTGACTTGATGGTAGAAATCAAGCCAAAAGTGCATCCAGATGAACGAATTTGACCATGATCATAAAAAATAAGTTTTTTCTAACTCCATGAGGGTAAAACCCATGGAATTTTATTGTATATAATCCATATAGGTGATGTATAAAATAGGTTTTCTTCATAGTTTTTTTATGTTTTTTAGGTCCTGAAGATGACCATGATATGTCAATCACTTTGGGAGGTATCTTGGGACTCAAACCAACACTCCATGCCATTTTTAGACCTTTTAAATACTTACAAGTGCCTCTACCAGCTATCTCTATTTAGCTTATCTAAACTGGCATCTAGAATGTAGTGGATAAAGTGGAAACTCAAGTTTGGTGGTCTTTTGAAAGATCCCTGATGGATCTTTTCTATTGAACTGCTGTAATTTTGTATTTTCTTTTTTTGGAATTTTGTGTTTTTCTTTGTTTTTGGGTTTTTGACAAATTTTGCAAAGTGGAAATAATTGAAATGCGTATTCATAAACAAATTCTGGAAATTAAAACTAAGTACAACCAAATCCAGATTTGAAGGAGCAGAGTTTCTAAATATTTAATCAAATACTCGCTGATTACATAATGCTAATAAGTCGGCAGAATACAATGTTAAACAGCCAACCTGAATCGCCGAAGAAAGTATAAATTAGACAGGATGGCAGCCAGCTAAAAGTCTCCTTAATAGATGTGCTGTTGTGATCAGAATTAGCGGTCAAATACAACAGTCCGCTTACCAACAGTCCACTATAGCAACGCCTGTCAACTCTCCAAGCTGAAGTCGCACCCTTTTTGTGTTGGCTGCGATCTTCTCCCAAACACTCCCAGCGCCTTTCTATTGGCTGTGCTCCATCCAAACAGCCTCCAACACCTTGCTAAGGACCCACTTCTATGCCAAACTTGCCACGGATTGATGTGGGGGCTACGTCCCACGAAACAGCTCTTGGGGTTTGCGTCCCAAAGCCACACGCTTCCAAAGCGCACTCTCCAAGGAAATATGAAATAAAAATGATATGAAATCGGATCCTTCTCCCTTTCCTCTCAATGCCCTTTATAACATTTTTCAAACTTATCCGATCCCCTAAAAGTGGACCAAGGGTGCTTAAGTTATGATTTATAATAATTTCCTTTTAAGAGGCCGAGTGCATAGAAAATAAGGCCTTTTTCCAATTTAACAGAGATCTATTTCCCAAAAGGCTCCGGCTTATGAATGAAATATTTAGGAAAGTTTGAGACCTTTCCAATGAGCTATTACACTCCAGTACACGCATCCTGAAGAAGCCAAAAACTCCTTATAACCCCAAACTTAGCCTTATTTAAATAAAAGACGAAAACTCGGTAATATTAAAAATATAACCAAAGTAACCAAGAAATGCACAACCGACCCCACGAATCATCAAAACAACGTGTCACCTGTCTGTGACTGAAGTCGGAAATCAAGGAACCACTGGCAGTCTCATCCCTAAAATCTAGGGATGCTCCTAAAAACTAGGGAACAAGCCCTATCACCCTGAAACTGAACCCCAAAGAGAAAACTCATGGAGTCCCAACCCTGGGCCTGACCATGTCTCCTAAAAAGTAGGAGTAACCTCCAAAAATTTAGGAACTACCTCCCAAGAACACGGAATGTCTCCCAACTGAATAATAACTGCCAGAACACCAAGTCACCAACACTGAAAAACCAAACTGGGTCTCTATACCATCCTGTCAACCTATAAGACCCCATAATAGGCTGACTCACATGTCACTGCTAGACAGGGCTAGAGTGGGGACATGACAATCCTCCCCTCTCGGAGATGCTTGCCCACAAGCAACTGTAATGTTGTATGCTGTAAAATGCTCTCACCCTCCCAGGTGGCATCCTCTATGGGAAGATCTCTCCATCGAACCAAATACTCTCTCTCAAACCACCTGGATCCCAAATGTAGTTATGATCTATACTGGTGTCAATCAACGCAAGCTCCTATAATATCCTCCTAAATATAATCAAGAGGAATCCATAATCAAACTGGCAAATACAACTCAACCAAACTCCAAAATCACAACTGCCACAGTCAGGAACCCATGAGAAACAAACTCTCGAAATATCAAAACCCATGTAGTGTGGACAACTCAAATTGCCAACACTGCAAATACTGTATACGCATTCCACCGTACTAGGCAGAAGGCACAATCCAACTCTGCAACCACTTCCAAATGGAACTACGCCAAGTGTAGAGAATCTACACACTGTATCTCTACTGTAATCAACATATCTCTGTAGATCACTAGCCACAATCTCATCACCCAAACTCCTATGCATCGCTGATAATGAAGAGTCATCACATGCTAGATACAAACCAAATCTACTTGCCATCAACTCCTGCTCTAAGTCATGCCTCATCAAGCTGTCAACCCCAACACCTGTCATCATGCCATGTCTATCACAACTCTCATCCCATGGCGTCAATCCATCCCATAACTGATGACAAGCACTTATAGTGTAAGGTCGATAAAACGTGCCACTCTCAATCAGTGGCTCAGACTGCAATTTAGAAGAAACTAACTGCAACTAATCACTAACCAAGCCCGAACCAACTACTACCTCCGAAGACACCTCCAAAGGAGTAGTATCACAAACAGGAACCCGACCAGCTGCTAGCTCACCAACATCACAAGTGATCCCTGATACAACCTCACTAGTCCCCGTGCCATCAGTAGTAGA
The DNA here is from genome assembly GCA_037957365.1 of Torreya grandis. Lineage (NCBI taxonomy): Eukaryota > Viridiplantae > Streptophyta > Pinopsida > Cupressales > Taxaceae > Torreya > Torreya grandis. The sequence continues at coordinate 2,345,469 of JARHVA010000525.1, forward strand.
GACCATCACCACATCATGCTGACTACCATGCTCAATTGTATCTGACTTCAATGGAAATGAACCAGATAAGCCAATACTAGCATCGAGGATAGATATATGCTCATCTCCACTGTCTCTAACGATCTCGACTATGGGCATCCTCAGGTCACCAGATACCACACCTTGTGACTGTACGGACTCTGGTAAAGATTGAAGTTGCTTTAATTCCATGGTCACCTCTGCCAAACGAAACTTTGACTCCTCGAAAGCCAACTGTGTACTCTCGAGAATCTCAAAAGTCACCTTGAGCTGCTGAGTAAGTCCACTCACCTCATCTTCTTTGGCCACTAATGCATCGTATGTTGTGCTGCCCCACTCCATAAGATAATCTCTGTCGGCTACCAACTGCATATAATGCTATCTCAGAATCTGGATAGCCTCCCATAAAGAGTGGATCTCTGTCAAGGAAAAATAACTGCCTCCTGGCTCATCACTAGTAGGAGAACCCCATCCATAAACTACTAACAACTGATGAGCAGCATCAAAATGCTTACAAGTGATAGCAATGTCTTGCTCACTAACTCTCAGCTGACTAAACACATGATGACGCTGGCTAGATTGTCTCCTACAATCCTCCTCTGATGCACTGTCCAAAAGAGTAGACTCAAAATTACTGGTCTCTGGAGTACTACCATCCATACGCTATGAATCAACTCCCAAGCTCATATCAACATTCAGAGTATCAAAAATTGTAGCATCTCTGTCCAACTCCTCTGTACCGAAAGAAACTGCCGGGGAAACTAAGTCCTCAAAACTATCCACTGCATCTGCTTGGATATGATCCTAGGACTGATCTGCAATTAATGACAACTCGAATGTGCCTGAATCATCATAAGCCCACTGTATCCTAAGTGGACAACTAGAAATGCACACAACTCCCAATATCGGTGTATAGAAACTAATACAATCATTGGACAAGCCGATGACACAACAAAGGGCAACACTATGCAATATGCTAATCAAATCTATGATAGCACCCAGACAATCACTGTTGCCAATGAGTGATAAAAATTTCCAGTCATCTGAGTCCCAAACACCAATATAACAATCCCGAGTCCATATCCATAAACTATAATCAGCTGGTAACTCAAGCAAACTCCTCACCTGAATAATATGGCTAATACCAACTAACTCCCCAAACCTATCAGATACTGTCCCTGAATCTAGGATGTGAAAGTGAGATGATCTTACAACATCATTAGCGACCATATATGATCCACCTATTGTATAAATTTGAGTGCAAGTTGAAACTAATCTTGTCTCCATGCCACGCTCCTCCACAGGTCTCTCCTCGTCCTGTAATGCCAATGGAGTATTCACCAAGGAATTTCGAGTATCCTCCAGCTCATGAGAAAGCTGGTCAACCTCTTCTTCCTTCTTCATTAATGCTTCTAAATGAAAGATCCCTGCAAGATTAAGGAGGTGATCGCGATTTGAAAGTAGGTGTATGTAATTTACCTTCATTACCTCCATGCCCTCCTTGATCTGTTGTAAGTCGTCACAAGATGAACCTGCTGTGACTTCTTTTTGTCTCTCATGCAGTTGAATCATCCAAATGTGATTCCCAATCAACTCAAGAATTCTATCATGATGGGATAAGGTCGCGACAATATCCTCTTCCCTCATTTTTAGTTGGCTCACCAACCCATGGGAATAACTATTAGCCTCTTTCTCATGTGAAGAAGCATCCAACTGTGTCTGATACTTATTTTCTGCAGAGTCCTAAAAGCCCACTCTCTGATCAACTATACTGGAATCAATATCCGTGTTAACCATGCAATCCGGTGTCCCTGTGATATCACTTTTTGATGCCATTAGCTCAATCTGCATGACATCCTTAATCACTTCCACCTGTGAGGAGAAATCATTACCTGAAGATGTGTTATTGTCTTCCTGTATAGGATCAGCATTTTTGTCAAACTCATCATTCAAGTTTTTGCCTGGCATAAGGAAAACACTACGATCCTTAGGCTTGTCAATTAAACTCTTTAACCAAGTACATGCCATAGGTGACAAATTCCTCTCTTTTGTCCAAACATACCATAAATCTTCTGCCAAAGATTTAGAAATTTCATCCTCCTCCTCAAACAAGATTGTGAACATGATAGAGTGCATTGAAGCTAATACATTGCTTGAATGAAACTCATCTACAATATTCCAAAATGTATTAAACATCTTGCAAATGTCATCAATACAACCTAATGACAGCATGATGTTTTCAAATCTACACCTAGCAAATACTTCAAGTAATCTTGCCCTCTTTGTGAAATGAGGGTCCTTAATGTCATCCAATTTTTTGAAGCTTTTTACCATGGCATGAAGTACCTCTCTCATAATCTGATCATCATATGAATTAAAGCCAGCTATTATCTTCATGATTTCACTAATGCAAGAGAGAGCTGCAAGTCTTACCACCTCATCATGATGTCTTAAGAATCGGGGCTTCACCAAAGAACCAAATGCTGGAGATAAAGTTGTTTGCATAGCATAGGAATCTACCTGTTCAACCTTTCCTAAATAAGTTTCCAACTCCTCCAAAGTTCTTAGAAGGTCCTCTATTTGCTGGAATGGTTGATCAAATTTTATCTTTGCATTTTTCATTCTTTCTTCCAAATCCTTGTCTCCTGTTGTTGCCATACTGCTTAATTGAATACAATCTGAAATAACCCAATCAGGCTGGCAGGAAACAGCTCTGATACCACTGAAAGATCCCTGATGGATCTTTTCTATTGAACTGCTGTAATTTTGTATTTTCTTTTTTTGGAATTTTGTGTTTTTCTTTGTTTTTGGGTTTTTGACGAATTTTGCAAAGTGGAAATAATTGAAATGTGTATTCATAAACAAATTATGGAAATTAAAACTAAGTACAACCAAATCCAGATTTGAAGGAGCAGAGTTTCTAAATATTTAATCAAATACTCGCTGATTACAGAATGCTAATAAGTCGGCAGAATACAATGTTAAACAGCCAACCTGAATCGCCGAAGAAACTATAAATCAGAAAGGATGGCAGCCAGCTAAAAGTCTCCTTAATAGATGCGCTGTTGTGATCAGAATTAGTGGTCAAATACAGCAATCCGCTTACCAACAGTCCACTATAGCAACGCATGTCAACTCTCCAAGCTGAAGTCGCACCCTTTTTGTGTTGGCTGCGATCTTCTCCCAAACACTCTCAGTGCCTTTCTATTGGCTGCGCTCCATCCAAACAGCCTCCAACACCTTGCTAAGGACCCACGTCTATGCCAAACTTGCCACGGATTGATGTGGGGGCTACGTCCCACGAAACAGCTCTTGGGGTTTGCGTCCCAAAGCCACACGCTTCCAAAGCACACTCTCCAAGGAAATATGAAATAAAAATGATATGAAATCGGATCCTTCTCCCTTTCCTCTCAACGCCCTTTATAAAATTTTTCAAACTTATCCGATCCCCTAAAAGTGGACCAAGGGCGCTTAAGTTATGATTTATAATAATTTCCTTTTAAGAGGCCGAGTGCATAGAAAATAAGGCCTTTTTCCAATTTAATAGAGATCTATTTCCCAAAAGGCTCCGGCTTATGAATGAAATATTTAGGAAAGTTCGAGACCTTTCCAACGAGCTATTACACTCTAGTACACGCATCCTGAAGAAGCCAGAAACTCCTTATAACCCCAAACTTAGCCTTATTTAAATAAAAGACGGAAACTCGGTAATATTAAAAATATAACCAAAGTAACCAAGAAATGTACAACTGACCCCACGAATCATCAAAACAACATGTCACCTGTCTGTGACTGAAGTCAGAAATCAAGGAACCACTGGCAGTCTCATCCCTAAAATCTAGGGATGCTCCTAAAAACTAGGGAACAAGCCCTATCACCCTGAAACTGAACCCCAAAGAGAAAACTCATGGAGTCCCAACCCTGGGCCTGACCATGTCTCCTAAAAAGTAGGAGTAACCTCCACAAATGTAGGAACTGCCTCCCAAGAACACGGAATGTCTCCCAACTGAACAATAACTGCCAGAACACCAAGTCACCAACACTGAAAAACCAAACTGGGTCTCTATACCATCCTGTCAACCTACAAGACCCCATAATAGGCTGACTCACATGTCACTGCTAGACAGGGCTAGAGTGGGGACATGACATCTTTTATGATGTTTCTAATGAATCCAAGCATACGAAGTGTCCTAACACATGTAAAAAGACCCTTGGTATGGATAAATTTGGGAATATTGAAATATTGTAGTGCTAAGTGTCAAAACAAGCCAAATGGAGAGTGATCATGGTTGTAAAGTGATGATGAGCTTGTGTAAGAGAATTTCATGATGAAGGAAACTCCCAATGTAGGTGGAATCATCTTTTTAACTCCCTCTCCTCATCATACATGAGACATTTATACATAACATGCCTTGGTATTCTCAAAGAAGCCATGATGAAGGCAATTTCATGAAGGAATAGTGATTGAGAGGATTGATATGTCACACTTGGAAGAGGAGGCTAATTTGGGATGTGATCAAGTGTAATTCAATTTCATGACTCATTTTTCATTCCATCTACATGCCTTGTAATTGATTTTCACCTTTGGCACTTGTCGTTGTGCCTCTTCAACTTCTCTCTTCTCTCTTCTAAATTTTATAAATATGAGCCATTTTGGCTATTGTAAAGAATTTCAATTCTTGGCATGGAAAAAAGCCTACCAAAATTGTACCTTGATTTATTATTAAGATAATGAGAAGTAAAATTGTTATACTCTAATTCCATTTGCACTATGTTTTGAATTGATCCATCTTGAATGTCAAGTATAGATTGAGTCTATCTTGTTTTCATGCAATCCTTGAATGTGTTGCTACAAATGACTTCTCTCCTACCAGGTTTCATGAAGTGTATGTTGATATAATATACTCTTGAAGTGTGTATGAGTTTGGTAGTGTCATATTTGACCTTCTCTTCACTTTCCTTTATTTTTTGAGTTGTTATTTGCCTTCATGAGAAACACTAATGCTAGGGAGCTCCATTAATGGTGTTCAAGCTAGTTTGGTTGTCTTAGTTCATTATGAAAATTCCAAGTGTATGAATGGAAGCAAATCTTGGTGTATCACCTCCTAGTTTAGGTTTGCTTTATGTATTTTTCTTTACCTTTTCACCCATGATAGGTAATCTTAGTATCATAAGCACATCAAGTCGTATCTAGGGAGATAGCCCTTAAAATCTAGAGGTTTACTTCCACTATAGGTGCCCCACACACCAGGAAGTATTCCCATGTTGGCCAAATATTGAAGAGGGTTGAACAACCTCTTATAGGGTGTAATATTTGGAGACAATAATAACCTTCACATATATGTCATAATCCATGCACTTGGTCACCCAATCAACTCTTTTTTCACTCAATTCTCTATTAAGGATGAAATCATTAATGCTAAGGTGAACCACCATGACAAATATCTTTTTGTTAGACACCAAGTGTCTAAACTTCTTGAGGACTTTCATGAATAAAATTACATGTTTTTCAAAAAAAAATACCTCTCTAAATACCCCTCCAATGCTGGGCTAAAGAAGGCTATGGGATGTTCATGGCCTTCACTATTTTGTTGCATGAGCATAGCAAAAATAGTATCACTTATAGAGAAGGCATACATGAATAAGTCCTTTGTAAAATCAGGGTTGAGGAGGGTGGGAGCTTAGGAAATGGCCTACTTTATGGCCTCAAAACTTCTTTTGCTTTCTTTGGTCCATGGGAACTCTTTGTGTTTTTACAACATGTGAGCTATAGGCCTTACCAATTCTACTAATCTAGGTATAAACCAACTAATGAATTTGATTTTGCCCAAGGAACTCTATAATCACTTCTTATGTTTAGTTGGTGATAAGGTAAGGATTAAATCTATCCTTTTAGGGTCAATTGAGAGGCCATATTTTCACACAACATGACTTAGAAGTCTGCCCTCATAATTTCATAGATACATTTTTTTGGGTTCAAAAAGACCCCAAACAGCCTGCACCTATCAAACACCAACCTAAAATGTGTCAAGTTATCCTTGGGGTCCTTAGAGAATACCTTGATGTCATCAAAGTAGATGAGCACCATCTCATTTATTATCCCTTGGAAGGCTACATCCATTTTCCCTTAGAAGGTATCCCCTACATTATATAGTCCAAAGGGCATGTTATTTTAAGCATAAGTGCCCCACTTGGTTGTGAAGGCATTCTTGTGTTGATCCTCCTCCCTCACTAACACTTGATTGTTCCTTGAGTATCCATCAAGCAAGGAGAACCTTTGTGAACCTAAAACTCTTTTAATATTCTGATCCATAAATGGTAGAGGGAAGTGATCTCTTAGTGACACCTTGTTGAGATCTCAGAAGTTCACACACAACCTTATCTCCCCATTCTTCTTCCTCACAGGCATAATATTTTCCACCCATAAAGAGTGTTTGATGGGAAATATGATGTTGGATTCAATGATCTTTGTCAACTCCTTCCTCATAAGGATCTCAATCTTGGGGTTGAATGGACTTTGCATTTGTCTCATAGGCTTAACAATTACTGCCAACTCTATGGTATGTGGAGCCAAACTAGGGTCAAACCCCTTCAAGTCATGATATTCCCAAGAAAAAATGTTTACAAATTATTGGCATAATGTTATGAAGGCTGCCTTCTCGTCTTTGGTATTCACTTTCTCTAGTTTGAGCATAATATCTTTGAATATGATAAATTTTCCATCATGTTCCTCTTTAGGGGATATGCTTACCTTATCTTTCCTTAGCTGGTAATCTTCATTGAATATGATTTATAATGCCACCAAACCCTTAGGTAGCTTATTTGTCCTCAATTGGACAATTTAGTCCCCATATTGATGTTGTAATCTACCTTGATTATTTGATAAGAATTCAATTTCCTGTTGCAAGAAACATGTAATTTGATTATCATTTTCAAACACTTGCTATCTTACATCATTGTTAGGGATTGAAGGTCTGCATACCACCTTGATTTGTGACTGCTCCTTGATGTCTTTAGCCCACTTGGTATATCATATTATGCTCCAATGGCTGCTAATCAATCTGCATGTTGATTGGCCTCTCTAGGAATGGAGGGAATGTCAAAGGCCTCAAATTCCTCTAAGAAGTCCCAAAAACTATGTTTTTATTCTTTAAAAAGTGGATTCTTGACTACACTTTGACCTCTCACCTGATGCACTACCAACTCATTGTCTCCCATGTCTTTCAAGAGTTTGATGCCTCTCTTTCTTACCCATTATAGCCCATAGATGAGGGATTAATATTCTACTATATTGTAAGTGAAATTGAATTAAACCTTAGGGTAGAAAAGTACCTTTGCTTGAAATGAGAGAGAAGCATGACACCTACCCCACTTCCATTCTTGGATCTAGAGCCATCGAATAACAAATTTCATGCTCCTTCATGATATTGGCTTGTGCTAGTGAGACTTGGTATGTTAGACCCTTCTTTATGTATAAAATACACACCCAAACCTACCTTTTCAATTCTTTTGTATGGATCATATCCATGGTTGTCTGCTTCCCATTCATCAACGAGCAAATTTGGCATGCCTTCAAGTGTTTCAATGGGCTCTTAGTTATTAAAGTGTTTATCTTCATTTAGGATAGTACAATTGACATTTTATAGGTTATGCATGTAGGGCTCTAAGTGAAACCTAGAGATAGGTTCAGACCTTATGGTAACCTTTATCCCATAACTAGTCCTAAAAACCATATAAGACCAATAAAAGGAGAGATAACCCTCTATTTTGATAATAAAATCCCTAGAAAAGCATAAGGAAAAGTAGGGAGAGAGGTCACTACTACTACATCTTGAGATATAGTGCAATTAGGATAAGCAACCAAAATGTCTTTTAGATCTTTAAAGACACCAATAGTCTTGAAACAAGACCCATCTAACTATAAAAACCCTTTTTAATTAGGTTCATACTTTATCCCCAATTTATCCACTATAAACTTCATCATGATAGAAGTGTTAGCATCAGTATTTATCATGTAGTTATGAACTAGGGAATCACCTATGATGATAGAGAGATATAAGGGAAGGAGTTTTCTTACCTTGGGTGCTTGAGACTCATGAGGTTGATTGGAATTTGGTAGGACTGCACCCACATTTTTTGCTTGCTTATCTAAGACATGGAGTTTGGAAAGATCCTCTTGAAGGAGATATTTTTTCTTTGGAATGAGCAAGGTGTCCCACATAGGGATACTAACATGGGCCTTCTTCATTTGATCCAAAATGATAATGTGAGAGGTTAAAGCCTTGGAATATAACTTAGGATCAATAGTACCACTCGAAACTTGTGTGAATTAAGGTATCAAAGGACTTCTATGATGTTGCCCTCTCTCATCTTGAACTTGTTGAATTGATGATGCCTTAGGAGATGCATCTTTACTAGTCATCCCTTGAGGTGTTTAAGATGTTGGAGTGGATACTCTTTCAAGTCTTAAACCATCATCAACTACCCTTCTCTTAGCTGTTGTATGGGATGCAACTAGACTGTCTACCTTGGTTGCATTTCCACCCTAATTGGTTACCACTTGTTCAAAGGAATGTTCACCTTCTTAGAATTTAACAAAGTTTAAAATGGTGATTTACTTCCACTGGTCCCTTATTGACTTGGCATCTCAGCTTGAGTCATGAAAGGAGTGTCTCCATATGGCATACAATAACCTTCCTTGTGTTGTGTAGGAGGCTAATTATCATGTGTTGGAGGAGCTGGACCTTGCTACATGAAAAAAGATTGGAAAACATCGCCACTTGGAGGTACTAACATCTCATGGGGTTTCCCCCATTATGTAGGCCATTGACCCTCTTGAGCATAATTATTTTGATTTGGGACTAGGGCTCTAGAATTACTAGCAGAATTGGGGTTGTAACTATTATAGGGTCTTACCTGAGTGACCTGCCATTGACCTTATTGATTAGGATGATAAGGAGGTCTATTATACTAGTAGGGATGATAAGGGGATTGTTAGGGTATTTGGTAAGGTCTATGGGTGGAATTTTTTACCCCTCCAAAGCCACTATCATGTATTTCAGGCCTTGAGTAGCCCTTCAATCTTGCCCAATCTTCTACTTGATTAACATTTACCTAGTCATGATTTTTTGGTGTTCATAAGAGAGAAATGGGGGTTTGAATTTTTGGTAATAAAGGCATGAGAGGCCTCGGGGTAAGCTTACCTACTTAGATTAGATAATTTTTTGCCCTTATGGCCACCTCATATGCATCTGGTAGAGTGCTCCCCTCCATGGACCGTATCATGACTGCCACATCAGAATTGAGGGCTATTAGGTAGTATAGGAATTCATAATTGGGGGTAGGCTTGACTATTTTGGGGATCCTATCCCAAGTTTTTTTAAACTTATAGTTGAAATCTACCATAAACTCTTAGGGATCCCTTTTAATTGTGGTGAGCTTCTCTACTAAAGATAGATAGTCACTCCTATCCTCAAACTATTTGCACAAATGTTCCCCAAATTCAACCCATGTATTGATAGATAAAGGTGTTAAACCCCTATACCACTAGAGTACCTTACCTTTTAAGGAAGTGGCCAATAGTCTCATAGCCACATTCTATTAGGTCACATTGTGAACTGAGCATAAATTGGCTATGCCTATAATATGTTTTATAGGGGTGGTTGAGTTTTCTCCTATGAAATAGGGAAGGTTTTTAAGGGTAGAAGTAGGTATGTCATCAAACTGATTTAGATTTAATGGCTTGCCACCATTGAAGGGCATAAAGGATTATAGTCTAGGCCTATCTATTAGAGGTGTAGGGTTTGCAATAGTGTTTGGTTGAGTATAATTAGGAGAGTTAGGGGGTGTAGGATTGGGATTAGACCTAGGATATCTCTTTCTCCTAGAAAATTCCAATGACAACTCAACAAACTTAGTTTCCTTATCTTTTGAGGAAGATCTTGTGACCACCTTTTGCATGAAACTTGACTATAGATTTGTCACTAAAATGTTTGAAGCTTCTTGATGTCATCCAAGTATGCAAGTGCATGTTCCAACTCACTTGAATGATGGTCCTACCATGAGTTTCATTAAATGTTAACACTCCAAGATGCACCTTTAGGAGAAGATGGTTTAGTTCTCTCCAAGCTTGGGGTAATATGGGATTGGTCCAAAGGTTGTGGGTGGCCTATAAGAAGGACCAAACCTCTAAGTTATGGGGATAGCTCCAATACTACATCAAATTGAGCTCACTTTTTAAGACCTAATGATGTTGGGGTGAAAAGAGATAGAGTGAAAACATGAAATAAAATCTATTTTAAGGATGGTGATGCACCAATATTAGTCTATCCACTCTAACTAATCTTTAGATGACACTTCATGAATCAATTAAAGGACTATGATTGAAACAAGCTTCTTAATGATGTTAAGCATAAGACATACTGAGATGGGGGGTGAATCAGTATATCATATATCTTATAAATCTTTCCCTTAACCAAATTCCACTTAATCAAACATTCAAGATATGCAATAAAACTCAAACAATAAACACCACACAAGATAGAGAGAGACACCAGATATAGCGTGCAAACCCAATGTGGGAAAAATCACTGAGAACAATCTCAAGTATATGAATGAGCACCAACCCAAAAAATATTTGCAAGCACCAACTTGCAGGATCACCAACCCCTTTGTTGAGCACCAACCCAACAACTATTCATGAGCACCAACCCATAGTAGCACCAACCCCTTTGCTAAGCACCAACGTAGTAACAATTTGTGAGCACCAACCCACAAGAGCACCAACCCCTTTACTGAGCACCAACCCACAGGAGCACCAACCCCTTTGTGTATACCACACACCTATCTCTCAATGTTGTTATCTCAACAAATGATAGTTCAATACAACATCTCTTTCCTCTCTCTCACCTTTGCTCTTCTAAGCTAGATATAACAAATACAAATCATATTCATCTCTCACAATTGCTCTTCTAAGATAGATATTACAATATCAAATCAACCTCTATCTCTCATATTACAAATGGCTTTTTAATCCTTTATTTATAGCTTTCCAAATGACCTTTGGCCTTCCCCCCATGTGACCCTTCAATCGTCATGGAAAATGGTGCCAAACTTGTATGACCCTTCATATCCTTGCCTTTGAAAAGTCATGTGGTGACCCTTCATGATCAAAAATGTCCTTCCCTATTTTTTCCTTATCTTGGTGAATTTTCATCTTCCTCAAAGTGTCCCTTCATGAGAAATTACACCCTTCCTTCTTTTGTCTTTACCCCATGGCTCTTTGACTTCTCCATGGGCCCTTCTTTTGTCTCATATGCAACCAAAAATATATTCATTAATATTAAATAAATATTAACTCACATTAGCCAAGATATAACAATTACAAACATCATTAAATACAATGGGGCCTTTATCACCAATAATTCTAGACCTTTGACATCAATGACAATATTTCCAACAATCTCCCCCTTTGTCATTGATGGCAACCTCAATCCTGAAACTGCCACATCCTATCACATGTACATACTATCATCTAAAAACATACAGTAACTCCCCCTTACTGTAGTAACCTGCACCTGTTCCCTATACTTGTTTTTGCACCTATACCTGTACCTATTATTTTCCCCCTTTGACATCAATGGTAAAGGGCCTACCTGGAGCTAACACTTAGCTCCCCCTCAATTGATGTTGAACATCAATGGCAGGAAGTAATATAAATTACTCCCAACTCCTCTCATAGATCTTTGAATGTGTCCTTTGATCGTGCCTTTGAGAAGATATCTAACAATATATATATACATTGTTCCCTATCCTTTGAGCATCTGCAATCAACTCATTTGAATATTTTCTTCTAACCTCACAACCTTTTGCATGAAAATTTAATGTATATCCCTGATCACATATTTGACTAACACTCAATAGATTATGCTTAATACCTTTTTCATACAAAACATTCTTAGTCTTGGTTCTATCGTAATCCAAACTCAAAGTATCTTTTCTGGCTATCATGGTAGTGGTTTTATCTCTGAATCTCACTGTGCCAGCATTGATTTACTTTACTCTTATCTTTTATCATATGCCTCGAACATCCGCTATCAACGAACCATGGTTGATCTTCATTTCTTACATGCAAAGTTGTCTATACCAATAAAGAATCTTCAGGTTGTTTCTTTTGCCATGAACATGTCTGAACCTTCTTCTTGATGAATGGAGATTTGAAACTCTGATCCTTTTTCTTGATGAATGGAGCTTTGAAACTCTAAACCTTCTTCATTGAATCTGCATGAGTATTCTTTTCCTTCTTTCTGAAACTATTAGCTCTTTTTTAACATTTTAATTTCTTGTGACCATAATCATTTGAAACACTTTAAAACTTTGAAACATTGCATATGCAAGAATCATTATAATAGCCTCAAACCTTAACGCCAGTGCAAAAATTTCTTTAAAAATCTATTCACTCAAAAGATATACAAATTAATCTGCCAACTCACCTTCTTGTCATGCAACACAGCCAAGACCCAATAGCATCCACCATGCTTCAAGTTTTTCTAAAAAGTGTCTCCTTGAAGCCTAGAAGAGACACCCCACACAAAAGGGTCCTAGAAACAAATCTCAGGAGATTCCCACATCTCCTCTGTTTCTTCCTTGATCTTCTTGCATTTTTATTTTAGAATCCATTTAAGCATGTCTAACCTTTTTGACTTACTAACCTTATCATCTATGATGTTTTTCATCTTCTCAACTTTTGCAACTATCTTATCTTGACAAAACTCATGCTCAAATGTAACAAGAGATTCTGCACAATCCTTCCTATTTGATTCTTTATCTACTATAGCTAGTAATTCATTTTCACTTTTAAACTCAACCTAATCAACCTTTACTATTATAGGTCTCCAAACCTAAATTTGTCTTTTCTCATATTTTCTAGGGGTTTTATATCCTTTGACGTACCTTGAATATCTCTTTACTTTATTTTGACATAATTTAGCAATGTGGCCAACCTCATGACAACAAAAGCAAACAATATTTCTCATACCTTTTTCTTGAATGTGACTGAGATCTCCCTTTGACTAATTGATTCTCCTCATACAGTCTCTTGCCCTATGACCAACATGATGACAAACAAAAAAATGGCCATGAAAAGAATTTGAAAACTTAAAAGCATTGGGCTGCCTGATTAGCTTCTTTGATTTGCCTTCAAAACCTGCATCCTTCTTTCCTTGGACTGATATTTCATGATCTTTCTCAACCTTGATTATAAGATTCTCATGATTATCCTTTAAATAACATAACTCAACCTTCAACTAATTACACTTTTCTTCTCTTGATATCAAACTTGAATTTGCAACCTCTAGCTGATTCTTAAGATCCTATATAAATATATTATTTTCTTTTACTTCTATAGCCAACTTAGAATCCAAGATACACACCTGTTCTTTAAGAACTTCAACCAAAAATTTCAACTCTTGATTCTCCTTCTTTAGCTACTTGGTCATCTTGTACTTTTCCTTGATCTACCTTAAAGTTGTTAAACCTTTTCTAAAGAAACCTACTCTGATACCAATTGTTAAGCATGGGATATATTGAGAGGGGGGTGAATCAGTATATCATATATCTTATAAATCTTTACCTTAACCAAATTCCACTTAATCAAACATTCAAGATATGAAATAAAACTCAATCAGACTATCACCACACAAGATAGAGAGAGACACTAGATATAACGTGGAAACCCAATGTGAGAAAGACCACAGAGAACAATCTCAAGTATATGAATGAGCACCAACCCAAATAATATTTGCAAGCACCAACCCCTTTGCTGAGCACCAACCCATTGGAGCACCAACCCCTTTGCCGAGCACCAACTTAGCAACAATTCATGAGCACCAACCCACAAGAGCACCAACCCACAGGAGCACCAACCCCTTTTTGTATACCACACACCTATCTCTCAATGTTGCTATCTCAAAAAATGATAGTTCAATACAACATCTCTTTCCTCTCTCTCACATTTGCTCTTTTAAGCTAGATATAAAAAATACAAATCATATTCATCTCTCATAATTGCTCTTCTAAGATAGATATTACAATATCAAATCAACCTCTATCTCTCATATTACAAATGCCTTCTCGATCCTTAGCCTTCCCCCTTTGACCTTTAGCCTTCCCCCTTTGTGATCCTTCAATCCTCATAGAAAATGGTGCTAAACTTGTATGACCCTTCATATCCTTGCCTTTGAAAATTCATGTGGTGACCCTTCATAAGCAAAAATGTCCTTCCCTCTTTTTTTTCTTATCTTGGTGACTTTTCGTATTCCTCAAAGTGTCCCTTCATGAGAAATTGCACCCTTCCTTCTTTTGTCTTTACCCCGTGGATATTTGACTTCTCCATGGGCCCTTATTTTGTCTCATATGCAACCAAAAATATATTCATTAATATTAAATAAATATTAACTCACATTAGCCAAGATATAACAATTACAAACATCATTAAATGTAATGGGGCCTTTATCACCAATAATGCTAGACCTTTGACATCAATGACAATATTTCCAATAAATGAATTATTAAGCATGAGTATTTTATGTGAATGTTATGAAGGATTCCTAAAACTTGAAGGTAATGGAGAATAAGTCTACTTGAGGCATTATCAACCAACTTACTCTTCAACACATCTACCAACAATCTAACACATCACATGACCTGCATAAGATGACATTCTAATAGCTAGGTGAAGGAGAGGACCTGAAAATGAGTATGAAAACCACACTTTATGCAAATCAAAAAACCATAACACACTAATTATATCAAATAAGTCTATAATCAATTCTTTATTTATTGATTCTCAAGGTTTTCAAGATACAATTTGGTAGAGTTTCATTATACCCAACTGAGGGATGTCTTACAATGGCCTTAAGTCCTAAATATATAGGAGAATAGATATAAATCAAAGGGAATGTTTCATGGGAATAACATGAATGGGTCATTAATGACCACCATTCCTTTAATTTGTAGTTACAAGCAGCTTCCACATTCCTCCATGTGTTGTCTAAGCTAACTAGTGTCTTGAATGAGCATATTTGGGGCATTAGAATTTATTTTTAGTAAATTTTGACCCATGAAGAGCATATGTATGCTAATTTTTTTCAATTTCATCTCTTTATATAAATTACAAAATATTAAAAAGGTTTAATGAGGCCTCCTCCATGAAGTATTTAGTGGTTATCTCTCTCTTGTATATTGACAATGTTTAAGAAACTATCTAAATCCTTCATAATGGACATGGATGTGGAGCTTGCTCACTTTAGGATATAATTACATGGTTTTAATGATGGTTAATTAACTTCATATTTTCCTTACACATGCATTAACATTCTTATTTTATTGGTTAAGTGGGCTTACTAGACAAGTAGTCTAGTCTCTTGCTTGTTTTCCATTTAAATGGATATGAGAGATGAATCAAACCTTCAATTAACTAAGTGATCTTATTTCACATCTAAAACAACCTTATAGACAAAGACTTGGGCTTTCCAATCAGCTCACACCTATAATCTTACCTCACTTAGATTACTCGGTCACCCCCTTCTTGCCTTCTAAGACTGCATATTTGGTGAGGACTTGCAAAAGCATTTCCATGCAGAGTTGTGCACATTTTATAATTTGAAAATATATAAAACATCTCATACTACTTCCTACATTGATCTATAACTCTTCATCAACTATGTACCTTGAAAATATCATAAAACCTTACAAAAAATAGAGATTTTGGATGTGTCTGTAGATTATCTGTATAGACCAATACCATAGTTGAGGTCTCCTCTGAATGGACTATGTGATTCAAGTGTTTACCAAGTCATTTCAATGAATTTTGATGCATTTTATCTAATATATTCCCAATCGGGTCCTTATTAGGATTTTAGGGAGGTTTAAGAGGGTTTTGAACTCTTAACAATGGTTCATAAAGGTTAGGACCCTAACCTCTAAACCAATGCCACTTATCTCCTATAGATAAGGCCCCTCAACTCTCCCAAAATTCTTAGCTCACTATTGACCACTTTCTACCCTCAGGACTAGAAAGGGGTCAACTTAAGCTCTGAGCACCCTAATCCACCATTAAACCTCATATTTATCATATCTCTTGATGAATTAGGGTAGTCCTAAGTGTTGGATGAATATTTTGTCACCAGCTAACTGATGGAAGCATTAGGAGATTGATCAGCCAAATGTGCAGGTTTACCACATCAAAAGGTGACAAATCTCTCCTCTCATCAAGGGGAGGTTCCCTATAACTATGAGGTATTAATATACTATAAATAAGCTGAAAATAACACTCAAGGGTAGGACAACACCATCCATCTCTCTTTTTTCATAGATAATGTTCACAAACAAAGGAGAAATCCTAATGAAACGACAGAAAGCACTTCTCTTCTTTCAAAAGTGCTATTCAGTAAACAATAGAAATATCTTGGGTGGTGACTATAAAAGGACATAGTAACACAGTAGAATGAGGTGTAACACAAAGTCTCCATCTCAACTACCAAAGAGTGAAATATATGAAGGACAATGGGGGCACAAAGTCATCCCAAGATCCTTTAAACAGAAAATAGAAAAACTAAAGACAATTGTGGCAGCATAAAGTCTTTCCATAGTTGGCTTCAGGTTACCTTCCTGATTACTTCCACTAGTTCTGCTTATTAAATTAAATGGACAAGAATTCTTCTAGGAAATAGACATAAGAACAATTTTCTAAATAACACAAGCTATTCTAGCACAAAGTCTGAAAGGTCCCTTGATTTCTCATTCAAATAAAGAAATATGATTAACATTCTGAGCTCAAAGTCTCAGGAAATGCCTTTCAATTTGGGTAGAGTTTTGCTTCTGTTAACAGAGAGATCTCATTTGCATAAAATAAGAGATTACAATATATAATAGCCAAGAAAGACTTAGCACTTTATTTCACAAAATGGCCCATCCTACTTTTAATGCCTTGAATGCATTTGAAACTCTATGAAAGGGCCATGCTGGAACAAGGGATCAGCCTTAACTTTGACATGTTAATTCTTCTCAAATGTCTCTTCCAAAGTATGGGCCACCTGGTCCTCTTCCTGATATTTGCACAGTTGTCTACTTCGCCTTTACTCAGTCTAGAAAAATAAGCCATGCTATTGAGTGCTCACACTCTCTGATGTCCACCTGGTAGACTATTTCACCTACTAAAAATAACTCTAGCATAGATATTTATGGTCTTTTTGCATTGTTCCCTCTTTCCTTTTTGTATTTTGTCTCTACTTTGTGAGTTGAGCTCTTAGGTTATCTCTTCTCTTTCTACTGGCTCTTTCAAGTTTTTCTTCAGCTGGTCGCTGAGTTTTTTCTCAGGTCCGCACCACATTTGAAAATAAATGGGCATTTTATTACCTTGAATTTGACATCTGTGGGGACATCATTAGTCACTTGAACCATGTTGAACCTTGAACCTTTGAACCATGAGAGTGCATCGGTTCAATGGTTTAATGGTTTGGGTGGTCCTATCGGCTCCTTGGTTCAATCAGTTGAACCATTTCTTCGAACTTGTCTCTAAAATCTTTTGCTTTCTTCCTTCGCTCAAAGCTTCCTTTCAAACTTTTAAATTCCTTGAACCTTTAAACCTTTGAACTTTGAACTATTTTGGTTCAAGTTTCAACGGTTCATTCTCTTTCTTTGAATCCTTTGGTCCTTCAAACTTTCTGAATCCTTTTCTTTTCTATTGAACTCGTTGAACCTTTGAACTTTGAACTCTTTTGGTTCAGGGTTCAATCAGTTCATTCTTTGCTCTTCGAATCCTATGTTCTTCTAAGTCTCTTGAACTTTATTGAACTCGTTGAACCTTTGAACTTTGAACTCTTTTGGTTCAAGGTTCAACGGTTCAATATTTCTTCTTCAAAGTCTTCTTTTGTTTAAGTCCTTTAAAGCCATTTGAACTTTTCAAAGCGGTTGAAATTTGAACTTGTCGAAGTCTTCGAACTCGTTGAACTCTTCAAAGCAGTTGAACTTCTTTGAACTCATTGAACAATTAACTCCTTTTGAACCTTTGAACTCGTTGAACCTTTGAACCTTGCTAAAGTGGGGTTCAATGGTTAAATGGTTCAATGGTTCATTCCATTTGTTTGAAGCCTGCCGCTAAGTCTTTTTATTGAACATCAACATTAAACTAGCCTTGAAATTGCCTAAGTGTTTGGAAGTTGTTCCTTTGTAAGAGCTCGCCTATTGAAGTTGTTGAACCCATTGAACTTGCAAATCCCTTGACTGAAAATGATTCAATAATTGAAGAACTTGAGCGCTCATAACATTTTTTGAGAAGGGAAAAGAGAATTTTGGCCTACAAGACCAAAATAGTTGATATGTTGTTCCCAAAAATAAGTGACGGATTTTGGGAACAATAGCTGGCTCTAGTTGGGGAACTTCCATCGATTGTAAAAACAATCAAAAGGAGTAGAATCTAAAATCTCCAGTGCCTTTAAGTATGCCATTGGGATACGGAGTCATGCTACCCAAAATGAAAGGCACTGAAAAGAAACAAAAATGAAAAACACAAAATAGAACTAAAGACTAAACAAATATACAAATGTACAACGTAATCTTATCGAATACTTCAAGAATTGAAGTACTTCAAATGCTGCCCATTGTGAGGTAGAGAAAATGGTGTGTCATCTTGATACTTCAATAGGAAACTATTTTCACCATTGAGCTGATGAATAGTAAATGGGCCTCTCCATAGGGAATCAAATTTTTCATGCATTCCCTTGTGTTCTTTTCTTTTTTCCCATAATAGAACTTGATTACTAATCTAAAAATCATAGGTTTTTGCTTTATGGTCAAAGAGTTTTTTCACCAAACTTTGATGCACAAAAATTCGGTCCACCACCATAGTTCGTTGCTCATCCAGCTCAATCAAGCACATGATTCTCTTGTCGATAGAGCTTTCATATGTCTGATCTTCGACCACTTTTTCCAATTTTAGTGCTGACAATTCCAGGGTGATTAGTATCTCTACATTGAGACCATACAGAAGTTGGAAAGGTGACATACCTATTTCCCTCTTGGGCATAATTCTATCTGCCCATAAAGCATCAAATAATGTTTTATGTTAGGTTCTTTGATTATCATCTACCAGCTTCCTGATAATGGTCACGAGGTTCTTATTACTCAATTCTGCCTGACCATTTCCTTGCAAAAAATAGTCAAAAGAGTGGGAGAGGGTGATCCCATAATAAAAATAGAACTAGGTAATCTCATGAAAAGAGAAATAAGTTGCATTATCAGTCACAATCTTGGTTGGGACCTCAAACCTAGAAACAATGTTTTGTTTGTAGAAATTACATTATACTTCTGAAGTAGCATGCTTGGCTGGAATAGCTTCCACCCATTTGGTTAAGTAATTTGTGGCTGTAAATTTGAGCTTCTCCTTAGAAGTGCAGCACTTCCCAATGTTCACCATCTTGGGATTTTCCTTAGTACCCAAATTTATTTGATCAAAATCTTGGGAGGAGCTTGAATATTTTTATTGTTGCTTGATGAACCTATCATGATTATCAAATAGTTTCTCAAGGGAAACCAATCTTTTGGGAATTTTATTTTCTTTAAGCTACAATAATTTTTCACCTACACCTAATTTTGTTCCAGGGGCTGATTCCTGTGATATGGCATTACTGCCTTCAAAATGAAGCTATTCAAAGCTATCTTTTTATTCTAGAAAGGCAATGATTTGATTATTTCCATTGAACACTTGCCAATGATTAGCATTGTCAGGCACACTTGGTCGAAAGATGAGTTTGATGGTGTACTTATCTCCTTCAAAATCTTGGTGAGGAACCAAGAGAGTCCCTGAAATAACTAATGCATCAGCTCAGTCATTGAATTCTCTAGAAACTATAAAGATACTAAAAGCATCAAAGCTTTTAATTTGATCCCAAACTAGATTATGGTAATGAAGAAATCTTTCATTCGTGTTTTCATATAGGTTCTTCACTTGGCCAACCACTAGCTCAGCATCTCTTTTGGCATGAAGGAGTTTGATGCCCCTGTCTTGAGTGGCCTTCAACTGGAGCAGCAGTGATTCATATTCAGCAGTATTATTAGTTTTATTGAACTACAATTTATATGAAGGAAAAATATCTCTTTGAAGAGATATTAGAACAATCCCAGCTCTAGCACCGGTAGAAGAATAGCTGCCATCAAATTTTAGTATCTATATGTCATCAGGAACTGTGCTTTCCTCAAATTTTCTTTTAATTGGAGGGAAGTATTTTTTTGCATTTGTAATGTGGTCTAAAAATCCTTTTTTTGTTCTATCTAAATCAATTTTTAGATTGTCATTTTCAAAAGTTTCATCAACTAGGATAGGAACATCCTCTATAGTCAAGAAGTAATTACTCACGCCTGAAGACTCAAATAGAATTTGAGCTTTAGGCGCTGATGTTTGAGTGACAACATATTTTGCCTCCTTCTTAGGGATAAATCTCTACATGATGCCTTTGACTGGGATCCTCACTTCAGATAGGTCCATACTTAACTTCCCACCAACATCTTTTCACGGCTGGGATGTCGGCCACCAAGACTATAATTTTAATTCTCTTATTTGGAAAGGAAGCGAATGCAAATTGGGCATCTTTTATTTGTCCCAACAATGGCACTTGTTTATTTTCCATGGAGAAACATCTCCCAAAGGTCTTGGTCAGTGTGAGACCAAGAGATTCTACCACCTTGGCAGGTATGACATTGTCAGAGGCACTAGAATCTATAATGCAATTGTTTAGCTGATGACCATTTATCAACAGGGAGACATAAAATAATTCTATCTTTCCAAAGGTAGATGGAGGAGTAATGAAAATATTGTTTGGGATGGACATGTTTCTTAGGGGATCATGAGTTACCTTCTTAACATCTTGTCTTATAGGGATAGCTTTATTCTTCACACACTCAACCAACCTGTTCAACTGCTCAGGATTGGATTGCAAGAATTCAAATTCAGACATTTGAATTTTGGTTTTTTTGACATGGTTGATTATATCAAATGTCTGAAATGAATTAGGAATAGGGGAATGTAGTTCATCCTTCTATTTTTTAAGAGGGGTGGTACTAGTCTATGAATTTGAAGTAGACGATGAAGAAAAACTTGATGTACTTACCTTTTTAGCGATCACCGGGTCCTTTGATTGAAAAGGCAGAGTAGTCCCCCGTTTAGAAATTGAAATTACTGGTTAAGATCCTTCCCCTAATTTTTCTTTATTGGCTTGCTAGGCTGACTGGTTTTGAGACCGGGTAAATACAGCGTATGATCTATCAAATGCTTCACCTTTACTTCTAGGTTCATCCTGGTAATTCAGGTTACAAATGTTGGAGTCACCAGTTGATTCATCTTGGTCTTTTGTAAAGAGATCAACATCATTTTCTTGGTTTAATTTAGGCTAGAAAGAGAAATCAAATTATGTTTCAAGATATCTAATTGCTAAATTGGTTGGTGTTGCTTCAATGGTAAGTTTCCCTTATGGGGGAGGAAGGCAATTCGGTTGCCCTTAATTCCTGGTAGTGTTGCCTTGGTATGACTAATTGGGGAATGTCCTCCTTAGTATATCTTAGTACGAAAGAGGATCAGACTTCCCTTGCACCATTTGTTTTCTGAGAGCTAGCAACTCATTTTTCAGCTTTTGCACTATTGAATCAGTGGTGCCTATAGATGAACATTCAAAAGATGAAGAAGATTTACCTCTGTTAAGATCTCTTCTTATCTTTCCTACAAGATAAGATCATCTTCCACTTCGGTGGCTAAATCTTGAGCTGTAGTAAGGTCTATGTGGCCAGCCCATCTCAATAGGAAACTCACTTTAGGCAACTATGAATTGATGAAGAAGCATTTGAGATTTCTAGTTGTCAGCTAAAAAATTATAGGAATCTTGTTCCTCAGCTTGTCGAACATAAGCTATGAAATCTCTTATTGGTTCATGAGGCCCTTTCTTAATTTATGTGAGTTGGGCTAACAGGGCATGCGCATCTCCTGTAGACTTGAACCTAGCTTCAAACTTGGCTTGAAGGGTGTTCCAATCAGTCACTATTTGTACTCGTAGATGATAGAACTAGTTTGTAGCATTGCCTTGAAATGTTTCTATAAATAGCCTAACTGCTACGTCTTCATACTCCACACCTATCACACCACAGGATATACTAAAAGTTATAATATGTTCATCAGGATGAACTCTCCCATCACCAAAAAACTTGGAGAAATTCTTCCTCAAACTACGAGGCAGTTCAAGTAGAGGTGGAATTAGATTGAGCGGGCCAAAAGAGTTACCCTAGGGGCCTTAAACTGCCATTATATGGCTATAAAAAGGGGGAATAACAAATTTAGGTGGAGTATGTATAGACAAAGCTTTGCTAATAGTAAAAATGGACATTTTGCCTAGTAATGGAAACCTGACTTTTGTAAGATGAAAACTCTTAATTCACTGAAGGTGAGATGGTGAAGGGAAAGGATCAAAATCACTTTGCTATACCAACTCAAATATAAGGTCGACAATCCCTTGAGCTCTCTAGCTTCATGTATACCATGGATCTACCAGAGTGTAAAACTGAAATGGATAAGGATAGGGACTGCTTCAATTTGAACCTTGAGGCTTCAAACTGCACAAAATGATCCCCTGCAGAGTCACCAAAAACTATTGGGTGAATATTTTGTCACCAGTTAACTGATGGGAAAAATAGGTTGTTTCAACCATAGCATTAGGAGATTGATTGGCCAAATGTGCAAGTCTACCACATCAAAAGGGGACAAATCTCTCCTCTCATCAAGGGGAGGTTCCCTATAATTATGAGGTATTAATATAATATAAAAAAGCTAAAAATAACACTCAGGGGTAGGACAACACCATCCATCTCTCTTTTTTCAGAGATGATGTTCACAAATAAAGGAGAAATCTTAGTAAAATGACAGAAGGCACTTCTCTTCTTTCAAAAGTGCTATTCAGTAAACAACAAAAATCTTTTGGGTAGTGACTGTAAAAGGATGCACTAACATAGCAAAATGAGGTGTATCACAAAGTCTCCACCTCAACTACCAAAGAGTGAAATATAAGAAGGATAATGAGGGCACAAAGTCATCCCAAGATCCTTTAAATAGAAACAAAAAATAGACAAACTAAAGACAATTGTGGCAGCACAAAGTCTCTCCACGGTTGGCTTCAGGACACCTTCCTGATTACTTGCACTAGTTCTACTTATTAAATTAAATGGAAAAGAATGCTTATAAGAAATAGACATAAGAAAAAATTTCTAAATAACACAAGCTATTCTAGCACAAAGTCTAAAAGGTCACTTGTTTTCTCATTCAAATAAAGAAATATGATTAACAATCTGAGCTCAAAGTCTCAGGAAATGCCTTTCAATTTGGGTAGAGTTTTGATTTTGATAACAGAGAGATATATTTTACATAAAATAAGAGATTACAATATATAGTAGCCAAGAAAGACTTGGTGCTTTGTTTCACAAAATGGCCCATCCTACTTTCAATGCCTTAAATGCATTTGAAACTCTATGAAGGGGCCATGCTGGAACAGGGCATCAACCTTAACTTTGGCATGTTAATTTTTCTCAAATGTCTCCTCCAAAGTATGAGCTGCCTGGTCTTCTTCTTGATATTTGCATAGTTGTCTACTTTACCTTTACTCGATATAGAAAAATAGGCCGCACTATTGAGTGATCGCACTCTCTGATGTCCACCTAGTGGACTATTTCACCTACTAAAAATAAATCTTGTGTAAATATTTTTAGTCTTTCTACATCTTTTCCTCTTTCCTTATTATATTTTTTCTCATCCTCATGATCTAAGCTCTCAGGCTATCTCTTCCCTTTTTGTAGGCTCTTTTGGCTTCTTCTTTAGCTGGTCGCTGAGTTTGTTCTCAGGTCTACACCACATTTAAAAATAAATGAGCATTTTATTACCTTGAATTTGATGTCCATGGGGACATCATTGGTCACTTGGTCACTTGAACCATGTTTAACCTCAAACCTTTAAACCATGAGAGTGCATTGGTTCAATGGTTCTATTGGGTGAGCTAACTGGTGAACAAAATAGTTCCTATCACCACAGCATAGGGAGATGGGTCATCCTGGTGTACAGGTTTACTACATCAATAGGGGATAAATATCTCCTCTCATCAAGGGGAGGTTTCCTATTAAATATGTAGTGGCTATATACTATATAAGTGAGCAGAAAGTAAGACACAGGGGTAGGATAAACCATCCATCTCTCTTTTTTCAGAGATGATGCTGACAAATAGAGGAGAAATATTGGGTGATTGGTGATGGCACTTCTCTTCTTTTAGAAGTAACATTCATCCAAGAGCCAGATCCCTTCCTAGATAGTATAAATCCTGGTGAAGCGATAGAAGGCACTTCTCTTCTTTCAAAAGTGCTTGTTCTTGCAAACAATAGGACTCTTTCTGATAACAAGTGACTGGTAACCGGGTCCAAAGTAACTAGCAATCTAAGATGTAGCACAAAGTCTCCACTTTCACTACCCTAGAGGGAGATACGAAAGATAATGAGGGCACAAAGTCATCCCAAGGTCTTTTACACAGAAATAGAAAAGAAAAACATACACTGAAGACAACTATGATAGCGCAAAGTTTGAAAGTAGTTGGCTTTAAGACACCTTCTTTATCGCCTCCACTAGTTCTACTTGTTAAATCAAATAAACAAGAATGCTTTCACAAGATAGACATACAAATAATCTCCTAAAGTAGCATAATCTATAACAGCACAAAGTCTGTAAGTAACTTGCTTTCTCATTCAATCAAAGAAATATGAACTATAATCTGAGCTCAAAGTCTCAGTAATGCCTTTCAATTTAGGCAGAGTTTCAATTCTAGTAAGGGGAAGATATCCCTTCAAATGATACAAGAGATTACATTATATAAAGGCCTGAGGGAGGCTTGGCACTTTATCCCATGGAGTGACCCATTCGGTGCATTCAATGCCTTGGATGCATTCTGGTCTTGTCAGGAAGGACCATGCTAGAACAGGGTGGCTGCCTTGATTGTGGCATGTCGATTCATCTCTAGTGCCTCCTCTTGAGCCTAAATCTCTCATTCCACCACCTGCTTAGCCGTGCAACTATCTATTCTACCTTTATCTCATAGGGGACAAACAGATAGTGCTTTCAATGTTTGTAGGCCCCAAATATCTACTCGGCAAACTGCTTCACCTACTAGAATTAACTCTTTTTGAGTTTCCCTCTTTGTCTCTTCCTTTTCTTGGTCCTGGCCTTAGGCTCTTTTGAATGCATTCGGGTCTGCACTGTAAGTCTACAAAATTCAACAGACACTTCATCGCAACAAATTTGATGTTTGCAAGCCTATCATTCTTCTTAGCAATTCTCCCATGTCTTTTCACTTGCTATGGCCACTTTCCACTGTGATGTAGGTGAGGACACGTGGTGGCATCTACAACATCAAAATAGGATTATCAAAATAAGATTTGAAACTGTTAGAGGTTGAGGGGCAGATGTAGACATGTGGCAGCATCTGTTGTACTGGGTCAGGACACGTGGTGAGTTCCATACTTTGAGGCTTTATTCAAAATTGTGTCTCAGCTTGTGACACTTGGCAGCTTCTGCTTCCCTCTGAGGCTCAAACCTTTTTTGAAGGGAACATGCACTTCAGTGTCTTCTAAGTGGCCTTCGGGCTTTGATTCTTTGGTGGGTTTTCATACCTTTCATTTCCTTCGGATAATTCATCCGAAGGAAACCTTTCTTTGGCTCTATATGTGCCTTTGTATTGCGAGTGCCCCTTTCCTTTAACACGTGGTGCCTTTCACTCTTTGAACAAGTGCCATGTGGCATCTTCCATAGGAATAGGTGAGGACACATGGCATCTTTCGCTATTGACACTTGGCAGCATCCACCTTCTCAGTCCTTTGCGACATCATAGAAATGTTTTGGGCTCAGTCAGGATCTCATAGATGATGACACTTGTCAGCCTCCACTGATCTCTGCAAGGGAAATGTGGCGTGGTCTGAATACATTTGTTAGTCATGCGAATGCAGACACTTGGCGTGTTCCACTTCATTTAGTCACTCGTCCCTAGGCCCACCATGGTCTTTGCTCAAAAAAGTGAAGCTAAGGGAAGAGACTGTGGATATTGACACTTGGAGGCTCCCAACAAGCTTTAAGAGGGACACGTGGCAATATCTGCCAATTCACAGAAACAAAGTTTAGTGGGGCTCAACCGTCAACACTTGGCAGCATCCACCTAACTCTTTCTTTTGTGCACACTTCTTTTATTAACTAAGGTGGCCTTTAAACCTTTGAACTCGGTGCATTGAATCGATTGAATTTTGAACCCGTTAAACTGATGAACCAAAATGGTTCAAGGTTCAATGATTCAAGCTTTTGAGACTTGTTAAGTGATCGGGGCCGTGGAAGCTTGAAACGGTCAAACTTTGAACCTCTGTCAAAGCATTTAGCTCTTGTTGACGATGTTGAACCTTTGAACCCATTAAATCAAAAAGGTTCAAGGTTAAATGGTTCAATGGTTCAATCCTTATTTTGATGCTTGCCAACAGACCCTTTGAACCAGTTGAACCTGCTAATCCTTTTAACAAAAAGTTGAGAAAATGATGAAATTGAATGTTTAAAACAAATTTTTGGAAAGGGTACAAAAAATTTTGGCCATGCAGGACCAAAATAGTCATATGTTGTCTAAAAAATGAGGAGTAATTTTTTAGGGACAACAGGTTCAACAGTTCGGGTGGTCTTATTAGCTCCTTGGTTCAATCAGCTACTTGGTTCAATTGGCTCCTTGGTTCAATCGATTGAACTATCTCTTCAAACTTGTCTCTGGAATCTTTTGCTTCCTTCCTTCACTCAAAGCTTCCTTTTAAACTTTGAAATTCCTTGAACAGTTCAATAAAGTTCAAGAGACTTAGAAGAACAACGGATTTGAAGAGCAAGGAATGAACCAATTGAACCGTTGAAACCTGAACCAAAAGAGTTCAAAGTTCAAAGGTTCAACGAGTTCAACAGAAAAGAAAAGGATTCAGAAAGTTTGAAGGACCAAAGGATTCAAAGAAAGAGAATGAACCATTGAACAAGGTTCAACGGTTCATTCTCTTTCTTTGAATCCTTTGGTCCTTCAAACTTTCTGAATCCTTTTCTTTTCTATTGAACCTTTGAACTTTGAACTCTTTTGGTTCAGGGTTCAACGGTTCAATTAGTTCATTCTTTGCTCTTCGAATCCTTTGTTCTTCTAAGTCTCTTGAACTTTATTAAACTCATTGAACCTTTGAACTTTGAACTCTTTTGGTTCAAAGTTCAGCGGTTCAATCAGTTCAATCTTTCTTCTTCAAAGTCTTCTTTTATTTAAGTCCTTTAAATCCATTTGAACTTTTCAAAGCAGTTGAACTTTGAACTTGCCGAAGTCTTCAAACTCATTGAACTCTTCAAATTGGTTGAACTTCTTTGAACTCGATGAGCACTTAACTCTTTTTGAACCTTTGAACTCGTTGAACCTTTGAACATTGCTAAAGCAGGGTTTAATGGTTCAATGGTTCAATAGTTCATTCCATTTGTTTGAAACTCACTGCTAAGTCATTTTATTGAACCTCAGCATTGAACCAACCTTGAAATTACCTAAGTATTTAAAAGTTTTTCCTTTGTGAGAGCTCGCCTGTTGAAGTTGTTGAACCTGTTGAACCTACGAGTCCCTTGACTGAAAATTCTTGAATAATTGAAGAACTTGAGCGCTCAGAACATTTTTTTAGAAGGGAAAAGATAATTTTGGTCTGCAGGACCAAAATAGTTGATATGTTATCCCCAAAAACAAGTGACGGATTTTGGGAACAACACTAAGCAAGGTCATTAGTTGTCATATCAAATACAACAAGTCCATTGTCTTCTCATGTCATAAAATACATAGTGGTTATCCCTACTCCATGTTTAGACTTGTGTCAAGTGCCCTCATAGTGTTTGAGAATGTGTGAAGGTCCATAATAGGCTTTGAAGTGGTTTCAAAAATTCAAAAGTGCCATGGTGGAGATGATTGAATGATGCAATTGATGAGTCATCTGAACCTTTCTAGTGTATTCAAAGTATGCAAGGTATGACTTAATCTTAAGTCTTGTGGATTTTATCTAGGAGCATGGTAACTTAGTTGGATTATTTAGAAGGTTATATGGTCTTTGTATAATGTATTAAAATGGTATTCATTTGAAATCCCCTCTTAAAGTCTTGTATATGGTCTAAAAGGGGAAATATTTGACCTTAATGTGACACCACTTGACCTTGAAAGGCCACTAAAACCACCATTCACATCTTTAACATCCTTCATGAATCTCATTAGGCCATACCCAAAGCATTTCATACACTAGTGAGCCCCTTTCATAAAATTCAACGCCTAATTATGCTATGCCCTTAACCTTTGGCGTGTCTTAGGATATGTATGGCTGACTAGTGGCTTACATACCTCTTTTATATTCTTGTTACATTTCTCTATGTTCTTAGTTAGGTTGGCCTATAGAATAACCATGGCTAAGTAGACTACATATAGGAGGTAGTGGTTAGTATTTGATCATCATGTTAAGTATTTAGATATTAGTGCATTGTTGTGTAGGTTGCCTCCTCCAAGTGTCTTTGTTATATTATCTAGTCTTTTGCTCTACTGTCAATTATTGTTATATGATCTCTCATATTTGCTTATCTTGTGCAATATAAAATCATTATGTGTGAACATCTAAGTAATTTCATTAAAAGTGGTATCAGAGCTTCATTTTGGTAAAGCTTTCTATGGCATTTTTTTTAAGATCGGTCAAGGCACAACTTCTTTGAGGGGAAGGAACGAAAAAACATAACTTGCAATCTAGGAAGAATTAAATTTTTTATTTCAGCGTAGTATTGTTTGAAACACTTTTTTGACAAAATATAAAAAAGGTCTAGAAAAAAAAAATTTGCCTTGCACATTTGTAGTCCTTGGATTCATCTCAATGAAGTGATCGCAATGATATAGTCCATTGGTATACTTTTTTGTGCCAAACTTTTTTACCCTAGCATGCAAAAGCAGTCATTAGATTCATCTTGACGAGGTGATCATAATGTTACCATTCCCTAGTACATTTTTTTTGGGGAAAAAAATCTCCTAGGGTTTGTATATGGTTAATCCTTCTACATGGGGATGAAAAGGTGGGAAAGAAACTCCTAAGACTCCTTTTGTCAATGACATGGAATATGGAACTTTAGATCTATTGATTTCTCAACTTCAGGATGACATAAAAGTCTTGGTGTGGCATGATGACTTTTTTACAATTTAAACTGATGTTTCAGAGATGCACAAAGAGATTAATGGGGTTCATAATCAATTGAATCATATCACTTCTTCATTGGCTACTCTTTCATCTCAATTACAGTTAAACACCCCTCTACTTCAGCATTTGGGTCCTCTTCTCAACACTAACAACTCCAATTTTGGTATGAAACTGATGTTGTCAAAAGTGGACATGCATAAGGTTGATGGTAAGGATCCTCTCACTTGGATTACCCAACTTGAGAATTAATTTTATCTACATCAAACACCTAGTTCTCAGAAGGTGATTGTGGTGTCTCTATATCTGGACCCTAAGTAGTTTATTTGGTATCATTGGTTATGTGCTCAAAAAAAGAATGGTGATCCTATTACATGATCTAATTTCAATGATGAGTTATTGGATCATTATCAAAATAATGTATCTGAGGACTAATTCAGCTAGTTAATCAAACTGAAATAAATAAGAACTATAAAGGATTATATTCATTAGTTTTAGAATCTATCCTTACGGGTGAAAGACATTACTGAGAAAAATTTGACTGATCTATTTTCATGTGGTCTCAAAGATAGCATCCAATTGGAGGTTTGAATGTTTAACTTAGTATCTGCATCAAAATCTATCCCATGAGCATGCATGGTAGAGGAAAAGAGATGGTCAAATGAAAAACCTTCACTATTGTTCATGATCACACCTTTGCAACACCATCATATCCTCAACCCACCACATTGACACCTCAACAAATTAAGTAGAAGCGAGCCAAAGGGTTGTGTTATGGTTGCGATAACAAATGGAGCAGAGACCATCATTGTGCTAAAAATAAATTATTTTACATCAAAGGTGCTAATGAGGATGACGATGATGAGGAGGCACTTGGTGAGGATGAAGAAGGTCCTGAGGAGGAATTTAAAGACTCTCAGCCTACTATTTTTTGTCATGCCCTTTTAGGTATTAGTACCCCCCAAACTCTTAAGGTGGCAGGTTTTCCAAAAAAATAGAAAGTCATTATTCTAATTGATTCTGAGAGCACACATAACTTCATTAATAATAAATTGGTTGTTTGCTTAAACTATTTTATTTATCCCACTCTAGAACTTTAGGTCATGATTGCAGATGGTGGTACTATCAATTGCTCAAGAAAATGCCATAGTATTATGTTGTCCATGGGATACTACTTGTTGGATTCTCCTATGTTTGCTATTCCTATGGGGGGAGCTGACATTATTTTAGGAGTATAGTGGCTCACCACTTTTGGCACTATTGAGATGAATTTCTAGGAAATTCTTCATGCATTTTCATTCTAAGGGAAGGACACTTCAGCAAAGGGGATTAAGGGCTAAATCTCCACAACTTGTTAGCTCCCATAAAATGACAAAGATTCTCTGAATGGGTGCTGAAGGATTTGTAGCTTGCTTATTTTCCATGGAAGTTCATCCAATTCAGCCATTTATACCTCCTAATTTGTAACAAGTGATTGATGCCTATTCAATTATTTTTGGTGACATGCCAAAAGGACTTCCACCTAGTCACACTCATGATCATGCTATCAAACTTATTATTGATAGTACACCACCTAAAATTGAGCCATAGAGGTATCCATATGCTTAAAAAAATGAAATTAAAAAGATGGTACAAGAAATGTTGAATGCAAGAATCATTCACCATAGCCAAAGTGAATACTCTTCACCAGTTGTCATGGTACGAAATAAATATGACACTTGGAGGATGTGCCCTGACTACAAGGAACTCAATAAGTACACTATCAAAGATAAGTTTTCTATTCCTATCATTAATGATTTGCTATATGAATTAAATGGTGCTCTTTATTTTACCAAGTTAGATCTGTGTTCTAGGTATCATCAAATCTAGATCCATGATGAAGACATATCCAAAACTACTTTTAGGACTCATGAGAGCTATTATGAGTTTGTGGTTATGCCTTTTGGGATAACAAATGCACCATCTACTTTTCAAAGTTTGATGAATACTATTTTTAAGCCATTTTTGAGGAAATTTGTTTTGATATTTTCTAATGATATCCTCATTTACAATAAAAATTGGGAAGACCATTTGCACCATGTGAAATATGTACTCTTAATTTTAGAACAACATCAGTTGTATGACAAACCTTCCAAATGTACTTTTGGAGCTTGTGAGGTTGAATACTTGGGTCATCTAGTTTCACATACAGGAGTAAAAGTGGATCCTAAAAAAATCCAAGCAATGATGGATTGGCTGATTCCTAAGACACTCAAGCAACTAAGGGGATTTTTGGGGCTCACTGGTTACTATCATAGGTTTGTCAAAAATTATGGTAGAATTACAACCCCACTCACATATTTGTTGAATAAATATTCTTTTTAGTGGACTGATACATCTACCAAGGCATTTGAACAATTGAAACTGGCAATGTGTACCACCTAGTGTTGGCTACTCTTGATTTTTCCAAGACTTTTGTGGTTGAATGTGATGCATCTAGGTATGGTACAGATGTTGTACTCATGCAAGAAGGCAGACCACTTGCATTTGAAAGTCATCAACTGAAGGGTAAAAATTAGTAAAATTCCATTTATGAGAAGGAAATGATGGTCATTTTGTATGCAGTCAAATAATAAAGGCCTTATTTGATGGGTCATCACTTTCAGTTTAAGACCGATCATGACAGTCTCAAATATTTTTTAGAGTAAAGGTTTTCATCTAAAGAACAAAAATGGGTAACTAAGATCTTAGGCTATGATTTTGAAATAGTTTACAATAAATTCAAGTACAATGTAGTGGTAAATTCACTATCTAGGAAGGATGAATCAGTTGGGCCCTTGTTATATGCTATGACCATTCTACAGGCATATTGGCTAGAGGAAGCACGATCAGAATGGGACAAGGATAGTGTTACCCATGATTTGATTCAAAATATTTGGCAAGGTTTGGGTGGATTTGAAAATTTCACATGGAAGGGTGATGCATTATGGTATAAAGATAGATTATACCTATGTAAGATTTCTCTTCTTAAACAAAAAATCTTTCAAGAACTTCATGCAACTCCAATTGGGAGTCATTCAAGATTTTTGAAAACCTATCATAGAATCAAGTAGGATTTTTTTTGGGAAGGACTCAAGAGAGATGTCTAGAAATATGTGGCTGAATGTATGATCTATCAACAAAATAAAGGAGAAACCATCAAAACCCTAGGTCATTTACAGATTTTATCTATTCCAAGCTCACATTGGGAAGAGGTGTTTACGGATTTCATTACAACATTACCAAGATCTAATGGTCAAAATGTTATCATGGTTGTGGTAGATCATCTCATTAAGTATGCTCATTTCTATTCTTTATCATAACCATTTGTTGCTAGTAAAGTAGCTTCTAATTTTTTAATACAGTTTAGAAATTGCATGGTACCCCTAAAATCATTATCAGTGATCGAGATCCCATCTTTACTAGTAATTTTTGGACTGAGTTATTTTCATGTTTGCACATCTAGTTGGCTCAGAGTTCATCATATCATCCTCAATCAGATAGATAAACTGAGGTAGTTAACAAATGTCTAGAAGGATATCTCTGTTGTTTTATTTCTGATAAATAGAATAAATGGGTTCATTGGTTGCCACTTGTTAAATGGTGGTATAATACTTATGTTCATATTTTTTATAAAATGTCTCTTTTTTGGCACTATATGGATACCACCCACCATCCATCACTTCAACCTTGAAGGTCCATCCTAAGGTTCATGTAATTAAATAACATATTCACCATCAATAGGAGGTCCTTGCCAGTTTGCATGAAAATTTAGCCACGGCACAAAATCACATTAAACAGTAGGAAAATCAACATAGGAGTGAGAGGCACTTTGACATTGGTGATTGGGTTTTTGTTCACTTATAGCCATATAAACAGATGTCCTTAAAGCAATAGAAAAAGGATAACAAGTTATCCCATAATTATTATGGGTCTTATCAGATCTTGTAGAAAATTGGTAGTGTGGCCTACAAGTTAGAGTTTCCTTCCTCTACTCTCATACATCCAGTATTTCTTGTATCATGCCTAAAGAAAGTCATTGGACACAAGTTGCTACCCAAACTAAGTTACCAAAATTGGATGAGAAAGGAAGAGTTGTTCTAGATCCTAAGGTGATATTTCGAATATGCACTAAGCATTTATGGTCTCGAATGATTAAGGAGTACCTGATCAAATGGGAGAATCTTCCTTGTGAAAATACTACTTGGGAGGATGAATATTTTGTGCAGCAACATCCAAAGTTGACTCAACATTAAGGATAATGTTGTTTTGAAGGGGAGGGGCATGCCCTTAACCTTTGGTGTGTCTTGGGATATGTGTGGCTAACTTGTGGCTTACATACCTCTTTTATATTCTTATTACATTTCTCTATGTTCTTAGTTATGTTTGCCTATGGAATAACCATGGTTAAGTAGGTTATATAAAGGAGGTAGTGGTTAGTTTTTTATCATCATGTTAAGTATTTTACTATTAGTGCATTATTGTGGAGGTTTCTCCCTCAAAGTGGATTTGCTATATTTTCTAGTATTATGCTCTACTATCAATTATTTTTGTGTGATCTCTCATATTTGATTATTTTTTGTGATATAAAATCATTCTATGCGAACATCTAAGTAATTTTATTACAAATTACCACTAAATGAGCCCCACACATGTCAAAATGTGCCTCTTCAACTTCCCAATTCATGTTATGAACTTTCATACATCACTTGACCCCTATTTTCCTTGTTCCTACCTTCCAAAAGTGTTTTATGGTCTAAAACATGAGAAAACATAAGGAACTTATCTAGGAGATTTCAAAATGGTATGGATCCATACAGTATGGATTGGCTCAAGTGGAGTTAGGTGTCTACAAGGGGAGTTCACTATAGACATATGTTGAAGAAATCAATGTGTTTCTATGCTCAAAGAGCCCAAAATCAGTTTAATTCCCTCACTGATCTCATTGGCAAGCTTGGAAAGCACTTCAAGTTTGTTCCCAATTTGTACAAGGGAGAGAGAGAGAAGGTCTAGGATCTTGGCCAAAGAAAGTAAAATTGGTGACCTTCCAATCATGGGCATTGGTTTTAGGTTTAGTCCCTTAAGATCTATGAACAAATTTTCATAAGTTGATTGATCTAGTTACCATCCTCATCTACATAAGGAAAAATAAAGAGGATGGTTTCATTAAGTTTCTATTTTGTTTGATCAAACTAATGATTGTTCTTGGTTCCTTAAGTCTTATAGAGACATTTCATGGCCTCCTCAATATTTGTTTCACATGAGTGGGCATATAGAGGTGAGAAATGTCTAAAATACCAACATCTGCATGCTACAAGAAAGGTTTCATTGATGAAGAGGAGGATTTAGTGTACACATCTAAAGGTAAATAGTGTTTAAAGTTCTAATAATGGTGTCTTGAGGATACTCATGTCTCTTTACTCTATCTTGAATGCTTAAATGGATCTACATCTTTCTTAATGGTGCATCCAAGTGATATGGTCTTAAGATTTGAGTTCCATTGCAAAAAAAGATAGTGTACTACATAATAGTGACTTTAAAGTTGTCAAAACATAGTAAAACACAGCATGGAGAGTCGCATTCATACCAAGGTATCCTTCCCTTGAAGTTATTGAGCTTCTTCATAGCCCCATAGCCCAAGGAATCACCATATATCTACCCTTAAGCACCTTCATAGTCCTTTTAGTAGATATTAAGGTCATTTAGCAAATGTTAAGGTTTTTAGAGGATCCTAGGTTATCTTTTCCCATTGCATATGCCTTATTAGGAACCTTAAAAAGTTCCATTCTATTAAGTATATGTATAGAGATGCCTAGGGACCCCTATAGACTATCTTGGGTGTGAGTTCATGGTTCATTTCAAACCATCAAGAACCTCTACCATTTGACAACCCTTACACAGCTATTCCACCTCAGTTATATGCCCTGCATTCCATTTTCAAACTCCATATAACCTTACAGTCATCACCCATAGGTTGCCATGCCCTACCCAAGTCCAAGTCATGGGATCAAGGCCTAAACACTATATAAGGTTATCAAGAACCATCAATTCCAATGGACTTATGTAATCATTAACCATGTTGAGATACCAAATCACTACCTACTGGAAATAACCTAAGTCCACATTGGTAAAGTTCTTCAAACTCACTATATGCAGATAAACCTTGGGCATAAGAAAGGGATATAGCCAAGTAGATATATGTCTTGAGAATATGGATTCAAACATAAAAAAGAATATGGGGACCTTAAGTGTGTAAATTGAGGCTCTTTTCTAACTCAGGGGTATATTTAGCATACCTAACCAATCAACATACACGGATCAGTGCCTATAGAATTATTGCAAGTCTTAAGTTTGAATCCTACCCTAGATATGAAAAAATATATGTATATGAGGGATAAATCTGAATCAATGAAGATAATACAAGGATGTTGTGTCATCAATATCAATAAGACCTATAAGAATGCATTTTTGGACTGAATTTAGCCCATACAGTCAGTCAAGATTGCTTAAAATGAGAAGGTGCCAAAGTAAAGAGAGTGACAATGCTTAGAACATATGGAGGTGGATTCTCAAAGATAATAAGTCATAACAAACCTAAAGGCTTCACATGATGGTGATGTCATTCTAAGGATGACTACCTAGTCTGAATTGTATACTCAATTCAACATAGGCCTTATGTGTGACTGTGTAAGTAAAACATGATGATGGAGTTAGAAAAGATGAGCCTTATGGATATGGTCATGATTTTATACCTGATGAGAGAACTCTGATCACATCCCTATAAGGATATAAAAAGTCAATACCCAAGTTTCCATGTCAATTACTTTAGGCCTATGCATTATACGGTGATGCTTAAGACAGGCCACAAGAGAGAGTAGGGCTGGTGAGTGGTCTAAGCAAATAGAGGCATATGAAAAAGGTGGAAAATGGATTGAGGAAGCTGTTATGTCCCATGAGATCTATATATCATCCATAAAGGGGTTGAGTTTCCAAAACCCAGTTTGGCTCTATAAGACCTAAAGGCTCATCTAGGTCTCAAGACCTTACCTCCACCTCAATAGCAAGTCCAGACCTTTAGACAAGTTAAATATAATGTGGTATGTGTGGGAGGATGTTTCAAACACTAGAGAAGGAATTTGGGGTAGAATAATGCAATGAGATAGTATTTTTTGGGTTTTATCCCTCTCTCAAGCTCCATTTTCCTGAACAAGCATGCCGAACTTCATCTTCAAACACTCATACCTTTCACCACAGAGGGACTCAGGCCCTGGACTCTTAAGGGAACTAAAGCACCCCTATAGACTCAAAATCCATAAAAGAGTGAGTGTGGTTTGGGGCCATTTTTATGAATAAATACTAAGAAGTTAACCTGTTCAAACTGCTTAGAAAAAAGCTTGAGACACACCTTCCAACACTCATATCTCCACACACACTTTGCATGGGATCTTAAGTTGTTTAGGAGAGATGAAAGGGTCAATGGGATAAAGGTTCATGATAATAAGTTTTGGTTTGAATTTTTGTACTATATGAACCATCATTAATATGGTAGACCTCCAAAATCCTTCTTAAACCCTAGATTAGACCTGATGATAGAATTACCCCAAATGCATTCAAATGGAGTGATTGAGCTATGAAATGGCCCTAATGGTCTTCCTCAGTCCCCTAGTCACTCAAATGACCTATTGGTTAGCACATGTAGGGGTTATGTTGTATGGATCAGGCCTAAGAAAGTCATATTTAGCCTATGAACAAAGAATTGAGAAGGATTTGCATATACCATGCATTTTTGAAGTAAGAAGGGGTCCCAAATTTCTAAAATAACCTCTTATTAATCACCTACAAGGGCCTTTATAACTAGTTATCCTTGAAGATAGAGCTAGATGTCTAAGTGAGAAACTATATTACATACAACAAAAGGTAAATGGCTTGATGATGCAAACACAGGTACTATAAGATTCATGTTAAGAGTAGTGGATAGGTACCACATAGCTCCAGGTTAAGACCAAAACTCAGAAACCTTACACTTATGCTTATTGATCTATCATGTTCATTAAGATAATTCCACTTAGGAGATAGAGAAAATGAGGAAATGATATTAGAGGACACCTCAAACCTTCATAGGAATGATCATCAGGTTGTTTTAGATGTGTGTGTCATGTTGGTTTGCAGCGGAGATGCCACAGTTGGCCATTTTGACCTAGAAGTGTTTCAAGACTGCCTAGAATGCATGTTTCTCACCTAAGACACAACTTCACATTCTCATAACTATATGAAATTTATGCATGGGGAGATGATAACTTTATGAGATGTGGGGGGCCTTGTCTATAAGGGACTAGTGGAATCGGTTTAGAGGTTTAGTCCCTAACCTCTATGAACCATTGTTAATAACATTGAACACTCTTAAACCTCCCTAAAACCCTAATAAGGACTTGACTAGAAATAATTAAGAAAAAAATCATCTAAAATCATTTTAATCACTTGGAATACACTTGGGTTTTTAATTCCACTCAGATAAGGTTGCTTTCATGGTACTGGTTTGTACATATAATATATGAATACCTTCAAAAACTATAAGTTTTCAAGGTTTTAAGATGGAAATGAAGTGAAAACCTTGGTCATACATTAGTAATAATTGGAGGAGATATTTTAAGGCTTGTTTCACCTCCTCAAATCATGAAATGTTCACATATCTTCCTGTAAGTGCTTCTACAAACCTCCACTTGTCAGCCAGTTTGTAGAAGCTAGTCTAGATGGCCTAATCATGAAAGAAGGGTAAGATTACAGGTGTGGGATGTTTGGAGGGTCCAAGTTATTATGTATAAGATTGGTTTGGGTATAAATAAAGTTAAATTAGATATATTTAAGGTCTGATTCAATCATTATGA
Organism: Torreya grandis; assembly: GCA_037957365.1. NCBI lineage: Eukaryota > Viridiplantae > Streptophyta > Pinopsida > Cupressales > Taxaceae > Torreya > Torreya grandis. The sequence continues at coordinate 2,383,712 of JARHVA010000525.1, forward strand.
CTCTCTAAATAGTGAATGAGAAAAACTAGGCTACTAGTCTATGAGGCCTACTTAGCCAACAAAATAGAGATGCTTAGGGGTGTGGAAAGCTAATATGGAGTTAATTTTCCATTATAATACATAATTAAATGTAACTTGATGTGAGAAATATCCATTTACATAGACATTATGAAGGATTTTGGGTAGTTTTTAAACATGGCCAATGTGCAGGTATGGATAGCCACTTAATGCCTCATGGAAAAGGTCCAATTAAACCTATTTAAATGTTTCATAACTGATGAATGGAGAGGTAATTGAATATAAATTGCATGAATGTACTCTCTATGATTCAAAATTTACTAAAATTAGACCCCAATGCTCCAAAGAGATCATTCAAGGCACATGTCAACTCAAGCAATGCATGGAGGAGTGTGGAGGACTGTTGTAAATGTTGCATGATCATCATGACCTCTTCATGACCACTTATACACAAAGATTCATTCCTATTATATATATATATATATATATATATATATATATATATATATATATATATATATATTCAGGCATTGATTCCTTTATTTTCATCCTTCGGTTGGGTGTAGAAAAAGTCTGCCAATTTGTATCTTGAGCCTTGAGAATCAATAGAGAAAATAATTGTTGCAGACTTTTGTTAGCAGTAGTGTGTATTATGGTTTGTTTAATTTCAAAAATTATGATGTCCATCTTCTTTTTTAGGTCCTCTCTTTCATCTATTGTTACATTATCATTCTATGTAGGTCATGTGAAGTGTTGAGAGGTGGTAGTTGTATTGAAGAGTGAATTGATTGGTAGTGTCTCTAGTAGACCTTCCTCCCATTACCTTCAAGTTGAAAACCTTCCACATGACCTCCACATGAAATAATTATGCTTAAGAGTGTGTTAAGAATAGTGTTTAGTCACTAGTCTTTCATTGGAATCACAAAGTGTGTTGAATATTAGTCAAGAGAGGATAAGTAAACATTAGTGCATCACCACCCTTAGAGTAGGTTTTATTTTCATGTTTTCATCTTATCCCTTTTCATCCCAATATTAGTAGGTCTTAGGAAGATATTCTAAGTTGATATATCAAGGGAAATATCCCCATAAGCTATAGGTTTGGTCCTATTATAGGTCACCCACAACCTTTAGTCCAATCCCATGTTAGTCCAAGTTTGAATAAGAATTGAATCATCTCCTTCAAAGGGTGAAACTTGGAGTGTTAACACTCCCCATGCAACTTTTCTATACAATTATGAGCCTGCTGAGTTGCCCCTCAGGTGAGAAATGTGTATTCTGAGTAGTCTTAAGGCACTTTCAGGCCAAAATGACTAATTGTGACTTCTCCCTTGAAAACCAAAGTGGCTCACACACCTGAAACAAAATGATAAACACCTCCATAATGATCTAAGGTGTCATCTAATCCTATTTTATCTTCTGCTCTAGCTTTCAAGTAACATTGCCTTGATTAAGGTGTTATATCAATAGGTTTGAATGTAGTGTTCTAAGTTTTGACCCTAACCTAGAGTTGTGAATCACTTATCCACCTTCCCTGAGATGAAATTCACCTTTTAGGGCCTTTAGAGTATCTGTATTGGCTTGAGCACACCATTTACTTCCTCATGTGTGCATATAGTCTTCATTTAGGCACTTAGGTCTATTTGCAAGTGAATATAAGGCATGGAGGCCCTTATAGGTGGCCAGTGTGTAGCTATTTTAAACCTCAACGTCCCTCTCCTTATAAATATATGTGATATGCAAATTTTTCTCAACTTCTTGCATATGGGCCTAGAATAGCTCTTTTAGGTCTGATCTATACATTACATACCCTGCACATGCCAACTAGTAAAGCATTTGGGTGCTTAGGGGACCTGGGAAGACTATTAGTTATTTCATAGCCCAATTACCTCATTTGGATGCATTTGGATCATGACATGTTTGTTTAAGGAAACGGAGCTCAATAAGGTGTTAAGACTAAATTAGACCATTCTTTTGCATTCCCCTACTTCAAACATCTCCTTTAGTATCTGAAACATCTTTATACATGTCCAAATTACCTTGAGTCTGCCTGAAGGTTTAGATCTACCCCTGAAGTGAATATGGGGTAGTGAGGGTTCATGGTGGATTTAGGATTTATAAGCTCAAATTGGTCTTTGGAACTTAAATCCACTTGTAGATGCATATATAACCTCAATTTTACCATAGCATCATCCTTAGTCTAATCTCCATATTCTGCACTTGTTCGTATTTGCTCTTACCATCATATCAACCCTTCTCTCTCTTAATCTTGCTTTTACCATCAATATCTTATACAATTGCTTGCAATAATTAGTGACAAAGATCCAAGTAACCTATTTTAACCCCTTAGAATGATGGATTGAGGGACCAGGTGACATGTTTCCAAGTTTTGACTATAGAGTTTGAGGCTTGTCCTTCACAACTTTGCCAATAACACTTGTATGCACAATCACATACTAAGGTTTACATGTCTTGGGTATCTAACTTAGACCAAGCAACTTCCTTGCTTGACCACACCATTATGTGAGAATTTGAGGGATATATATGTCCTCATCACTCTGAGATTCCCTTTTCATGTTTTTGGCATTGTCATTCACTTTAGTCATGCATTCTAAATTGACTGAGTGAACATAACTCACTGTATATGCTTGAGCCATTCTCTTGATCATCCCTTTATACCTCTTGTATTTGGCACCATTATCTCCATTCTCTGACCACCATCTTAGTTTGAGTTATTCTTCTCCATGGCATACTAGGTCTCATATTCAAGGTAGCACACAAACTGTTAATAATACTATAGGTATTGATTCATGTGTGTTGACTATCAAGAGGTCTATTGAATAGGCCCCTGAACTAGAAGATAATTTACATTACTACACTTGAGACCCCAATGGCCTTCCTTATGTTCAAATAAATCTCCTTAATATATACATATTCTTAGTCATGGCCCTTCCTTATATTTAAGTCTCCTCTTCATATAATTGCTTTGAGAGATTTGAAGGGTGGATTTGAGTTATATGTTGTAGGTGATGATTATGTTCTTTCAACACGGCTTATACTTGCATAGGTAATTTTCTCATAGTGCTAATGGCACTTGATGTCCTTATGGGGTATCTAGACCTTGTTTCTATGCCTTGGGATTAGGTAGAGATTTTAAACATGTGGGTGATGGTTGTAAGGTCACATGGAGTTTGAAACCAAGAACTAAGGGCCTATAATGAGGTAAGTTGATAGTGATGAGACCATCAAATGATAGAGGTTCCTTGAGAGCTTGAATTAGACTATTGACTCATACCCAAGATGATCTACAAGGACCTTAGGCATCTGTACTCACATACTTAACAGAGCACAACACTGAGAGGTTATCAATCAGGTGTATGTAGTGAGAAATGGAAACCTAAGACTCTGAATATCTCAACTTTTGCTAAACAACCTTAACTTCTGCTAAACAATATTGTGAAGGTATTAGAGGGCTAGTTGGTAGTTTCTTGGTCTGTGAAAGCTATAATGAGGTCTCTCATCCCAAAAGAAGGACATTTTCATATGAATACAGTACTCCCTTGTTGCCTTTATGGTATCATGATGAAATTCAACATCCATCCTCATCAAGCACATTATCCTTCCTTAAAATGAAACCAAAACACAAAAGCAGTCTCATTTGGAGGTGATATTTTGCAGTGGTTGAGTTCCATCTGACCATTCAACTTGAACTAAGGAGATCTGAATAACTTCAAGATAGCATAATTAAACTTCAAAACACTACTCATCTCAAACATGTGTACTGAATATCTTTTTTTACCAATGGAACCATGCTTGTAGTCTGTAGATAGTGTCAACTTAGATGTTTATTATTCTTATAGTCTCACACATGTGAGCCAAAGGTGTAGGATGCCATGGTAGGACCTTACAAGACTGGAGAAGACATGAATAATCACTAGTTTCATCAAATAAGCCAATAATACATTGAAACCATCCCCCTTTTTTGGCCCTGTACAAATGAGGAAGGTAACCAAATTGTATGACTTCTTAGTATTTGTTCATTTAGCATAGAGGACTAATCTTTAAACTAATGCCCATGATTGGAAGGCCATTAGGTCTCCTTCTTTTGGCCAAGATCTTGGACCCATACCTTCTCTCTCCTATATGGACTAAGCACAAACCTAAAGTGTTATTCATGGTTGTCAAAGAGCTCGATAGAGGAAGTGGACTAGTTTTTGGCCTTTTTGGCTCTACAACACCTAGATTTTTTCATCTGATGCCTATGTTGAACTCCATTTGTAGACCCCTAACTCTATCTGACCAAATTTGTATCATATAGATCTATACTTATCTGAGAACTCTTACAACCTGTAGATTTCTTGCATTTTCTCATGTTTTCAGACCATGAATCATCATTGGCAACTAGGAGGAAGGAAAATAAGGGTCAAAAATATTTAAAATCACATGGTATAGTTTGGGAAGCTGAAGGGACATGTTTTCACATTTGTGAAGCCCATTTAGTGGAAAGTAAAGGTATTTGACTTATGAGGAGAAACCTTTAGCATATGAAATGGTTTGATCATGGCATAATCGGATTCATGGAGGCTTTTGAGGAAATAAATGGTAGTCTTAGTGGCATTTGAAGGTCAAAAAACATTACCTTAAGGTCAAATACCCCCTTTTAAGATAATATATATGGCTTCAAGTGAAGGTTTCAAATGGATATCACTTCAATACCTATTAAAGACCTTAGAACATGCTAAAATATTTCAATTAGGTTATCATCTACCTTCACAACATCCTTAATATGTATGATCAAGCCATACCCTATAGATATTCAACACATTAGATAGATTCATGATGAGTCATAAGCTACAAACATTGGGTTATCTTCATCATGAGCAAAAATGGACCATTGAGACCACCCCAAGGCCTGTCATGGATCTTCACACATGTCTAAACACAATGAGGATACTTGATATAAGTTCAAGAAGGGGGTAAAGACAACCACTAAGTGTTTCATGACATGATAAAACATTAGACATGTTGTCCTCAACATGATAATTAATTACTTCCTTTGAACTGCCTTGGCTCATCAAGAGGTATAATAAGGGTGAAGTCTTAGGTGGACTAGAGTATTCAACACTTAGGTTGACTCCTTTCTAGGTCTGAGGGTAGAAAGTAGTCAACAATAACTACTAGTTGATACTTTCCCTCACCTCAAAAGGGGGGCATATTAATGGAGGCATGCCATAGAGGCATGACTTCCGCATTGCTTCATAGATCCAAATTGTAGTGGAGGAATTTTTTGAAAACATGTTCTCCACATTTGTCACATTTTTAGATTTAGTAAGGACATGTTTTGGAAACATGTTCTCGACACTTATTCAGTATTCAACATACCTAGATTACATTGGGACCATATTTTGAAAACATGTCCTCCATATTGGTACTTATATTAGTTTTCATGTTTCTCCATATATAGTGGGGGCATGTTATGATAAACATGTCTTCCACACTTGTTCAAATTCCAAATAAGCCAAATTCATAGTTATATGATTGAGATACATATTTATGGTATAATTTTACACATTAGTACCATTATTATACATGGTTTCATCATGAGACATATCTAAGGTGAATTTTCTATGCAATTTTTTCCTAAAATTGCAAAATCAAATTAGTTTCATATTCAAAACACTTTTATAGACTATCATCACCCACTAGGTTGGACTTTTACAGAGTGTATTGGGATAATCTACTATAGTAGTTGGTTCACTTTTTGGTGTGTTTGAGGTGATTAAATCACTCAATCTTACCAATTTTATAGGTTGGACTTGATTACAACATATAACCTCACCAACTTTATAGTGTGAGTTGACTTGGTTCACTCACACTCACTAGGTTATAAGTATGACTGGGTTGCACAATTGAGCTAATCTCAACTACCAAGTGGTAACTCACCTTTTTTTTTAAGTTGTGGGCATGGGTCCTCCAATATCTCTTTATCTCTCTAGACATGTGTACTTCTTATATTTTTATATTTGTCCTAATTGCATCTCTATGTTCATAATGCTACATATTTTCAAATCAAATTTCTAAAAGGCAAGGTAGTTGCATTAATACACAATTGTACTCCTAAACCTTGCTCTTTAAATTTCAATAATTTCAAATACTTTCAATTTTAGATTATATGCATTGATTATATATTGTAACATGATCTTGATTGTAGTTAGTTACCAACAAAGCACTCAAGGAAAGGCTAGGTGTGTTATACACATCCAGGTATGCATTCATTTTCTTTTAAACTAATAATTTCACTGCTAGATTAAATACAAAAAATGTAGACACTATTTATAAATAATATAGCACCTCAATCTTGTACACTTTTCAAACACATATCATGGATGTACCTTTAGAATATAGAGCTTTCCCACTACCAAAAGGCTCTCTACACTATCTCTATGTGCCTAATTGTTTATCTCTTAGTCTAACCAATGTCATTATGATGACCCAAGCCTTATATCTTGCCTATAATGTTATAATCCTACTTATATTCTATCTCTACAAGTTATAAAAGTGTTCTTGTTTTTATACTTCCCAAACACTTGCATCCTAGTCAAATGCTTACATCAACGCAAGTGTCCTAAATCAACTAAGTGTCCAATGACCTAAAGTCATTCAATTTTCAAGTGTAATGTATACCTATGGTTGGCCTAAGTGCTTTTATGTGGGATATTATCCAAACATATTGGTGTAAATACATGATCAATCCTCATTCATTCCTCACCTAGTCTAGACCTAACAACTTCTTACCTACTCATAATGCATCTTACCAAAGGCATTAAATCAAGCACTAAAGTGAGAAAAATCTCCCTTATTTTCTCTTATTTTTATATCAATAATAGGGATAACACATCTATAGGTCCACAATACTAAAGGAGCAACCCAAGATCCATATTTTTTAAGCTAGAAATTAGTCACTTTGATACTTGTCTATCACACATTACATGATTCACACACAAACCAACATGTAGGGGAGAACTACATAACTCTAAGGCCCTATTTGTAGTATTAGCTATGTAGATAGTGCTTATTGATAGAGGGGTATTTGGGTAGATCAACATTGTGTGCCCACTAACTTATTTTTTTCATAACCACTATGATGATGAATAACTAGGGTTTTCTCATTTGAAAAGGAGCAACAACCCATGACCCATATCTAAATGCATCAAAGTAAAGGTGACAAAAAACCTAGATACATCCAAGTGGTCACCTCTAGTTTAATTAGGTATTATGTACTTAACATATGTGTCTAATCTAGATATAAGTGTTGATGTAATTGTCCTAGGTCGACGTAATTGTTTGTAGCTACATAAGGTATTTTTATAGAATCTGACGATTAATCCATAATCCTTTTATAGTTTATTTCCTACATATCTAGATCTAGATCTGTATTAGCATCAAAGCCAACTAAGTATCTTGTTTTTACTATCATTTTAATAAATAGCATAGTTGTACTTTTCTATTTTTAGCATATCTAAGCATAATAAATTAGCATATGTTTTATTTGAGTTTTGTAATTAATTGGCCTACTATATGTATACACATAATGTTTTCAAAACTTATCAATTATTCATGTTTTCTCTCTTATAGGAACCTATTGAGTCTCAATCTCTATAAGTGCATGCCTTGAAGGGTGCATCAGGAAAGGGATGGGCAAACCATTAGTGTTTCATAATTTTGTTGTCCCCTATACCATCACTTTCAATCAAGTCAAATATCTCATATGCACTTCCCTAAGCTTTGACATCTCCCTTAAAATCTCCTCTAAACAATTCACCACCTTATTCACCCCCTATCTAAGGTAGAAACCCTTTTTTGACATTTACTGAATAATGTCAGCCTGGGCTGACCCTATACTTAAATTATATTAGCATGTTATGGGTCTAGGTTAGCCTTGACCTACCTAGATCAGGACCTAATTTGCTTTTATCAATTAATGATACATGGTTGAATTGGGTTGACAAACTTTTGGAAAGGTTTAGGGTTAGATTCATCTATATATACACATTTTTTTCACCATTTATTAGAGACAGGGAGATTTAATTATTCATTTGCATTTATTTACAATCTGTTCTTCCACCATTCTACTTGAGGAGTTATTGATTAGGGATTATACTTAGATAAGAATATTATCTTGTGTAAAAGTCTTAGATGATTTGGCTTGATCCTTATAAACCAAAAAAACCTCTTAATAAGCATCTTTATCCAAGGGAGATATTGAGTCTCAATGGACCCATCTTCAATGTAAGTATATCTAACTTTACTCCTCTATTTTAGTAGATAGAAGTAGCATAAGTAATGGCTTTTGAATGTATTTCTCTCTCTATGCATTAGGTTTATATATATACATGTTTTAATTAAAATTATTCTAAGCAAGTTTATTTTAGTGTTTATTACCCCCATTTTGTGCCACAAACTTTGATGAGCACTATGTTAGATTTAGCTTTACTTTATATTTAATTTGTGAATATAGAAAACATATGACCTAGGTAGGGTTATTTCATGATGTTTCTTGACTAGAGGCTTTGGAACCCTCTCTAGTGATATTATTATTGTAAAAAACCCTTTGCTTAGATCTAGTGGATCCATCTTGGTCATGACTTTGATTATCTAAATGTTCTAATAAGCGAAAGTGTGAGTGTGATTTATCTTCTCTGAGCTAGGATTGATTTGTAGATTAGTGACATTTTCCTTTGTATACATTTTGATAAACCCAATGTGAATATAACCCTTGTAGGTATTATTTCATGCATTCATTTTATTATCATATTATATATTTTTATTATTATAGAACTATATCAAACTTATTGATATAGTTTAACATTTTGTGCACAGGTTTAACACACAGTCAATCCAAATTTACTCTATTTTCTTTGTGCAGGTCTTCTCCAAGTACAAGTGACTATATTGATTAGTTTGACATATTTCTCTTCTTAAAACATAGGATTTCAGACTTCATTGACCTAGTCAAGTTTATTCTCAATTCTTTTTTCATCACATAGGTTTTGTAGACTTTGTCAACTAAGTTGACTCTATTCATAGAATATAAAAATAAGCATTTGAGACACAACAAAAAAATTACAAATTAAGCATCTTCAAAATTATCAAGGTTCATTCTTACCTTCTCTATCATTTCTATTTTTCATTTACAGTCCTATTTTTCACAATTTGCAGTCTATAAAACTACAACCCTACAACGAACTGGGTGACTAGTTTGACATAGTTCTATAGCCTATCTTCTCTCTAGAATACTTAGTCGACATGTTTGATTGTGTTCTTCTAAATCTTTCTTCCACATAATAATAGAAACCCTGTCAACTCTATTTTGTATTGTTTGTATACATTTTCACCTAAACTAACTCTATACTCTTAATAGACAAAAGAATTAATATATTTTTCTAGTAATTAATTTACTTTTTATTTTCAATTGCTTGCATGCTTAGAGTAACAAATGTAGACTAATTAGATGATTTTTAATTTACCAATTTAGTCACACTATTTTTCTCTTTTGAACACACGTCCAAATCACTTAACACTAAAAATAATTAGACATTTTCTTTCCAAGACCTACTTACTTGGATTTCATCACCAAGGGGGATATTGACTGGGTTTTATGGCCAAGTATAAACACGTGGTTGATTGTATATATTGTAAAATCATCTAATACCCTTATGATTTTGTAATTGTGAATTAAAGGGATAGGCCCCAATACCAATCAAATACTATCACCAATACAAATTCATTTCAGCCTAAACTACTTAAAACTATCTGTAGATTGCTTTCTATTTCCTTATTATAGCTAACTTCCTATAACATTAATATCAAAATTAATTATAAATTAACAAAATTCAAGAACGACCACTTAGCTTAGCATTCACATTCAAGTTTTAATGTTTTCTCTTTTGATCATTATATTTTATATTACAAAGATTGTACTAACCATTGTTAGTACAAGGTTTGTGTTGTCTGTTACAATTAGATCAAATACTTTGATCTAATTTCTTGTGTGTTCAATTGTATTTTCTTAGTTATTATCTTGTAAAAAAATTATCTATTTTGAGAACACAATCATCCCTATGGACATAGTCTTTTATAGGCTTTTTATCTAGTTTACCTTCAGTACACAATCACCCTATATGACTATGTATCTTTTTAGCCTATTCAGTTTCTCCATTTTCAAAACATAGTCGAGCAATTTGGTTGTCTTTTTCATCATGTTTTTTTGGTCTTTATTATAGACTTTGTCAACCTTGTCAACTCTATACCTCTTAGTTGATAATGTTATGTGTTTGTCGAAATCTATCCCTATTTCTCCTCCTTGCTTTATGGTTTTAGATTCTAACTTTAAGTATCATGAAATCCCCTATTAGAATATTTTTGGACAATTTGAATCCATTTACATGCTATATGGGATGTTATTTTCTCCCTACCTTTGCTACCTAAGAGGATCTTCACTCTTGGAGCACCTTTTCTCATCCCTCATCTTTGGACTACAATATGGTCCAAATCACACCAATAGATAAAATTGATGGATCAGATCCATTATATAATTATCAACATAATTCTCACTTTAAGGCACCTTATTACACTGTGGGGGAAATTGACACAAGCTTAAAAAATAACCCCATAGGAAACTTTCTCAAGAGCAGCCTACCTTCTACCAATCCACCACCTAGAAACCCTCCCCCTAATACCAAATCAGGGAATCCCCCTCCAACCAATCCTAATAATCCTCCTCCCAAAACCAACCCACCAATTGATACAACTCAAATTCTTTCACAAATAGTGCAATAAATGAACATCATGAAAACATCTAATACCTCTCAAATGATGCAGCAACAATGTCATTTGATAAATATGGATAATTAGCCTCTTATCATTCTTCCCCAAAATAACCAAAATTTAATCCCTCCACCTCTTAAATATACCATAGAAAATATCATTCCCCAACCTATTATGCAAACAAGATGCTTAAACACATTCAAAATGAACATTTATTCCCCTTCATTATATCTATTTATATTGGTAATATATCTCCAACTATTAAATATGATGGGACTAAAGACCCCTCTTATTTTCTTAAAGCATTTGATAATCTTTATAAAGAGTGGATCCAAACTAATACCTTCACCACTAACAAACTTTTAGTTAAAACCTTCACCGATGATGTATTAGAATGGTGTAACCAACTTCCCCAACATTATATATAGAAACTTGAAGATTTAGTCAATCTTCTGGTTAAATAATTTCAACATAATGAATGATCTACTCAAAAATTATCTTAGTCATTTCATTAATGCTAATAAATCCCTTACCAAATCAGCTCATGATTTTATCATGGAAATATTTGGCTCACAAAGCTAATCAAAACATGATTGATGACAACTTTATCAAAATTTTCATAACTTCCTTAACACCTTCCATTTAATACAAGGTTCAAATTTTTAATCCCCAAACTTTAAACGATGCTATCGATCTTCCTTAACACCTTCCCTCCAACATAAGGTTCAAAAATTTTCTCCCCAAACATTAAATGATGTTATCAATCAAGCTAAGTGATAATACTTCCTAATGAAATAGTTCAAACCCAACACTAAAATGATCAAGGGATATTTCCAACACTCAATGAATGCAATCACTATTAATCCTCCTCAACCAAAACCAAGAGTGGCCAAAATGGATAATCCCAAACCTTCCCATACACCACTAACTATGCAGCAAATGAAACAACGTTTAGTGCCTTATAAACCATTTGTGTATGTTAATAAACCACCTACTTGGTATGACCCTAAAAAAATTTCTTGGTTTCATGCCGGTATAAGTCATTCACATGAAACATGTCATGGGCTTACAAAATTTGTCATTTCTTTTATACTAGGAGATACTTTTAATCATGATGCCATTATCAAAAATCCATCATCATGATTATGTTAATGCTTCTCACAAGAAACAATATTCAAATGTTTTTCCTCTAACAATCCAAAAACATTTTCTATATCCAACCCTCAATAATCAAACAAGGATATTTGTGTGATTGATGTTGATTATGATCAATACTATACCAATTTCCAATACATGAATTTGGTTACAGTCAATTATCATTGTAAACCTTCTCACAAGATCCCAGCACAAAACCAAAGAAACCATAACTCAAAGAGAAACTTCTTAAAGATACTTCTACCACTAACATACCTTTGGAAACCAATGAGAAACCACTTCCTCAATATGAAACTCCAACTACCTTTCTTCCTACTAAAAATGATTTAGCTTCCAAGCCTTGTGTTGGTTCTTCCTCTTCAAAAACTCATTGGAATTTCTTAGAGGCAATTAACTTTGTGCCTTGAAACATACCTTTCATGGGTTGGTTCACACTTATCCCTACCATCGTAAATTCCTAATGAAATAACTAAAAGAAATTTAAGAACCATATTCCCTAAAAGTGCAATAATTTTCTCACAACCCTTCATCGATAGAAGTTCATACCATTGAAACTATTTTTCCTTCTTCAAAACCTTCCATAGAGTTCCTTGAAGAAGAGATGATCAATGATTAAATTATCTTTTGATTCGATGACCCACCTCTCTTTATTAAAATAGTCATTAACACTAGCTTTATTTGAAAATTCTTAGTAGATGAAGGGTTGGGAATTAATGTGACGTCTCTTTGGCTCATTCAACAACTTGGGTATAACAAAGATCATCTCAAACAAACTCATCTTACATGTCATGGATTTGACAAGACCAATTAAAAACTGCTTGGTTGTATTTGGCTCCCTCTTACTATTGGACCCAAAACTATAGTACCAAATTCATGGTTCTCAACTTACCATTATCTTATAATATACTCCTAGGTTTCCCATGGACACATCGCATGAGATTTATTGCCTCTTCCAGTAGCCAATGTATCAAGTTTATTCATAATGGAAAATAATAAAAACATGAGGTTGATTCTAACCCATGGAGTATTTAGCTTCCCATCCCCAAATCTCAGTATCAGATTCCAACTATTCCAAGGATTAATATTTCACGTTTACCTGAATTTGTCAATATGAATTTGAATTTATAGGTCACTCTTGTCAATTCTGGCAATGATGAGCCAAACAATTTGTAAAACATGTGCAATACTACTAAGATACCTCCTTACATTTTGGAGTGGCTCCCTATTTCCTTGTTACCTCATCATCATACCATCACTCTCATTGATGAGATCACTGATTTCCTTCCTCCATGTAATGCACATGAAGCATCTTACATAGAAAATGATTTCACTTGTAATAAATATGGATTAGCTGAGTTATTTCAAGATATTTTAACCATGTCACCTAGTAAATTTAGTGGTTTAGGCATATCACCTTTTGATGCTCCTTTAGAGACACAAACACGTACTCTCTCTCCCACCTATGATGATAACTACATCATGACCCAAAATCAATCATGAGACTTAGATTTTCAACACTATCATCAAACCTTAGCTAAAATACATGATTTCAACCAAGATGTTCATACTATTTTCATGGATATTGAGCTATAACTTGAAGGTCATGTACCTCCAATTAATTCTCCACTTCTTGATACTCCTTGGGTTGTTGAACAAATCTTACCTCTCATAAATTTAGAACTTCTAGAATCTTCTATACCTCCTATCACACCAGTCACTTTACCAAATCCCCTCCATGCCAACAATTCTAAAGGTATTCCTAATATCAATCCAATTGAATTCAATCAACCTTCCTCTATAGTTTCACCTACTCCTAAGATCACCCTTGATGCCAAGGCAATAGACGTACACCAAATACATTTTGAATACAATCACCATGATAACAAAATCAATGATCTTGAAGTAGACATGGAATACTATGGACCTTTACCTATGATACTTAGTGATGAAGCCATACTTGAGTTGCTCTATGCCCAAGAACTTCAACTTCCTCAGCAACATCACAAACTTGGGAACTTCAAATGAAGGGGTCCTTGTTTTAATAACTTCATTACTAGCATCGATCCCAAAACCAATCCCATTTCTTCTATTCCCAATACACTATATCATTTTCAAAATGGAAATGTTATGTTAATTAAAGAAACCATGAGAATATAATATGTCACACCCTCATCTCCTTGACCTATAATAGTTTCTAAAGAACTCATGCCAATCGAGCATGATAACTTTAGTCTATTCTTCAATAAATATTGTGATACTTTCACTTGGTCATATGAAGATATGCCAAGTATCGACCCTATTATCATTTTGCACAACATAAACACATACCCAAATGCCAAACCCATTTGGAAAAAATAATGTAAATTTCCACCCAAAGTTTCCACCCTATGCCATAAATAAATTATCAAATTATTAGATGGCAAGTTTATTAAACATATAGATTATTATGAATGGGTGTCAAACATTCTTTCCATTCATAAAAAATTTGTCATGGTTATTCGCATATGCATTGACTTCCATAATCTTAACCACTTGTCCCAAAGACAATTTTCCATTACCTTCAATAGATTCCACTACTGGATACAAAAATTTGTCACTCATGCATGATTTTTTGGGCTACAATCAAATTCATATAGCCCCCGAAGATGAACACAAGATAACATTCACTACGGAATGGGGCACCTATTGCTATGTTAAAATGCCTTTCAACCTTAAAAACATTGAATCTACCTATTAGTGGTTTATGACCCACATTTTCATGATCTTATACATAATATTATGGAAACCTATGTGGATGATTTCATTGTTAAATCAAAAAGTCACACAACTCATCTCTCTAATCTAGCCATCATCTTTGATTAATCAATAAAGTATAAAGTTAGACTCAACCCATACAAGTGTGTCTTTGGCATTACATCTAGTAAACTACTAGGGTTCTTAGTCTCTCTTCAAGGTGTTGATGCTAATCCCATTAAAATCAATGCTATAGTCAACATGGCCATTCCTTTCTCCATTCTAGACATTCGTACTTACCTCAGCAAACTTGGGGAAATTTGATGATTCATCCTTGAAATGGATTACCATATCTGCTCTATTAATTCCCTTCTTAAAAAATTTAATTCTCTATAATGGTCTAATCCTTGTCAAAAAACATTTGACAACATGAAAAAATCATTGATCCACCTACCTACCCTTCGTCCACCTTCCAATGATCGTCCTTTGATTTTTTACACTTCTTCCACTCTCATATCAATTGGGGCAATGCTTTCCCAAAAATAGATACTAGAAGAGTATGTTATTTACTATAATATTCAAGAATTCATTTATTGCAAAAAAAATTATACTAAACTAGAATGTGATTTCTTCACTATCTATTTTGTAGCTGAAAAGCTTCATCACTTCATGCTCTATCAAACACCCTATCACTATCCATTATAACCCACTTCATCACTTTTTATCTAAATAATTTTTACTTGGAGATAGAATTGGAAAGCATATGATTCTATTAAAGGAATTTGACCTTCGCATCATAATGCAAAAATTTGTCAAAGGGCAAGTCATTACCGACCAACTTGCAGTGGCAACCATACCCACTACAAATCACCTTCAAGATAGTCTCGTTGATGATAACATTCTCTATATTTAAGGTCTTAATCAGGTTATCTCTCTTAAAGATTATTTCCATAATTTCACTATTGATTTAGAGGCAACTAATCAAGAAGATACTTGTCATCCCCGATACTAATAAATCCAAATTAGTTATCAAAGAGCTTCCCAAAGTCACCATCAATTTGCATGAAAACACCTAGACCCTCTACTTTGATGGTGTCAAATACCTCCAAGGAGCCAGGGTAAGTTGTATTCTCACTAAGCCTCATGGTAAAATTATCCCTTTGGGATTTTGGCTAACCTTTGATGTCACTAATAACATGAAAGATTATGAAGCATTAATCTTAGGCATGAAAGCAACACTTGACCTAGATATCCCATATCTACATGATTTGGGGGACTCCCAACTTATCTACAACCAAGTTAATGGTGATTACCAATGTAAAAGTGAAAATATTATTACTTATCATCAAATGGATACCACACTCACCAAAGAGTTTGCCTCTTTTACCATTGAGCCCATTCTAAGAAATCAAAACTCTATCATTGATTCTCTTACTTCTTTGACATCCCTCTTTCATCCCCATCAAGTTCTTAATGACTCCCAATTTATTATTCAAATAAGAAAGTACCCATCTACTATCCAATCACAATATTCGTTCATCTATCACATGAAGTTGTCACTATTCAATAGAGCCCATGGTATAAAAACATTATCCAATTCCTTGAACATCAAACTTATCCTCAAGACATGGATTCCCGTGAAAAGACTATAATTCAAAAATAAAATTTTAAATGTCTTTCGATATAATACCCTTTATTATTGTAATTTAGAAGGTACCCTACTCCATTATGTAATGAAAGAAGAGGTCCCTCCTCTCCTTGAACAAGCACATGGGGGTATTTGTGGTGGTCACTATAGCAGACATGCTATATCATGCAAATGTTTACGTATGGGATAACTTTATCCTATCTTAGAAAAGGATGATATCAATTTTGTTAAAAAGTGTAGTCTTTGCAAGCTTCATGGTGAAATAATCCATTCACCTCTAGTTGATTCCAAATTGTGGAATATCCTTGGTCATTTTCTATGTGGGGATTACATCTCATCAGCAAACTACCTCAGTCATAAGACAGTCATGTTTTTATTATTACAACTACTGAATATTTTATCAAATGGATAGAATACATGCCTCTTGTCAATGTCATGGAAACCACTATTTATAAATTTATCCTTAACCAAATCATTTGTCAATTTGAAGTTCCCCATACTATCATTTTTGATAATGGTGGTAATTTTAAGAACAAGGATGTGCAGTAGTTATGTGTTAAATTTAAAATATCCTACAAATTTTCCACACCTTACCATCCACAAAGCAATGGCCAAGCTGAGGCCACTAACAAAATTCTCAATAAAATCCTCCAAAAGACCATTTAAGAAACCTGTATAGATTAGCATCTTCATTTATATCTCTCACTTTGGGCCTATCATATTAGCATATGTACTGCCACTAGGGCAACACCATTATCGCTAGTCTATGGTTCCAAGTCTGTCTTACTCTTAAAAGTTGATCTTCCCTCCTTAAATATATCTCTTCATGGTATCATTCTCGATGAATAACTATTTGAATCTCACCTTCATGCCCTTGATCTTCTCGACGAACACCATCTAGTCGCTCTTCAACATAACTACCAATACACACATCGCCAAACAATACAATAAAAAGGTTAAAGTTTGCAATTTTAATGTTGGTGATCTAGTCCTTAAATTATGCTATACCCATGGTAAATAAGGAAAATATGTCCTGGGGGCCTTAATTAGTGAAAGACATTCTTTGTCCTAGCACTTATCACCTCCACACTAATGAAGGCCATGTTTTTAAAGAACCCACTAATGCACAATTTGTAATGAAATACTTTGCTTAAATATTTCCCTTCTTATCTTATCTCCATATAATGTACTACTAACACTTCTTGCAAGATTTCTATATGGATCTCACCATCTGTAGCATTCTAGTTTTACACAAACCTTAGTTCTTCCTTGTGGTATTTTGTTTTCTTTCCCTCATGAGTTGCATTGTAATACCATGGATAAGACCCAGTTTTCTAAATGAATTCCTTTCACTTCCATATAATGAATTTTCATAACATGTTCATTATTTTATAATGCCTTTTATTGTTGAACACAACTATCTACTAAGAGGGGGGTGAATTAGTAAATCAGCTAAAAAATTGTTCTTTAACATTTTTAATGAGGATACAAAACATATGCATATCAAAGAATAGATGTAGATCACACACACACACACAAAACCAAAATTCACTAAATTTATATGTGTAAAACCCAAAGGAAAAAACCATGGTGACAATAGCTGCTAGAATCTAATGTTCTAATCTAGCCTCACAATTAAATGCCTCACTGGCAAACCTTACTTGTTACATTCAAGAGCACCCACTCTAAGAAAGCACCCACTTCCTAACTGAGCACAAACTCAGTCTATCTGATGGCACCAACCTATCAAATTTATAAAGCTACAACTTTAGAATGTAAAACAAATTCCTAAATGAATCCAACTATATTAATCTATTACAAGTTTTGTCTACAACTACTCAAACTATGCACATTCTCTATGTGTCTTCACTTTCTCTCTGCCTTACGCTCTTAGTGGCTAGATATATTCTATTTTAACACACTTCATTCCCTTTTCTATCTACCTTTTAATTTATCTACATATATCTCTTATTGACAACCTTTTACTCTATCTACATATGTTTGGATATATTCTATTTAAACACACTTCATTCCACCTTTTTCTTTTGCCTTTTTACTCTATCTGCATATATCTCTTTATTGAGAGCCTTTTACTCTATCTACACATGTCTAGATATATTCTATTCAAACATGCTTCATTCCCCCTTTTCTGCCTTTTTACTCTGTCTGCATATATCTCTTATCAATAGCCTTTGACTCACTCTCAAAATTGTGATGGTAGCAACAACAACACAACAATGTTTTCGATGTCATGTATATACAATGAATTTTAGGGTTTCGTGTCTCCAATTGCTTTCATACTTCAAATGCACTTAACTGGTTCCAATTCTTGATTCTCATTTAATGTGACTTTGACTTATATGCTTTCCCTTGTCTCAGATCATGCATCACATTGCAATGTTCAACTCTCTTTTCTATTTTTGGCAACTGATGGAATCAGGTCATAACTGCATCATTTCTTTAATCGAGGATTGATCGGTTAGATCGATCAATCTCAAGCTCTATGTAATCATTCAAAGGTTTTGTTTGTTTCTTCATTTTTTTGTTGGGATCATATTAAATGTGGGCCTTTGATTTCTTTCTTCATGCTAAGTCTAACCATCAATCTCTTTTTTGCATCTTGTTATTTCCTATATAATCGGATCACTTTCGCTCCTTCCAATTATATTTGATATGCTCGATCTTTAATCTTTCTATTATGTCATTAAACTCTAGCATGTTAATGTTATCTCATTTCTATCGGTGTCTTTGAGTTGCTTCCCCTTCATCAATCTCTTTAGACTTGCTCGATCTTAAATCTTGCCTTGATCCTTTGGCAATATTGCGAGTGCCCTATACTTCATCTGAAATATCCTTCAGAAACTTTGTAAGCATCCACTTGCCCTAGACAAATTCTCTGAAAGATTTCATCTATGCCCTTCTTTTGAAAGTGTCCTATAAAATCTCTTGTTTTTGGCACATACCCTTCAGATCATATCCTTCAGACAAATTATTACAGGCTTTGTCTACATGCTCTTCGGGACAATTTCCTTGAAAGAATGTCTAAGTGCCATTCGAGACAATTTATATGAGCTTTTTGTCTAAGACATTTCGAGACAATTTATTTGGGATTTTTTTCTAAGTGCCCTTCAGGACATTTGAATTGCCCTACAATTCTTTGCTCATTTTTTTAGGACACATACCCTTCAAGATTTCATAAATTACCTTTCGAAGCTTTGGTTCGAGTCACTTATCCTTTGGCATTTTTGTAAAAATCCACATACCCTTCGGCACTTTTTCAAATGTACCCTTCAGAATATTTTGAATGATCCACATACCTTTCAAATTTTTTGTAAAGTTCCACATACCCTTCGGCCTTTTGCAAAATACCCTCTGGCATTTTTGCAAGCATCTACATATCCTTCAGCATTTTTGTAAAGGTCCACTTACCCTTCGGCATTTTTTCAAGAGTCTACATATCCTTTGGATTTTTTGTAAAGGTCCACTTACCCTTTGGATTTTTGCAAAAATACCCTTCGGCAACTTTTGATCGAATCATTTCCTTTAGGACTTTCCTTCAGGACAATTGTTTCGAAAGAATTCCCAGGCAAACTCATTTCCTTCAAAAACTATGTTGCGGACAATTGTTCCTAAGGAATTGTCTTCACCAATATTTTTGAAAGAAATCCCTGAGTTAATTATCCCAAAATAATTCCCAAGCACTTTCCCAAAATAATTCCTAAGCTTATAAAATCGACTAAGTGTTCAGATACTGTTCAACTGCCTATGGGCCCTACTTTTCTCTTGCATAACTTTTTCTCCTTCCATTTGCATGACTTAAAAATTGGACCATAAGGAATAGGCACAAACCTGAGTAACCTAGTGTGATTGTTTCCTCTAGATACTACCATTTATGCAAATGTAGTCACCAATAAACTGTGTACTAAGCCATACTCAAAAAACTGACAGAGGTATTCATATGACTATTTTAGGAATTCAAGGTGCACATACAATCTCCATGAGGACTCTACAACTGGTCTATTTAGCTCAACACAACTCAACACCTTTGTCATTAATGCTTGATAGAACATTTATCATTTGACATCAATGAAAATATTACAGACAGCAATCTCCTTGTACACCATGACACTCAAATTGCCAACAATCTCATCCTTTGTCATTGATGGCAAAACATCCTCAGAAGGACTACCCTTCTTCATTCCTTCATCATTTTGATTTCTCCCCCTTTGACATTAATGACAAAGAGTCCTTGTCATAACATGGAAATGGGTTGCTCCTTTACTATTTGGTTGTTCTTGAACCTGGTTGGTTAGAGCACTATCGATAGAAACTCCCCCTTTGCCAATAACACATTTGCCCAAACTCTTACTCAAACACTTTCAGATCTAGCTCCCCTGACTCCATGATTCTCCAAATGATCATGTATATAGCATTAGTCTAAAAGACCAATCAATAATCGACATATCTCTATATAGATAGGCATAGTGATCTAGAACCAACACACCTTTGTCACCTCCTTTGTCATCAAATAGCAAAGGGACTACAACTTTCTCACCAGTTTGCCTTTAATTTTAATCTAGGAGTTAATAATGTTCTTGCAATGATCCCCCTACACTCATGCCCTATCACTAAAATATAGTGATGTGATGTAGGAGCTATCAATCCCAGGTTTTGTCTCATTACATCACTTGAGCATCTTTAGGTCTTCATACATAGTCCTCTGATCCTAGGACCTCACCAATTACAAAGATTTTTCACTTTGTTTATGCATGAGAATTTAGTATACTATCTAAGCATCTAGCTTGATTTGATCAAGTCATCATCTCAACCTTTTTGAGTCAACATCTATAGCAGATATCATCTTTTCTTTCAATTATGATTGAAGCATTTCACATATGCTCATTTTCACATCATGTATGGATTCTCAAACCATTCAGACTATCTGAGTTATCTCCCCCTAACTCCATGTCATATACAACTTGTCATCTTCAGAACTCAAGATTTTATTTGTTATGTAGCATAAACTAGTCTCAACCAACATCCACTTGAGCATTTTCAAATCTACCACCATAGGTCATACAAAAAGCTCCTTTATCCTGAGATTTCTTGATCTTGACAAACTGAACAATCTATCTCCCCCTTTTTCTACTGACCTACTTATGATCTATACAAGACTATGAAGCATAGGATCATTTACATATCAATATAGCATTGGTCTTGAATGACCAATCAATAATCTTCATATCTCTATGTTGATTGATATTATGATCCCAAAGTAACCACACTTGCTTCCCACTTGGAAGTCTCCATATCCTATCTTTAGAACTAGATTCCATGAGCACATTGTTGGTACACTCATTTTGTCCCTTCAGACATTGTATACATATCACTTGATTCATCTTGACACACCAATCAACTAGGATCACTCATTACCTGCCTTCAGCATCTTCTAAAGAACATCACTTGCTTCTTTTACTTAAGGTGTCTCTTAAGAAGCATAGATAGAGACACCCTTTTTCACAATGTTTTAAAATAATGTGAAACTAGGAGTTACACATAACTCCTCCTTATTCTTCTTGTTCTTAGGCTTGAGAGAAGTGACATGCTCATCCATCAAACTATTCTCCTTTCCTTCTATGATTGTATTGACAATACATGGAGACAATATGGATCCCTGACACATCTGTTCATCTGATGAATCTTCCTTGCAGCTAGAAGTCTCATCACTAGGCACAAAATATTGATGTTCTATGCTCGTTAGTTACTCTACACTGGTCAGATGTTCACTTGAATATGTGCATACCCTTGACCTATCTTCATCCAATTTCTTGGGCTTCTCTTTGAGCTTTGTTTTCTCCTTCTCAGCAATGGTGGATGTTGAGATTTCTTGACCCTTCCCAATCTATGTTGCATTCTTCACCACATCAACAGGATTGATTTGATCTACATACTCATCATGCTTCATGTTTACGACTTTAGTCTCCTTGACTTGATTTGCCTTCCATTTTGAACTCTAAGAGCCTGGATAAACTTGTTCTGACTTATATTCCTTTGCTTGCAGAACCTAGCCATGTGTCCCTCATCATGGCAGTTGAAGCACTCACCCTTGCTCACATTCTTGGTCTTCTTGTGAGTCCTGTTGAGCTTCCTTTTCTCCTTTTCAGAGGCTTGTGAACCTTTTTTCACATTCAGGGGCATGCCTATCTGCACTTTCAATCTCACAAAGCTTTCTCTACATAGTTTAGCTATGTGACCAAAAAAAATTCACCAGTAACACATTACATTTGTATCTAACAAGGGTGAAACTAAATTTTTGCTTATAAAATTTGTTCTCCTTATGGATATAATTATGCATTCACTAGCCTTATGACCAAACTAATTACAGCTATAGAAATAACCATAAAAAGATGAAGAATACCTGATCATGGCATTAGGTTGTCTTGTTGATCTTCTTTTATTTGTGTAACTGGCTGCATTGGCTACATTTCTCTTCTGCATCTTCTTTGAAGTTGCATAGATAGATTCTTGGTTCTTCTTTGCCTCAAGCTTCTTCTCTCCTCTGGCCTTCTTCTTATCAGCATTACTTGTATTCAACTCTCCTTCATTGCAAGCATTCTCTTTCTTGGATCTTGATCCTCCTACTTTGAAGTTGTCAAACAACTTAGCAGATGTATTTATCATGAGACTCTTTCCTTTCTCATAACAAAAACTGGATCTCTCTTTTGAGAGATTTTGTGAGTTGATCAACTCATCAAGAATATCTGAACCTCCTTTTAGTTTCAAACCTTTGTCAATTTGCTCTTTGGCCTTCTCAAACTCCTTTTTCAGGGCCACTATTTATGCCTCTCGCTTCATAGATTCAATAGACTTGAGGTGTAGTTCAATCTTGACTACATCTTTTGTCATTTTGAGCTCTTCAATTTGAGTCTTTAGGTTCACCACCATCTAATCAGAATCAAGATTCTTGGACAGATTTTCAATTTCTTTTTGTCCACTCTTCTTTTGTCTTGAGTTTTCTTTCCTTAGACTATCAATCTCATTTAGGGCATAGATGAGTTCTTCTAGATCTATTTCTCCTTCTTTTTCATCCCAGTCTTCAACATCATCTTGATTTGGATTTTTTGAGGTTGATTCTATTGTCATGGATAGATATTCATTTCCCTTAGCTACAAAGGCGCAATTACGGTCATCATCTGAACTCTCATTGTATTACATTGAGTCATTGTCTTCCTTTGTGTATAGACCTTTCTTGTTCTTGGAGAAGTTCCTTCTTTGTGAATGGTGAGGCTTCAATCTTGTACCATCCTCTTCTTGCTTAGAATCACTCTTTTGCTTATAAGGACATTTGGCAGCAAAATGTCTTATTCTTCCATAGTTAAAACATTTTAAGGGTAACTTACCTTTGTATTTTTTAGATCCTCTTTTCAATCTTCTGACAAAGTTGGCAACTTCCTCATCTGTGTTCTCAGATCCAGATGTAGATGTTTCTTCTTCCTTTGTCTATTTGGAAACTTTGAATGTAGCTTCTCTTTTGGAAGAGTCTGCATCTTCCATTCTCATCTCATATGTAGTGAAGGTTTCATGTAGCTCGTCTACTGTGAGCTTGTCCAAATATTTTGCTTCTTCTATTGCAAAGATTTTGGAGTCGTATCTTGATGGAAGATATCTCAATACCTTCCTGATAATAGTTGACTCTTATATTATTTCTCCTAGTCCTTTGATAACATTCACAATCTTATCTACCCTAAGGAGGTAGTCTGCAATCTTCTCTTCCTCACTCATCTTGAGGCTCTCAAACTATCCTTTGTATGTTTGCAGCTTGGCTTGTTTCACTCTATCCTCTCCTTCATAAATACTCTTTAACTTGTTCCAAATGTCTTTTGCACTCTAAAAGTGCATAACTTTGACAAATTCTAAGTTTGACAATCCACAAAAAATAACATTCTTTGCCTTGACATTGTTCTCATATGCCTTCTTGGTAGCCTAATCAGTAGGAGGTACAGTAGGAATTGTGTATCCATTTTCCATAGACATCCATACATCAACCCTAAAGAGGGAAAATATGATTCTATCATTATGCTCCAAAAATCATAGTTAGACCCTTCAAACAGAGGAGCCTTGTTTGATGAAGATCCTTCTTGACTAGTCATTGTGTTCACTAATCAAGATCTACCTGAGCCGATTAAGCTTCTCCTTAGGAACCTTAGGCTCTGATACCAATTGTTGAACATAAATATCTACTAAGAGGGGGGTGAATCAGTAGATCAACTAAAAAACTTATTCTTTAACCTTTTTAATGAGGATACAAAACATATGCATATTAAAGAATAGATGTAGAGAGCACACACACACACACAAAACCACAATACACCAGATTTACACATGGAAAACCCAAAGAGAAAAACCATGGTGAGAATAGCTACTAGAATCTACTATTCTAATCTAACCTCACTGGCAAACCTCACTAGTTACATTCAAGAGCACCCATTCTAAAGAAGCACCCACTTCTTAACTAAACACCAACTCAATCTATCTGATGGCACCAACCTATCATATTTATGAAGCTACAACTTCATAATGCAAAACAAATTCCTAAATGAATTTATCTCTATTACTCTGTTACAAGTCTTGTCTGTAACTGCTCAAACTCTACACATTCTCTGTGTGTCTTCACTTTCTCTCTACCTTATGCTCTTGGTGTCTGGATATATTCTATTTTAACACACTGCATTCTCTTTTCTCTCTACCTTTTGCTCTATCTACATATGTCTCTTATTGACAGCCTTTTACTCTATCTGCATATGTCTGGATATATTCTATTCAGACACGCTTCATTCCCTCTTTTTTTTACCTTTTCACTCTATCTGCAGATATCTCTTTATTGATAGCATTTTACTCTATCTACATGTGTTTGGATATATTCTATTCAAACACACTTCATTCCCCCTTTTTCTTATGCCTTTTTACTCTATCTGCATATATCTCTTATCGACAGCTTTGACTCACTCTCAAAATTATGATGGCAGTAGTAGCAACACAATAATGTTTTTGATGTCATGTATATACAATGAATTTTAGGGTTTCATATCTCCAATTGTGTTCATACTTCAACTACACTTAACCGGTTCCAATTCTTGATTCTCATTTAATGCAGCTTTGACTTATACACTTTCCCTTGTCTTGGATCATGCATCACACTGCAATGTTCAACTCTCTTTTCTATTTTTAGCAACTACTATAATCAGGTCATAACTATGTCATTTCCTTAATTGAGGATTGATCGGTTGGATCGATCAATCTCGAGATCTGTGTAATCATTCATACGTTTTGTCTGTTCTTTCATTTTTCCATTGAGAACATATTAAATGTGGGCCTTTGATTTCTTTCTTCATGCCAAGTCTAACCATTGAGCTCCTTTTTACATCTCACTATTTCCTATATAATTGGATCGCTTTCACTCCTTTCGATTATATTCTATATGCTTGATCTTAATCTTTCTATTATGTCATTAAACTTTGGCATGTTGACATTATCTCATTTCTTTCAATGCCTTTGAGATGCTTCCCCTTCATTGATCTCTTCAGACTTGCTAGATCTTTAATCTTGCCTTGATCCTTGGCAATATTGCGAGTGTTCTATACTTCATCTGAAATATCCTTCGAAAACTTTGTAAGTGTCCACTTGCCCTAGACAAATTCTCTGAAAGAATTCATCTATACCCTTCTTTCAAAAGTGTCCTTTGGAAGCTCTTATTTTTGGCACATACCCTTCGGTTCATATCCTTCAGACAAATTGTTGCAGGCTTTTTGTCTGTGTGCTCTTCGGGACAATTTCCCTGAAAGAATGGCTAAGTGCCCTTCGGGACAATTTTCGTGGGCTTTTTATCTAAGACATTTCAGGACAATTTATTTAGGCTTTTTGTTTAAGTGCCCTTCAGGACATTTGAATTTCCCTACAATTCTTTACTCTTTTGTTTAGGGCACATGCCCTTTGGGATTTTGTAAAGTACCTTTCAGAGCTTTGGTTTGGGTCACTTATCCTTCGGCATTTTTGTAAAGATTCACATACCCTTTGTCACTTTATAAATGTACCCTTCAAAAGCTTTTGAACGATCCACATACCTTTTGGCTTTTATGTAAAGGTCCACATACCCTTCAGCATTTTTCAAAATACTCTTCGGCTTTTTTTCAAGAGTCTAGATATCCTTCGGATTTTTTGTAAAGGTCCACTTACTCTTCAGCCTTTTGTAAAATACCCTTTGACATTTTTGCAAGCGTCTAAATATCCTTTAGATTTTTTGTAAAGGTCCACTTACCCTTCAACTTTTTGCAAAAATACCCTTCGATAAATTTTGATTGGATCATTTCCTTTGGGACAATTGTTTCGAAAGAATTCCCAAGCAAACTCATTTCCTTCAGAAACTATGTTGCAGACAACTGTTCTGAAAGAATTACCTTCACTAATATTTTTGAAAGAATTCCCTGAGTCAATTCTCTCAAAATAATTCCCAAACACTTTCCCAAAAGAATTCCCAAGCTTGTAAAATTGACTAAGTGTTTAGATATCGTTCAACTACCTACGAGCCCTACTTTGCACTTGCATAACTTTTGCTCCTTCCATCCGCATGACTTAGAACTTAGACCATAAGGAATAGAGACAAACCTGAGTAGCCTGGAGTGATTGTTTCCTCCAGATGTTGCCATATATGCAAATATAGTCACCAACAAACTATGTGCTAAGCCATAGTCAACAAACTAACAAAGGCATTCATATGACTATTCTGGGAATTCAAGGTGCACATACAATCTCCATGAGAACTCTAAAACTAATTTGTTAGCTCAACACAGTGCAGCACCTTCGTCACTAATGATTGATTGAACATTTATAATTTATCAATGACAATATTACAGACAACAATCTCCTTGTACACCATGACACTCAAATTTCCAACATTTATACAATTTTGGGTTTTTCTTTTGTGAGTTGCAGTGTAAGACCATGGATAGGACAAGGCCCTCCTCACAAATAATAATTTTACTATTTTATTTTCTCCTGGTTTGTTCACCTTCTTAAGTTTTTATTTTGTGAGTTACAGTGTAAGACCATGAATAGGACCGGGCCCTCCTCACAAATACCATTTTTGTTTATATTGCACTCACTTGGGTTTCTCTTTTATGAATTGTGGTGTAAAACCATGGATAGGACCAGGATCTCCTCATAAAATTACCATTTAATTTCAAAACACCTTTACCAAACTGAGTATTATTTTTCTAGAATGTTAAGAAATGGTTACAAGTTTTTGATCCCATATTCTCAGCTTTAGTTTTTATTTCTTTTATGGTTAAAACTTGATCAACAAACTATGTTAGCATGTTTTCATACATTCTTATGATAAGGAATCATATTTACTTGTCATTGTATCCCTTTTTAATTTGTCATATTTTTGTGATTTGGAGTAATTCAAATTGTTTTGTTTTCATTCCTCTTGATTTTCTTTCCTTTCATTCCACTTTGGATAAAACAAGGTCAAGGTCAAGATAGTACTTTTATTTCACATGAATAAACAAGACATTTAGACACCATGCTCTCTAAGTTCTCTTTCTTAGCAACCAAATCCAAAGTTTTCAAATGATAGTCATTTTTTTTAAAACCCAGAGGTATCCTTGATCCCAATTAGAACACCGTAACTCTACCCAACGACCTTCATTGGGTGAGTGGAGGTGAAACTAATCCTCTGGAGTTGTCAATAGGGCCCACATGCACTGGACAGCCTTGAAAATCCAAGTAGCGAGACTCAACCTCAAGACCTACTCATTTTATTTCAAATGATAGTCATTTTTAGCACCCATGTTTGGTTCTCCAAATCCGTATGGAGGAGGAATAGAAAAAGCCATCAAAATTTAAAATCCAAAACATTTAAAATAAAAGGCAATTTAAAAATAAAAAAGTCAACATCCCACGAAAAAATGTGATTAATAGCACATCTCCTATCTCTAATCGAATCTCAAACTTCACAGTTGGCCTCATACTATAGCCAAGGTCCATTAGGGTGAATTCAGCCAGTAGATTGAGATGGGATAATTCAAAAAAATCTATAGTGCTACCTATTTTCTCATGCAAGTACCCAATCTTCATAGTAGATCCATAGTTTTATAAGGGGTCTTGAAGAATGAAGAACACGTTGTGGGAAGGTAGGTCCATTTTAATTTTCATGCATATAGCCTTCATGGAAAGATATTCATACTTCATTTAATGAACCAAGATTTTAAAAAAAGCTCTTTAGAGTCCTTAATGCCGAAAGTCCTCTTGTTTTGACAAACATAATCTAAGTGTCTTAACTTTGATAAAGAGTTTATATACCTTGCTTTTTCCTTCATTTCGCCCACCACCAATATCATTTCTCCCTTGACAGGCAAGTTTGATTCTAAATCTATTTTTTCACTTCTATATTTCCTTTTGTTCACATCTTCAAACATGTTAGTACTATTTTGTTTCAGTTTTAACTATCTTTAGAATAAAATAGCACACTTGAGTGATTATGGATTATCTTCTTTATATCATTGCTTTCCATTTTTTGAATTACCTTGGTTTATCTGAAAAAAATCATTATCAGTCTTTTTTTCAAACAACTGCATCCGTTTCTATATTTTTTTGTACCTTTTTTTTCAAACAACTGCATCTGTTTCTATATTTTTTGCACTTTTTTTTTGGACAACTACATCTTTTTCTACTTTCATGTATTTTTTCCATTGTTGAGTGAGGAAGGATTTTTACTACTCACTCATCAATGTTGTTTTACCATTACTTTCCCATCTTTGTTTAAGTAAGGATTGTTACTACTTTCACACTGATGTTTGATTACCAATTTTTTTCTTATATCCTTAGTTTGACTTGGTTTGTTAACATTTCTTACTTAAGGTTTACTTGTTTAGGTTTTCAGTCATTTAGTAGCCTTGTCTTTTTGCTTACCTAATTTACTCTAAAGTTTTGACTTGGTCATTTGATCCTAACTTAACCTTTATCACCCCAATTTATCAAATTTACAAGTAATTCACGCCTACACATTTCAGTTATCTTGGCTTTCATGTGTTTGTTTGTTTTTGCTCTTTAGTTTTGTATCATTGGGTTTGTCCAAAGTAGTCTATGCGCTCTCCACGATCAAAATTACAAACACAAAAAATAAACATTCAGTGATAAAGGTAAGTCAAGGTATGCATACATTACTTTTATTTTTAGTTATTTCATTTCAGTCATTTACTTTCAGTTATTTTATGCTTTAAAATACTATAATTTATTTAGCTTCAACATTTTGTGTTGCTATATTCTTTTATCGATGCACCATCCCATGTTACACCTGAGAGACGTGATGAGCCTCAATTGGAGCATATGTATATACATAATATTTTTAAACTTTAACAATTATTGATGATTTTTATCTTGGAAGAACCCATTGAGTCTCAATCTCTCTGAGTGTATGCCTTAAAAGGGTACACTGGGAAAAATGTGGGCAGACCATTAGTGCTTCAAAATATTTTTTTCCCCTAGACCACTACTTGCAATCAACACAAACATCTCTTATGCACTTCCCTAAGATTTGACACCTCCCTTACACACTCCTCCAAACAATTCACTACCTTATTCAACCCCTATCTAAGCCAAAAACCCTTTTTGACATTTATCGAATAATGTCAACCTGTTACTTAAATTATATTAGCATGTTACAGGGCTAAGTCAGTCTTAGCTGACCTAGACTAGGACCTAACTTGCTTTTATCAATTAATAATACATGGTCAAATTGGGCTGACACTATCGACTAAACTTTTAGAAAGGTTTAGGGTTAGTTCAACTATATATACGCATTCTTTTTGCCATTTCTTAGACAGAGAGAGAGAGAGAGAGAGTTGATTATTCATTTGTGCTTCTTTATAATCTGCTCTTCTACCATTCTACTTGATGATTTATTGCTTAGGGTTTATACTTGGAAAAGAATCTTGTCTTGTGAAAAAGTCTTGGATGTTTTGGCCTATGTTAGTGATCCTCACAAACCATAATAACCTCTTGCAAAGCACCTTTGGCCAAGGGAGAGATTGAGTCTTAGCGTGTTTATCTTCAAGATAAGTATCTCTAATTTTATTCGTCTGTTTTAGTAAATAGAAGTAGCATAAGTAATGGTTTTTAAATGTATTTCTCTCTCCATGCATTAAGGTTATATCTATACATAGCTTAATTTTAATTATTTTATACATGTTTACTTTCATGTTTATTACCCCCATTTTGTGCCACAAGATTTGGTGAGGACTAGGTTAGATTTTACTTTACTTTCTATTTACTTTGTGAATATAGAAAAGATAGGACCTAGCTAGGGTTATTATATGGTCTTGTTTGACTAGAGGCTTTGGAACCCTCTCTAATAATATTATTATGGTAAGAGACCCCTTGGTTAGGTCTAATAAATCCGTCTTGGTCCTGACCCCAATTGTCTAAATGTACTAACAACTAAAAGTGTAAGTGTGATTCATCCTCTCCGAGCTAGAATTGATTTGTAGATCAGCGATATTTTCTCTTGGATACATTATAGAGATAGTTTACGACCCTTGTGCCTTAGGCTATCTCTATTCCCTTTAACCCTAGATTCTTTAATCTAGATATTAGGGTTAAACATAACTAAGTTTTTCACATATTATTATTATTTCATACTCAAGGGTGAAGCACAATATAAAAACCCCCTAGCACACTGTCAAAAGAACATACCCACTATGATACCAAAGGAAATATTTGGATCAGTTTGAGATAAAAAAAATCACATGATTGATTCTCATTAAAATCATATGAATAACATAAAAGTAAACAAGAATACTATCTCATATAAATAAGGAGACATATTTTATCTCCTACACTTAAGTTAGTCAGTTGAACAATCAACTTAAATAACTAATATAACACGCTAACAAGATTGCACACCAAGAATATATAACAATACCCAATTGTAGGGTAACACTTTTCATGGTTGTGCCACTTCATAATGTAGATCCCATGACAAATCCATTCAACCTTTTTTCACTAATTCAAATGTCTTAGTTTTGTAGTATCAAAATAATTTATTGTTAAAAGGGAAAAATGTAGTGGAATTGATATGCTTACCTATTTGGGTCTAGAATTCAATTTGAATGTACCACTTGTCACCATTTTGCTTTCTCAAGGATAAGATGTTTTGAATTAAAATATGAACAATTGAATCATGACAATGTGAACTAGTGCAACATAACACTAACATAAGAAAAGGGGGCATGACAACGCCTAGGTGGCAAGCTTCTAAGTAGCTAAAAAAAGTGACTCAATTTGAAATGATCAAACAGGTTGTATGCTTCATAATGAACTAACTATTGTAGTTCATTTCCAAATCTAATGTAAAATATAGACATGTGTCCAAGTTAGATTTCCCCACGAAGTAAAGGAATTCAAATTACATGAGCTAGAAATAAAGGTCATTTAATGAAATTAAGGCACACTAACTGAGTTGAATGTCAAAATATTAATTCCATTAAGATGTGACTACAATTATAAAAACATCCAAAGTTACTAAGTGAATTCATAGAGCTCATAATTCTCAAAACTCTCAAATGGATGCAAACCTCAAGTTAATTCTCATTGAGCATTCGATTTTAAAGCATAAGGCCAATTCAGGGGAACTCAATTACAAAGTAATTCAACTTAAATATGCAGGCAATAATGGAGAATTTTTGCTCATTTTGAACCAAACATATATTCACAGACAACATTTGATTTTGAGGCAATAGGCATGGGTATGCAACACTATACCTCCATGTTTGATGAAATTGAGCACCACAAAAAATGTGATCAATGATTAAAAGACTCCTATTGAAACAAAAGAATAATCTATAGACAAAGCAGTTATGCAAGCAACTAGATTACATCAAGAAATAACCATAATAGAGGTAAACCCTTGCATTGACTTAGTTCATAATATTTTCATTATGACTGCCTATAAAAATGACATTGTGTAAATTTTGAGGAAGAAGAATCCAACAATATATATTTTTAGTGTTCCATATGAGGGTTATTATAAATTTACAAAAGTAGATACCATCTATATATAAGAGGTTTATTTGAACTCGATATAAGGTAATGACATCAAATAGGGACCCGAATATCATCTTTGCGACCACTTGTGAAGTGAGACAGTCAAACCAATTCTTCCCTCGACAATATTGTTGTAGGTTTCCGTTCATTCATGATTATTATCCATTACCTGCATATAAAACATTTACAATGGCATTGTTTCATTATGCCTGAATTTAAAATGATGAAACATGCTTGTGCAATCCATCACTCATTCTCAATCCATGAGCATTTAAAAAAATCAAATGCACTTCTAATATAGCCCTTTAAACTTGGACACAACAAAGCTTCATCCTGTCACTAATTTTTAATTTCAATCTCATTGTAAACACTTAGATTAGACAAATCACTAACCTAAAATACCAAACAAAGTTATTTTTCAAAACAATTGCTCATTGCACTTACATAAACTTACCTACAAATTTTGTGCAATCTTAAATCTAATGAAACGAAGAATGAACAATCATCTTTTCTCCTTTTTTCCCCTTACAGATTTATAATATGATTTCCCAATTTTCCAACATCGATCACTCAAAAATACACATTTTAAATTCTTTTCATTTTCATCCTTATCAGCTAGGATCCCTTGAAATTGATATGCCAAAAGGAGAATAAACAATATAGCACATGTTCCTTTTTAGTTTTCTTGCAATTTGGCTAAAGGGGCTCAAATTGGCCTCAAATTCCTCTTTGATTGAAAGAATCAACTATTTGGTTCATTATATTCAATGACATTAAGGTCAATTTCACTCAAAATCACATCATATACAATTGAAAAGAGCTTGTTTTGGCACAAATTTTTAAGAATTTTGTAACTGATTACATCATTTGACTAATTGACTCAATCTATGATGAAATCAAAGCCAATTTAGCCTCAAATCATGTTGTATAGTCGCAATTAGGTTCAAGGGCCCCATATTCACCCTAAATGCCTATATATGTTTGCGTATATTTTTTTTTCATTGATCCAAATGTAAAAAAAATATGGTTACAAACTAGACCTACTTCTACACACATTCAAAAAAAATAAAACTAGTTTTTTTTTTTGAGGTAGTTAAAGGGGGCGCACGATCAGATTTCCATTTTTTTGTCAATTTTTAAGATCTATTTACTTGTAAAATTAATATAAATATATATATATATATATATATATATATATATATATATATATATATATATATCCATTGAAAAATTATAAAAAAAATATAGGTTACAAAATATATGATCTTATATAAAGTTTCACAAAATTATTTTAAACAATGCTAAAAAAAAGAAGGGCACAACTGGTTATCTACTTCGTTTTCCTAAAAAAATAGTTCCTATTCAAATTTTTGATGCTTGAACTAGTTATACTAATCATATTTTTTAATAGTGTTTTAGAAACTACACTCAAAATGCTACAATTCATGTTGTTATCATATCCTCAAATTTTGAGTGTAGCCATCTCAAATTATATACAGAAGTTCAAATTTCTCAATTTTCAAGAAAAATATGTCCACAGGTTTGTACCCCCTACTTTGTGCACTTACCCGAAAGTTATGTAAAACCATTGTGTGGATTGAACACCATGGTTATATTATTTTGTGCAAGAATGATTATATTCAAAGGGAAACAATTATGTATACCTTGAAGTTTTATGCGCAAAAATTTGATCAAGGAAAAGCATAGTGATAGACTGGCAAGTCATTTTTGTTAGGGTGTGGAGCTAAAAGCTTCAACTGTTTGCAGACACAAAGAAGAGGATGCTGAAAAACCAGAAGAACCGGCGTCGACAGCATGACCGACGTCGGTCACAAACAGTGGAGAAGGAAACCGGCGACGGCAAAGAGTCGGCCGATGTCGGCAGCACCAGTCAAGCAGGGACCGGCATCGGTCGCCTGTGCGTTCCAGAACTGTTCGTTGCACGAACAGTTAGTTAGTTGAACTGAGTGTTTGCATGTTAATGGGCTAATTTAAGTCACGAGTTGCGTGTCTAATTATTGTATTTAGATTTCTATTTTTGTAACCATGGGATTCTATTTAAAGACCCATGAGGCATGTATTGTAATTATCAAGTAAAAGCATTGAAGCAAGCAAGGTCAAGGAGATCTACAGGTGTAAGGTCAAGGAGATCAGCTGAAGCATTCAAGGAGGGATAGCAACTCAGGTTGTAGAGTTGGTTTTGTGTTGAGCAAGAGAGAGAGAGAAGAAGGTCTTGAGGTGTGGCAAGCCTTTGAGGTGGAGGAAGAAGTGGCATCTTCCTTATTGTATTTTCTTCTAGTAATATCTAATACAAGAGTGTGTATTGTCTCTCAAATTCTTTGTTGTCTCATGTTTCTAGTTACTTAATCATTCTGGTATAATTCCGTGTTTAATTGCTCATAAATAAGTAATCAATTGTGCTTTCGTTGGATAAGGGGTCACCTAACAGTTGGTATCAGAGCTACGGTTTGCAGAAAGCAAGTTATTATTTTTTATTACAGGTCATTCACAAGGTTTTCTGATTGAGTGGGAGTTCAGCAATGGCAGAAGAAAATAAGCTACGAATGGAGAAATTTAACGGCAAGAATTATCATCACTGGAGGATGCAGATTGAGGATTATCTGTATCAGAAGGCTCTATACTTACCGTTGGATGGAGTTGCATGCAAGCCCACAGATATGAAGGATGAAGAATGGAACGTTCTTGATCGGAAGGCTCTCGGTTCCATAAGGTTGAGCCTTGCATCGTTTGTGATTTCCAGCTTATCACAGTGCAAGACAACGGAAGAGTTGATAAAGTCCTTGGCGAATTTATATGAAAAGCCCTCGGCTTCTAATAAGGTATATCTTATGAAGCAGCTATTTACTTTGCAAATGCAGGAAGGTGGATCGGTACATACTCATCTCAGTGATTTCCATGGTTTGGTAAACCAATTAGCTTCAGTCAATATTGTTTTTGATGATGAGGTAAAGGCTCTCTTGATTTTATGTTCTTTGCCTGAAAGTTGAGACAGTTTGGTTATGGCAGTAAGTAATTCTGCATTTGCTTCTAAAATCTTAAAAGTTGATGATGTTGTGAGTGTGATCTTGAATGAGAAAATACGCAGGAGAAGCACATGTGAATCATCAGGGAATGCTCTAAGTGCAGAAAGCAGGGGAAGGCAAAGGGAGAAGATTGAGCAAGGGAAATCAAGGTCGGGAAGGAGATCCGAGTCCAAAGGTATTACCTGCTAGTTTTGTGAAAAGAAAAGACATACAAAGAAGGAGTGTTGGTTGCGAGATAAAGAGAATCAACCTGAAGGTAAATAAGAAGCAAAAGATGCTAATATCATGGTACAGGATGCTCTCATACTTTCTTTGGATAGTCAGGTAGGATCATGGATTTTAGATTCTAGTTCATCTTTTCATGCATCCCCAAACAGAGATTTGTTTCATGAGTATGAACAGGGAGACTTTGGAGTGCTCTATTTAGGGGATGGTATGCCTTGTCAGATAGTTGGCAAAGGAAAAGTGCAGCTGAGATTGTAGATTGACAACACATGGGTGTTGAAGGAGGTCATGCATGTTCCAATTCTGAAGCAGAGTTTGATTTTTGTAGGAAGGTTGGGTGATGAGGGATGCACAATAACCCTCACAGTGGACTCTTGGAAGGTTACCAAGGGAGCACTTGTTTTAGCTAGAGGTAAGAAAGTAGGTACTCTTTATCTATCTACTTGTATTACTGATTCTACTTCTGGTGTAGATTCAAAGATGTGGTCTAATAGGCTGGGTCACATGAATAAGAAGGGAATGGAAGTTCTTGATTCAAAAGGTATGTGTTCAAATTTAGAAAACATAGATAGAGTTCATTGCAGGAAAAGGAAATTTGATGCTTTTGACAAGAACAGGAAAGTCTTGGTGTTTTTGGAGGAGATGAAGGCAAGAGAACAGTTACAGGCACTGAATAAATCTGAGCAAGACAGTATGGACAGAGATTTGATCCAAGATAAGTTCGCGGATGAAGAATTCGTCACTCACAGGAACACACAGACACCGACATCGGTCACTTGGAACTGACGTCGGTCAGTCAGACACCGACATCGGTCATGTGCAGACCAGCAGGGTCGGTAGGTCGGGCAAGAGAAGTCTGACGTCAGTCATCAAGACCGACGTCGGCAAGGGGGACATCGGCGTTGGCCAGGGGTAACGACATCGACAGTCAGGGTCAGTGCAGGGAACCGACATCGGTCGGGAGCAGACTGGGAGATGGCCGAGATCGGTCACTGGAACGGATGATGGGTGGACAGTTAGTAGTCAAGGAGTCTCAAACACCCATATAGAGGTCAAAAAAGGTATGTGAACCTCATATTCATTGTTCACCTTCTTTATATTGCTTACTGATAGTCATGAACTAGGAAGATAGAGGAAGTAATGCAGGTAGAATCCAGAAACAGTGGGAGCTTGACATGGATGAGGAGTGTGAGTCCTTGGAGTAGAACCAAACAGGTATTTGTTGGTAGAGTTGTCAGCTGGAAGGAAGCACTGGATAGAGGGATGGATTCCCGTTTTAGAGAAGAGAGTGGATGGACATCTGAGACAGAAGGCTATGGTATATGGTCTTGAGTTAGCTGCTGAGCAATGGAGGTTTGACCATTGTTTTTTATCTTTACCAGGTTGGATAATATTAACTACATTATCTTGTTATTGTATTGTGTTACTTTTTGCAGGGTTTCATATACAGGAAGTTTTCTGAGCTAAGGGTAGAGTTGGTTCAGAAGTATGTCATGAAGAATTTGGGAGCAGCAAAATTCTTGTGGCATAAGTGACAGGTATAGCATCACAGGTTTGCGTGGTGGTTGGTCTTCAAGAGTGACTTTGAAGAGGGATACAGAGCCAAAGGAATAAAATAGATGGTGTACAAGTACAGGTACAGTAGCAGCTGTTTATCTCCAAGTGGGAGATTGTTAGGGTGTGAAGCTAAAAGCTTCAACTGTTTGCAGACACAAAGAAGAAGATGCTGAAGAACCAGAAGAACCGGCATCGGCAGCATGACCGACGTCGGTCACAAACAATGGAGAAGGAAATCGGCGACGACAGAGAGTCGGTCGACATCGGCAGCACCAGTCAAGCAGGGACCGGCGTCGGTCGCCTGTGTGTTCCAGAACTGTTCGTTGCACGAACAGTTAGTTAGTTGAACTGAGTGTTTGCATGTTAATGGGCTAATTTAAGTCACGAGCTGCGTGTCTAATTATTGTAGTTAGATTTCTATTTTTGTAACCATGGGATTCTATTTAAAGACCAATGAGGCATGTATTGTAATTATCAAGTAAAAGCATTGAAGCAAGCAAGGTCAAGGAGATCTACAGGTGTAAGGTCAAGGAGATCAGCTGAAGCATTCAAGGAGGGATAGCAACTCAAGTTGTAGAGTTCGTTTTGTGTTGAGCAAGAGAGAGAGGGAAGAAGGTCTTGAGGTGTGGCAAGCCTTTGAGGTGGAGGAAGAAGTGGCATCTTCTTTATTGTATTTTCTTCTAGTAATATCTAATACAAGAGTGTGTATTGTCTCTCAAATTCTTTGCTGTCTCATGTTTCTAGTTACTTAATCATTCTGGTATAATTTCGTGTTTAATTGCTCATAAATAAGTAATCAATTGTGCTTCCGTTGGATAAGGGGTCACCTAACAATTTTAATAAGAACAAAACAGTTACGCCACTACTGAGAATTACTTTTAGCCTAAGATGAGTGTGGATTTACGCAAGTATGTGCAAGACTGTAGTGTTTGTCAATTAACAAAAGGAAAGAGTCAAAACATAGGATTGTATCAACCACTACCTATTCTCGAGAGACCATGGGAACATATCATCATGGAGTTTATTTTAGGATTGTCTATAATGCAAAAAGGCCATGATTGTATTTTTGTAATTGTAGATAGATTCTCAAAAGTGGTTCATTGTGTTGCATGCAAGAAAAAAATGATGTTAGGTATACAACTAACTTGTTTTTAAGGGAAGTTATGAGGTTGCGTGGATTACTCTATAGCATAGTATCTACTAGAAATATATAAAAAATGAACATTTTTGGAAGATATTGTGGAAGAAGTTGAATACCAATCTACATTTCAATTCAGTATATCATCCTTAGATGAAAGTAGCCAACAGGAATCTTGGTAACCTGTTGCGATGTTTGATTTGAGGGAAGCTAGAAACATGGGATTGAATCTTGGCATTTGCTTACAACAATTCAACGAATAAAAGCACAAGGACACCATTTCAAATTGTTTATGGGTCTGGTCCAAGGTGAGTCACATAATTATGCAACATCAGACATGCAAGAAGGAAGAATGTAAAGGCCAAGGACATTGTTTAATATATTTGTGTGACATACATTAGTAAGTGCACAAATAATTGGAGAGAAGTATTGCACAATACAAACAACATGCAAATTTGAAGAGGAGAGTAGTATAATATCAAGTGGGATAACTGGCCTTAGTGCACCTGAGGAAGGAGAGGTTCCTGAAAGGAATATACAATAAGTTGAAGTCGAAGA
Source organism: Torreya grandis (assembly GCA_037957365.1). Taxonomy (NCBI): domain Eukaryota; kingdom Viridiplantae; phylum Streptophyta; class Pinopsida; order Cupressales; family Taxaceae; genus Torreya; species Torreya grandis. The sequence goes on from JARHVA010000525.1 coordinate 2,422,713, forward strand.
AGATTGGACCTTGCAAAGTGTTTTTAAAGTTTGTGTCCAACACATATGAGATAAATTTCCCTGATGGGATAGATATTTCACCCATTTTTAATGTAGAATATTTGTACCCTTACCATGAGGGACAAAGTAATGATGAGAGCACAAGTGCAGATTTTGGAGGAGTAGATTGCATTTATCAAATGCCTAAGAAGGCACAAGAGGACATTGAGAGAGTGATTGATTTTAGGGTCAGCAAGAGTATGCGAGAAAAAGAGTACAAAAAATATTTGAAGTGAAAAGGTTGAGAAGTGGAGAATGCGACATGGAATACCTATAGCAACGCTGACATAATACAAATGAGTTGGGATATCATGGTTCATTTCATTTACACAAGTAGTATAATGCAAGAGCATTTGGGTTCACAATCAATATTGCATCACTCGAAAACACTTAGTGTAGAAATAATACGTTTTGTAGTTGTGTGTAACCCTTTGTTTGGTCACAATCTCTTGGATTTGTTTTGTGTAGCTTTTGTGAGCTCGGATAATTAATACCACACAACCCTTTTGGTGCGCCCAACTTGGAGCATAGGATCAAGCAAGGCTCATGTTTTTGCACAAGTTGTGAGGTTTTGCATAAGTTTTTTTTGAATCTCTATGAGAATTTTTGGAAGCTATGTGTAGATGTGAGAAGATGAATTCTTATAGGATTGGGTGATTTGCATAGCAATTTTGATTTACAAACTCTACGATGGCATTGCGAAGTTGATGAGCGTGCAACTATTTGGTAAGGTTCTACGCAACCTTATGCATTGACCTCTAGGTATAGATTTTATCTACAATTGTTGCAGCGTAAACTTGTGAGGTTTAAGATTCTTGCTTTTTTTAATGCGCAATGTTCTTGGGAATGTTTGTGTATGTATCTTAATCTCGTGTAGCTGATGAGTACTTGACGAATTTGGAAGATAGTCCCTCTACATAATGATAGATTCATCTAGACATGCATCATTCAGAATCGTGTTTTATTTCATGTTCCACACACGATGAAGAATAATGGTTTTGACAACCAACACATTGTAACCGAATGGAATCTGAAATGCCACATGATGACGATGGTTATCTAATCATTAGAAGAGAGAATCATTTCAACTTCCTAATAGTTTCTTTTTTGCAAGCCTATATCAAAGGTAAGCATCATTCAAGGCGGTTGGTCAATTGAGCCTAAATTTCAAGGTAGTTGTTGGTTGGTAGATTTGTCAGAGTGGGAATATATAAAACTTGGCAAACACTATGAGTTAGCAAGAGAAAGATCTGCAAGAAGGGAAGCCAAACCAGAAAGAACCAAGACAAGTCAAGCAAAGGTTTGAGTCACAAGTTTGAGAGTGAGATAGGTTGTAAAACATGTCCAAACAGATTGTTGTAAACCTAAAAGTAGATTGTATGTTTGTAATTAGAGCGTAGATATGTGTGCAAGTTGTAATTCATCATTTGAAATCAATGAAATTCTTGTTTATTATATTTTGTTTATTTTTACAAGGCTACGAGTCATACCAGTGTTTTGTGTTGAAGTTGTATGTTGCATGATATAAGATCATCCTTCATTGGACCCTCTAATCATGACTATACCACCTCACCCAAGATTTGAAAGCTCCAAATAGGAGGTGAAATGGCACCAAATTTTGTTGACTATAGGATAGAGGGAAATTCAATTTCATCCCTACGAGACTTGTAGATAAAATATTAAATAGGAATGGTATCCATATTTGGGAGGACCTTTGTGGCTACTCAAATGTTTAGAAGAATTGGATGAGCCCGACCTTAATTGTAAGAAGCATTTAATTTCAACTTTTTCTAGTATTACATGGGGATACATCCCCTAGATTTTAGTCACATCTCGGATGTTTTAAGGACTTGGGGACTTGGAGGGAACATCTTCAAATGTTTTTTTTTTTTTTAAATGACACTTTTACTTTAAAATAAATCTTCCTCCCAAAAACTAAACTTGATACTTTTATAAAAACCCTAATCTCAAAAGTACCATGAAAAATATTAAAAAACTTAAACCCCAATATTTTATTGAATAATTTTTTAAAAAATAAAAATTAATATTTTATGTATTATTTAAAAAATAAATATTATATTAAGATGTTCTTATTGGAGTGTCAACCTCAAAGATTCGTCTCCTAGTATTGGAGATTCGCATCTAGGGCCACTGTGGTTTGTCGGAGATGACTTTTTGATGTGCCCATGGTTTTAGAGTGGCAAATTCTCAAGAAGGTTGGTTTCTTTGTGACATGGAGCGGAAGAGCAGTTTGAATTTATGAAGAGGTATGGGCAGTTTGTTTGTGACTAAGAGTGAAAGGATAGAATTGTCAGCTAAGATATCCATTTGCACTTTTTGCAATAAATGTTATCGTCTTTCTCACTATCATCTATATTAAGACTGCATTTGCTTGTTGGAATATGATGGTTTATGGAATGATGCATCTTCTTGTAATGAATAGTGCCCCGATGGTGTAGTGATGGATGATCAGCGTGGATTACTATTTCCTATTTGTAGCGTGAAGACACGGCTCCAACTACTTTTTTTTTTTTGGTTTGGTTTATTGTTGAATAGTCGAAATACAATATAACAATTAATGTGTTTGTAATTATTGAATTGAATGCCTCAAAAAAAGTTGCAAAACTCTTTTAAGGGTGAAATGACATAGTGGTTGGGCTTATGACAAAATTCCATGAAACAATGTTGGGAGGATGTTGGCAAATGTTCAGGAGTTTGGCTTTATACATGCCAGTTGCATTTGCTTAAATGCCTCTAATGTCTTTTCAGAGAACCTATTTTGTGCATACCCTGCAACCTTGGCACTCTAAGAGATGACATCTACTTGACACATTTCATTCAAAATCCTTAAAGCCTCGTCAAAGAAACCATTTTGTGCATAGATATGTAACCATAGCATTCCATGAAACCACTTCTGAAAATTGCATTTTCTTAAACGACTATTGTGCCTTTTCAAAGAACCCATACCCTTGAAAGCAAAAAGAACAAACAGTACCTCTACAACAACCTATTATAGTAGTAGAAAAGGGGAATATTGTTATAGTAGTTTAAAAGCCTAGATGGTTCAAAGAAATTGCATTAGAAGTAATAAACTAAAGTATAAATATTGCAAAGTAAACTAGATAGCCTCCCAAAAGACAACAAATTAAACCTACACAATAGTTGAAGGCCCAGGGGTTATGTTCATGAACATTTCAATTCCTTCATGGACCTACCATATAGACAAAACAAAATCACTATTTGAAAGATCTTTTCAAACTCTACTGGGAAACCTTGATGCCCTTGGACATTCATTCTTCCTTCTTTGCTATCAAATATCGAGCACCATCAAGAAATTCAAAAAGAAATTTTAAGAGCCAAGTCTACGATATGAATTGGGAAATTGCATTTGCAGCGTACCAAACAGACACTTAACAAATTCAAATACTATTACATCTCAAACACCCATTCAAAGGAAAAGTATGAACAATTTCGAAAAAAATACAACTAAAAAGAAGACGAACAATACCTCTCCTTGAATCTTGAAGGAAATAATGCATTAGCAATTCGTTACTGAGTCCCAAATCTAGTAATGACTTTTGCAGTAGATTTCTAAGAGATGTTATCATCCCTCCACGTTGTAGAAACTCCCTCTACCATCTAACCACTTGCATGCTACGTGTGGCAATAAAAAATATCATGCAATGGAATTTGTTGGCAATAAAGAATATCATGGAGTAGAATTTGCTTTATTAATTTTGTATTCGTCATATAATATTATACATTACAATAGATTATATTTATGAATATAAAACATTATTATATTATATATAATAGCATATTATATTTAATATATTATAATATTGTAATATATAATAAATTATAAAATATTATATTGAATACTATATATTTAATATTTAATATAATAATAAATTCTTTTTGTTAGTGTTTTATGAGATACGTTATATCTAATAATCAGTTGTCTAAAAATGCATGTTACGTCAAAAAGGATTTAATTTGTTGTTTTGGTAAAGAGAGGTTTTACTATTGTCAAGGGTTGACGAAGATGACATGAGGTTGCTTGATTGCAAGAAGGCTCCAATCAAATCAGCGCTACAATGTCATTGATGTGGAGGCAAGACATTGAGGTTCCAAAGTCTATATTGTAGCTTATGTTCATTTATGCTACCAATATATTGATACAGAAACACCATACTCATACCCATGGAATAAAGGGCAAGGCCATACAGAACGTGCAAGAGGTAAAAGAATTCAAAGCGAGTTGAGTGACAATGATGAGAGGCAATGGCAGGGTATTTCAGATGATATCATATGCCAAAGGGCCCATATCATACACATGAACTGACTTCAGGACAACTGTCAGATTTACATGCCCTGTACCCATTATGAAGGGATTCGTAGCTTGTAGGTTGGTGGCATCATTTATTGACTATTTTCTATTTGATTACAGAAGGACTCCACATCTAATCTGTGAATTGAATCAATAATGTAATGCCACTAATGTGGGGGGAAATACATTGAATTTATGGAGTCTATTTTGTTGCTTTCATTGCAGTTGATATGAGCATCGAAGCTTTTACAACATACATACCACATGGGTGCATAAGGGGGCATCATTGGTGATACAATGCAAATGTCATGGTGGAGTTGCCAGTTAAGAAAAAAGTAGTCGATTGGCGATAGATCCCAAGTGTCAAGAAATGTTGGTAGGTTTAATTCTCACGCATTAGGGGGTGCCCACATCATACAGTTAAAAGGGGAATATACTTCAGCAATGAAAGGAAAACACTCCAAAAAAAAAAAAAAACTGAAAATTAAATATACATTCCTTAATTATAAATCAAGGCCAAAACAAACAATGGCACCAACCAATCATAGGCTTCCATCAACATATAAACATGTAAAATAATAACTATTATTTTGATCATGATCATCAAGATTTTCTACTAAATCTGGGAATATTTTCCAATGCAAAGAGAATAGCAATCTACAAATTTGGGATTCTTGATCAAAACTCCAACGAAGAGCTTCCAAAAATTGCAACTAACAAAATATAATATAATAATAATTAATGTTATATAATACTATATATTATATCACTTATATTTTTTGAGTCCATCACTTAAAATACCTTGTCATTGCCCCTCACCATCATCGTTGGGCAGCACATCTTGAAATATTTCATCGCTTTTATGTCAGTATACCTTTGCCTTCCCCACCACTTTGTCACTGCACAAGTTCACTATGAAATGGAACATTCCTCCCTTCACAGAGCATTGTCATGCCGTATGAACACACCACTTCATTTTCAACCATCACTTCCACTAGAAATATCATATTATTATTGCTTAATGCTTTGAGCAAACAATGTGACATGGGGTCAATGGTCATAAGACTTGAGTGCGGTGTGGAAACTAATTTACACCCTCTTAACATTTTTTTGGAAATACACGTTAAATAAACCATGCGAGACGACTCGCTATAATTAATTACTAATGGATAATTGAAACTGATTTTGCAATGATAAACAATACAAATATGCCTTTAATATATGCTCTGCAAGGGGTGTTTGGCATGGTGGACATCAGCGTATCCAATCAAGTATTGTAGCATGTGATTCCATGTCTTCTCACAGAAGCAGTGCATCACAATATACAAATACCTATCCAGCATGTCGAAAACATGATTAATATTGTCAAACACTTGTATCTCTGCATCCAAATACACCATTTTAATGTACTCCTCAAACTGCACAAACAAATCAATTAAGCCTAAATCTCATTTTAAATCCCCCTTTCATAACATATTATATTGTAATCAATGAGAGAAAAACAAAGACAAGAGTAATGATGTGTAGAGACCACCCAGATGCATAATTTGGAGTAGTTGAGATCATAGTAAGCCATGGCAAATTGGACTTGATTCTTCAATGGATTGATAGGCTTGATCTCCCGAACAATATAACCATGGTTATACAATTCTACCCTGTGGTGTTGGGGAACATCTGGGAAGACTACCACCACAAGGAGGTACAAACTCTTCACCTTCCTTGGTCCCTTGGCCAAGCCAACAATGCCTTTAATGTAATCTCATTGTAAAAATCTCTTTATCCATTTTGTTGTAAAGGAGAATACAAAAATAAGATTTATAGATGAAAAATGAGTAGCAATGATTGTATGGCAAAATGAAATAGATGATTACAAAACGTTAAAGAGATCTGAGTACTTTTATAGGCAATGGAGCCAGTTGAAACACACTACAATAACATATCAATTGATTTAAATAGCATCAAATACGTTGTAGACAGTTATTATATAGACATGTCAGTTCCTTACTCGACCAACATTTAATGTGAATTTAAATGTGCCTACAAACAGGGTAAAAGTCAGATATTTATTTGAATGTGAAAGTGGTTTGATTGGCATCTAAAGTGGTTTAGAAACTTTCATAATTGGGAAAAGCAAAATTAATATTTTAGGTGCTTGTCACATTAAAAAAATATTTTTTATGTTGGAGGTGACGGTGGAAAATGAGGTTGTGTTTCTTCATACAACATGACAATGCGTTGTGTAGGAAGGAGGCGTTTTGTTTCACAATTAGCTTGACAAGTGATGATTGTGCATTTTTAGCACAATCTTTACATTGTTCATAAAGTTTTGAAGGCAATTCAGGTTTGTGCAAAAAAATTTCATTGTTCATGATATTGTTCGCAAGCCCTATCCAACGAAATGAAATACAAACGGAAGATATTTATTATACAATTGGAGAGTTGTGTAGCTTACACAATTATTACTAACCCATGTCCAAGGAAGTTGTAAACTGCATATTGATCTGTAGACTTCACAAAAGTCAGTATGCATCATAAGTAATGTCTACTTGGCTTGGACGGCGAAGCAAGTCGGCACAACAGGGTGGATGGGGAGGCAATTTAGAAGATGGGCCATGGAACAACAAGTTGTAAGGAGATAGCGGAAGAGATGGCGGAGTGTGCTGGGGAGGAGTGGGCATGTCCCTCTTGACCTTTATCCCTTGTATCAAGAGTACACTCGTTGTACGAATTGTATATCAACCCTTCATTTACATTTGACAGCTATGCAACAATAAAATACAATATATACATAAATCTTAGAATAATAGAGGAAACACAACCTATTATTCAATTTATTTATTTATTTCGATCATTGTACTACTACTCACCCGCTTCACACTCATAAACACTTAATAAAAGGAAACTTTTGAGAAAATGCAATTGGTAGCTGTAAAGGCAGACACCAGAACCTTTTCCAGCATCCTCTCAGCCTCTGCCAAAATAAGATGTTTGGAACACGGCATCAAAGCATAATGGAATCAGGATTCTTGTCTGTTGTAAGTGCCCTGGCAGACATGTACGCAAAATGTGGAACTCTTTGACAAAATGCCTCAAAGAGAGGTGGTCTCATGGACTGTAATGATTACACGATATGTACAGAATGGTTTTCTTGAAAAGGCCTTTGAAACTTAAGAAAATGCAATTGGCAGCTGTAAATTCAGGCCCTTAGGCTGCTTTGGTGGCAAGAAATTATCAATTAACTAATACAGATAGATTTCATGAATACTTGTGTGTGAGTTTAATTGCAAACACACATGTATTCCCAATATATATATAAGTTTTGTTGACCTATAGAAACCTGAAATCTTAAACACCGGTAACTCCTGACTTAAGCTGCTTCAGTTTTGGTCACAATTTTATTTCCATGTGAGTTTTTAGTTTTATGTCAGTTTTTGTCCAGTTTCAGTTTGAAGTATGAATGCATATAGTTCAGTGGTTATATTCCAGCAATTATATGGTTTCCAATTGGGAAGGCTTCCTGGTTTTCTGCTCCAAATGAAGGTTGGATCAAAAATTAGAATATGAAGCTAAGGCCACTGAAAAACAGGAAGACTTTTTTCATGAGGTTTGGCTCTCTGCAGTTAGCTTCAGTTTCATCAGCAGGCACTTCCATATAAATGGGAGTTGGAAAACTTTTAATGCCTCGTTAATTATTATTTAGTTGCATTCGGGGATGAGAATTGAAGCCCGTGCAACCAGATTTTAATGGTTTTAAATGTGATTGAAGTATAAGCTTTTCTGTCGCCAAAACGTTTGATAATTTTTATAAACAGTCAAATCTGTTTATACCTTAAAACATTTTGATAGTGCCATGTAAAAGCATTTAAATTATTTTACGAGTAGCATGTGGATGCAGTCTTGTTTTTGTGTCTTTACCTTATATTTGTAATGTACTGTATCTATATTCAATTTTAGCATAGTGATGAATACATTTAATTGTATCACTGTATGGCTGTTGAACATTGAAAAACTTATTATTTTAGCCTCTAATTAAGTTTTACCGTCACCAAATTTTCCATTGACTGGCAAGGGTGCCCATCAAATCTCAACTGTGGTTGCATTGAAAATATTGAATGCATTAGACTCAATGTTAATATTATATGCATGAAATAATTGTTAATGCAGAACAGAGGATTGTGGTGCATTTAATTTCTACCACTTGTTTGTCTTTGGTTATAACTTATTTCCTACCTCATGATGTACATTGAGTTTTCTACTAATTCTCCATCTTTTCTTGATGAGACCTGGCCTGAGACTATGATGCAGTTTCATTCAACAAATATTATGGATTGTAAATTCTTAGACTCTCTTCTGGCATATGTTTTTGATAGTTTTATCGATCCCTGTTGCAAAGGTAGTTCCAGAGATGTTTGGAGCCTGAAAATTTTATGTACTCTCCACTTATAAAGAAAGGTGAAGGTAACATTTTAGGGCCCAACCTGGGCAGCAACCTCTTGCGTGTATGAGACTTCATTGTAGAACAACATGGCTTTTTCACTTTACCTTATATATTGTTCGAACTTTTTACCCCTCTTATTACCATTTCATGATCAAGGTCGGGAGCAAACCAGGCCTTGATGATTTTTGTACCATGCATATTGTTGGGAAGGGAACTTGTATGAAACAAAATAACATGTCGATATAAGTTACCGATTTGATTTCGGTTGCAGTTCGGATCAAAGAAACAGGTTCACCAGTACATCAATTTGCTTTTTTGGCCTTGAGTATGGCTTGGGTATGACAGTACAAAAAATATAAAATATAGAAATTCTAGCCTAAGAAATAGCGTGATGAAGCTTAAACCCTAGATCAGCAATGAAAGTAATTATGCAATGAGAAAATGAGAGGTGAGTACTTTTACTTTTGTGTTTTGCTTTTATGTTTTGTATTATTTTATCTATGTTTTTGTATTTTACTTGACATTTAGGGTTTGCAATGTGATTTTTATTATTTTTTGTTGTTGCTTTATGTCTAATTTTGAGAAAAAATTTTAAAAAATATATTTTAGACCTCAGGTTTTTGCCCGGGTTCTGCTCGGGTCTGCCCAGATTCGTCCTTAGTGACCCGGGTTCGCCTGGGTTCTTCTACAAAAAAAGCCCAGATAAACCCAGGTTGTCCAGGACAAGCACGGGCCATTTTTTTGCAGTACTGGACCCATACCCATACCAGGGGTAGACTGGGGCAGGGTTCTTCTGCAGAAAGGGAAGAATCGGTATCTTAGATGTTGATGAATAGATGGTGCATAAATGTAGAAGAATGTCCAAATACTAATCGAAAAATCAAAGAATACGTACAAGAAAATTTTAGCTTGACCATGTTGACTAAGGAAATTGGAAGGTAATGATAATGCTAGCTCAATGAATTCCACCACGCATCTGAGCACCACCAAAAATATAACATAGGGATAGCGATCGAATGGAGGTCAAATATGCTCATATCACAACTAAAGACAAATTTACATCAACTCAAGTGTGAAACCAATCCGGACGACACTCAAGGAAGACTGAGAGGAGAGATTGTGTCTATTTTACGCTTTGGGGTGGTAGAAACAGAGGGACACTTCATCCTGGATTTCTCTGCATATATTGACATTCTGGAAAAATACCTTGAGGATTGATTCTATGTATGCCTGCACTCTTTGAAGAGGCGAGACATGCAAAATATAGGAGTTTGTATTCAATTAGCAACAGAATATCCTATCCATCCTCGAAAAAAAAGCTGTGGCGCAGAAAATTTGAACTTGTGCGGATTTCACTCTTAGTGCACTTAAACCTACATCAGATAACTTTTTTGGCTGCGAGTCCCATAAGACTATTTTAGTCTAGTGGATGTAAATGAACTATTTCATTTTTTAAAAGTACAGAAATGGGACAGGGTACAAAATGTGCAATTCTTTTTAAGTAATCCAAGCTTCCATGGTGTAATAAAATGGTCATGGAAGGGATGGCTTGAGAATTAAATAACCCACTGTGAAAAACCCCACAAAAATAAATCTCCAAAAAAGGGGGTAGTTGCCTCCAGCCATGGCCAAGACCTTGCCGAGGCATTGAGGCTGCCTACAATTTTCACTGTAAATTCTGTGAGCAGCTTTGGAGTACTTGGGCTGGGGTGTTGGCTTCAAGGCTTTGGCATTAGGGGCTTCTTTTTTGGGGTAGATGGAAGTGAGGCTAAATCCAAGTTTTGAGCATTGCCATTGTCATTTTCATTGGGGTGTGTTATTTGCAAGCTCAAGTTTCCAGGGCATCCTTCACTATCCATGGCACCACAGATCCTCTTGGCTTGGGGAGTTGAGCCTCCTTACCATTGGGTGTTTTTGGTTTGGTGTTTGCCTTCTCTTCCCCAAAGTTGATCTTGAGAGAAGATGAAGGAGATGATTTTGCTGAAGAAACTTTAGGTGTTAAATGGGTCCAGTGCTCAACACTCTCTAGGAACTTGCAGACAACATTGGTATGTATGGAATCCAAAGCCTACTATAGGACTTGACAAGTGCAAACATGGACAAATGTATTCCATTCTCTCCAACTTTGTACAACAACAGCAATAAAAATTGGAGGCCACTGAACTTCTGGTATATCTAATTTGGCCAGCCAATGCTTTCAAATGGAGGAGAAACTGATAAGGCAATAATTCCAACCTCCAGCAAAGAGGCAAGCACTCAGCCACCTTGACATGGATCACTGCCTGCAAGCTATAGATGTCATCAACCAACATGCTCAAACAAAAAGGCCGATGACACCTTGGCTCCAAGCGGCTATTACAAAAAAGGGTCTACATGGCGGTGAAAGGACTAGTAACTGATTTGGTTAACTCTTTCCTCTCAGCATGTCTCTTCTGTTGTCTGTTGAGACTATAATTACTGCTATTGCCTTAGTATTAAGCATGGATATGAGCCCTTTATGGGATTCGCTGTTAGAAGATACTCACAGTATGCAGTTCCCTATTACATTGTTTTCTGCTATCCTCTTGTAGTAATCTCCTTATGCAGATGTTTTGGTGAAGTTTTGTAAACTTGGTTCGGCTTCAATTTTACTTCTGGTTTGGTTTAAGTCACCCCATGGTAGATGTCTCTCATAGTTTTCCTCGTGGTTTTTGTATTGTATTTCCTCCCTTATCTTAATATATTACACTTTTTTCAAAATAAATAAATGGGTTCAAGTGCTTGGGGATTGAGAAAACTACCAAGGCATCCAACTCCTCCTGCTCTAGTGAAGAAAGTAGTTGACAACACTGTTGAAGGGGATGTTGTCGACGTCAAGGCCATGCCCATCACTTCTCTTTCTACTTTTGTTTCAAGAATTAGGTCTGTCTAGGTTTTTTTTATTGAAAAAAAGTTGGGGAATACAAAATTAATCCCGGTCACATCACTCAAACCCCGCAAGTGGAAACAATTTCAGAAATGTCAAAAAAGGGACAAGAGAGCTGAGCCAATAACAAAGATCCTGATAAATAGACTTAGCTTGCAATTAAAAAAAAAATAGCTTGAAGCATTACAATCAATTTGATAGTCAAATCAGATGTCTTCTCAATCTAGCAATGTTCCCTCAAACTTTTTCAAGCTTTTTCATTTGTTCTTCAATCTTCATCATTTGCTAAGCCAATTCCGCATTGTAATCAAGAGATTTAAGGAGCAGCCTGGAAAGATTATGCATCTGTAAAATAATTATAGTGTAAATATTTTGAATAGCAAATTCAAACATAATACAGGAGTTATAGATAGCAATGCATTTGTTTTCCACAAATGGCTAATAATCAGTTGCCTAAAGGATTCAACAACCACATTATGAGAAATACTAAGGCTAAAAATAGCTTGTTTCCAAGATAACAGGCATTCAAAGATAGCAGGAAGATCAATGTGGATGGCATCCCATGTTTCTTAGCAAATCTACATCTCCAAAACACGAGTAACAATATAAGGACGTTTGCAGACCAGACACTCGACGATTGGTTGCAAGGAACATAATGTTATCGCCAACAAGTAGCTTGTGCAAGAGAAGCTTCCAACCAGTGGTTTGTGCAACAACATTGACTTTGGACTTCCAAATAGCAGCCCCAACGTGCTGCCATGTAGATTCACTGAATTTGCATTTCCACTTCGAGTTGTCTTTGTTCCAAAGGAAAGCCCAGAATGAGGTTTCAGTAAACACATTTGAGTGGGAAGTAGTCTAACCTACTGCTTTTAGGCCATTTCCAGTCCTTCAAAAAGTTGCATAGTATAAAAGTGGTCATCTTGGCAAGGATGGATTTATCCACCAGTGGAGTGATTTGAGTTATAGCAGTCCTATCACAAACATTTAACTAGAAAATAACTTTTAAAAGAGACCAATGCGTCCATCGAAAATAGTAAAGGTTCCAAAGCTATCAAACTGTTGTATGGCTTTATCGGAAAGGCGTTTGCCAGGGTGCGGAGCAATGGGCATTTCATCTGATTTTCACATGTCTATCCAACAAATGGAGGAGGTGGGAAAGCTTAGTCCATAACGAAGGGAGTTACCATTCCATTCCAACAGCCATAAATTTCTCGTCATGCTTTCCACATACTGCTAAAAGGGGTAAAGGAAGCGAGTTTGAGGTATTTAGCAAAAAACAGATTGTCATTCATACACACTTCACACCATTGTCCTTTGGCAGTGGAGGATATCCAATGATGAACAAGCACTTTCCAAGGTTCAAAACCATGAAGAGCACAAATGATCCATTTATATATTAAACATTAACCTTGTGTCCAAGGATCCATGATGCCAAGGCTACCTCAGTCCTTGGGTTGAATGCATTGTTTCCATTGGATGAACTGCATACCTTTGTTGCATCCCACTTGGCCCAAACGAATTTCCTAAGAAGTTTGGTGAATTTGCTGTAGCACATTTTAGAAGGCAACCAGCATGAGGAGTAGTAAATGCAAATTGCAATAAAGACCTTGTTTGCAACTTGAATTCTTCCTGCAAAGGAGAGGAATTTAGTCCCCCAACAATCAATTTTTTTCTGAAATTTATTCAAAAACCAACACCGCATGTCACTAAGAGAGACTCCAAGCCTAAAGGGAATACCTAGATATCTAGTAATTTCTCCATGTTGAATTCGGTGCCATCCAAAAGGGATTCAATGGGGAGTGGAAGCAACTTAGATCATAATGAATTTCGTCTTATGCATCGAAAGTTTAGAACCTGAAAGAACACATGACAGCTCAAGTACTTCCATTGCATGACTATCATCTTCGTTGTTGCGAAGAAAAAAACATACTATAATCCATGAAATGAGAGTTAAGAGCACGAGTGTCATTAGGAAGAGTAATCCCTTATATAAGTTTCATGTCATGTGCTCTTTGCACCATGACTGTCATTAGGAAGAGTAATCCCTTATATAAGTTTCATTTCACTAAGAGAGACTCCAAGCCTAAAGGAAATACCTAGATATCTAGTAATTTCTCCATGTTGAATTCGGTGCCATCCAAAAGGGATTCAATGGGGAGTGGAAGCAACTTAGATCATAATGAATTTCGTCTTATGCATCAAAAGTTTAGAACCTGAAAGAACACATGACAGCTAAAGCACTTACATTGCATGACTATCATCTTCATTGTTGCGAAGAAAAAACATACTATAATCTACGAAATGAGAGTTAAGAGCACGAGTGTCATTAGGAAGAGTAATCCCTTGTATAAGTTTCATGTCATGTGCTCTTTGCACCAAGTATCCAAGAGCATCCACAACCAAGACATATAGGCAAGGAGCAAGAGGATAACCTTGGCAAATGGATCATTGGAGAGCGAAATGTTTGGTGAGGGAACCATTCATTGAGAGCCTGGTTGAAGCATCGGTAAACAACATTTTGATGATATGAATCATTTCATTTCCTAACCCCAACCAACACAGCATATTGAGGATACACGGCCCCCTGATTTTTTCATAAGCTTTGTCAAAGTCAAGCTAGATGATAAGAGCATTTTGGGTCGTTTGTTGGGCCCATCCCGCAGTTTTCCAAGCCAAAAACAGGTTATCAAGTATGTACCTCCCACCAAGTGAGGCAGTTGGGCTATGGAGCCTTACACCACAACCTTGATACGTTTGGTAGGAGCCTTAGCAATGATCTTATAAAACGTATTTAAGGAGAGGGATGGATCTCCAACCCATTATGTTGTTGTTTCCTTTAGAAATAAGTTCTATCAGTCCTTGATTAATAAAAGTGACAGGGGAACCAATTTCTTCAACCTCGACATAGACTTTGTAGAAGTCCCCATGAACTGTTGACCACATGGGCCTTGAATGACTCAGTCGGCAAACTATACAAGCCTGGGCTTATTTCATTCACCATAGAGAAGAGAGCATGTTCCAACTCCTTATGGGTCAGCAACATGTCCAGATGATCATGAGGGTGCCCCATGATCTTAATGGGGATACATTGGCTCAACACACTACTCAGTTCTTGGTAGTAGAATACATCACAGTCAGCCTCATTGATTAAGGGGGTTTTGAAGTGGTGGGAGAAAGCATTCATAACGACGGCAAGAGAGAAACGTCAATTCCCATTCTTGCATATGATAGACATTATCATATCCTTTTTGTATTTGTGTTTGAAGTACTGGAAGAATAACTCCGAACCTTTCTCCCCCTCTCTAATCCAGGTAAGTTGAAAGCATTTGCAATCCTCCCAACCTCAATACAACTCAAATTCTTTTATTAGATTTTCCATAAAAGTCACTGCTTTTTGAAGGTTTTCATCCAGGATGTTATAGTGGAGGAGTTTATGTCCTTCCTCAAACCGCCCCTTTCGATATTGTTCCCTTTTTTTTTTTTGCTTAGAAACTCTTTTACCATAAGAGTGAAGAAAGGAGGTACATCTACCAAGGGCTCATTGCCACCAAAGCATCTAGCTGTCCCCTTCTTTTTTGGGGTTGAGAAACTCTTTTACCATAAGAGCGAAGAAAGGAGGTACATCTACCAAGGGCTCATTGCCAACAAAGCATCCAGCTGCCCCCCTCTTGACACTATGGGACTGAATTCCAAACAGTTATTAAGGCAGCCATACAGTCTTTACTGTTAAGGTGTTCAACATTGAGTTTGAAAGGAAAATTACATGGAACACTCTCAGGGCCTCAGCAGCAGCAAGAGAGAGGTGGAGATTTATAGGAAGATAATTAAATAAGGTGGCAACAATATCTAGGCACACGGCTTGCCCTTGAGAAGAGGGAATAATTTGAAGATTTTGGGACGAATAGAATCTGTCCAAACGGCTGCACTTTTTGCCAAGACCAAATCTGCAATTTGACCACCTGTACCAATGTTCTCTATGTTCACAAAGCATTCCGAAAGTAGGGTCAGACCCCAAATTCAGTACGAGATAGTTTATATCAGCTGCATCAATTTCAGTATATCTTATTTTCAATCATTTAAAGTCTCTTCCAAAATCCCACTTAGCAGAGGGAAGGTTTTCTCCCATCCAATCTCATAGTTAGATTTTTTCAAGGTGATCATTAGGGGCATACACCGAGCACAGCCTCTTCATTGCTGTCATGGTGAGAGGATTGGAAAAAGGTTGCTTCTTTCCAGATTTGTTTGATGGAAAAATCTAGTCTTGTTCCCCCACACTTAATCTCTTCAAGTAAAAAACAACTGGGTGCCAATTAGAGATAGTTTTCTTAATTTAAAATTTTTGGGCAGGAATTGACATACCCATCATATTCCAAGCGAATATTTTGCACTTCATTAGGAAAGAAGTACAAATTCTTTCATCTCTACAGTCAGGGCTAGGAATGGTTGCTAAGCGAAACCAATAGATCGGTGGCAGCTTGAAAAGTGTAATCGCCACTCCCAACTGGAGAATGAGACCGCTGCCTAATGGCCTCAAGGTGTTTCCCTGCACCCCACAATCCTAATTAGAGGAGTGGCCTCCATGTGGTGCCATTGTGAATGAATTGCCGGAAGAGGAATTGAGCACCTTCCTCTTCTTAATCATTCGCCAGCCATCCTCCATGATGGCATTCTTGTAGGGAGTAATAGAACAAGTGGATTCTGTGTGTTCGAATAAACAACGTATATGTGGTGTGGGTGCTCGAGTGGAGTGAGCAAGTTTAGAAGATGGACTTGGCTGCTTGGAAAAGCTTTGGGCACTAGAAGGCCTAGAGGGGGACCATGGCATTCTTAGAAGTTAGAACTAACTGGAGGGCTCTTGGTGTGGATAGATTTAACTGAAAGGTTTGGTTGAGTAGAATTGATCTTATTACAGCACTATGAAGTAGGTTCAGCAGTATTACGTGTTTTTTAGGTTCCTCTTGATGCTGGGATTGATTAGGCTTAGATTTACAGAAAGGACAATCTCAGAAGATATGCCCTTCTTTTTGGCAATAGAAACGTGCATTGAATTTTTTAAGGAACACCACAGACAATGTGACTTTGAAACCAAGACCAAGCAACTTAATAGAATCAGGAAGGGGATGGATAAGATCAACGTCTATGCATATACCAAATAACTCTCACAAGTTGGCTGGTTATTTTCCTTAAAAAGGGCCTAAAGGGGAGGTTAGGGAAAGGGACTTTAACCCACATTGGGTAACGGGATTGGGAGGACCCTTACGGGTGGAAGTCAAAATTCCATGCTTGTAGGTAACATATTTTTGTGCAGATTATCCAAGTTCCAACCTGTAAGATAGCTTGCGCACATTCAGGGCTGTGGAACATGCATGAAATATAACGTTTTTCCAGCCCCTTAATTGATTCTAAAGCCCACCCTTTCTTTTCTCAGTTCGTTTTAGCCCATTTATAGAAATCTTATTCAGAGAGTATACCTCACAGGGAAACCCAAGAGACTTACCTTTGTCATAGTCTACCTCATAAGTTCATTGATCAATGGACAATCATATGATCGGCTGTGTTCCTCATGATACAAAACCAGCGCTATTATCGCAAGCAACATCTTGTCGGATAGGACGATCAGTAGCCGACATGGATAGGTTTGCGAAACGCGTACCATCAGGTGGAATGGTTTCCATCTAAGATGTAAGGAAGAACTGGATCCTCTCTTTAAAAAAAGAGGGTAGCGCCCAGCTCGGAGACCTGTGGCCTAACCATATGTTCCTGTGCACATGAGCAGGAAAAATGGAAGGTGAGCGCGCTCACCTGAGTACAGTGCCGTACATGGGAGCACGCATTTTAACCCTACCTGCGCACATGTTCAGAGCGTCCTTGAATCAATTCTTGTTCAGTACCCAGTAAAGCGAACAGATTCATCCTAGTTGGCACCATTTTATTCGCAGTCAATTTGAATTTGGTCAGAAAACGGTCAAAAAGTTGTCGAGCATGGGAGTTTTTGTTGGGTTTAGGCAGCTGTACCTGCGGCTACGAGGCGCCTACAAATGGGCTCACTTGTGTCCTCAAGTATGCTCACTGACCACTTTTCTTTGCATGTGCGTACAGCTTTAGAGTACTGTAATTGAAGTCTTCCACACATGCAGAAAAAATTAGGGGGTGAGTGTGCTCAAGGGCATCCTAAGCCCCTTTTGACTACGCATTGCTTCGCACATGCAGAAAAAAATAGGAGGTGAGTATGCTCAAGGGCACCTTGGGTTCACTTGTACTACGTATTAGAGTAGGGTCATTGTTAAAGGTTAAAATAATTAATTTCATGTTGTCCGAGTTAAAAGTGGGTGTTGTTTTTTTACTACGTTTTATAGTAAAAAGAAATTCTGTAAATATTTATTGCGTTTTTTTTTTTTTTAAATAATTTTAAATTGTTTTGGCCTATTGCTAATTTGAAGAGCCCGTCAGTTTTACAACATTCATGTGTGCACTTTATAGGTGGAACCCTTGCTCACATCAGTTTTGGGTGCACTCTAACAGGGGCAAACTTTGTGCATGTGCATAGCATATGACAATTTTTTGCGCTCACCCTAGTAAGCGCCAACCACCTTCATTGGAAGACAACAAATAACTATTTTTTATCTACGTCTCGAAACTCATTCAAAATTTATATACATTTCATTAACCATGAGACAATTAGTGAAACCAAGTTAGATTTTCTATTGAAGTAAATATTGTACATTGTTATTACTCTTTGCTGCAGTATCTATTGTAATTGGTTTGAAGTATTAATTTGTATTGTAATGTGTAATTTAAATATTTTTCAACTTTGTTATTAGAACATTTCAGAGTAACTTTATTATACAAAAATAATAAAATAAAAGATGGTTACATAGCAAAGCAATCGATTGGTATTCACGGTACACACTCCTCATTAATAGAACTAACACCGTTTCAAATCACAACACAAAAATTGAGAAATAAAAAACAAGATAAAATATGATGCGCAAAATATCTCACATTACATCAACAAGAGAACAAAAGAGGACTTATAATATGTGCGTAGCCACTGCACAACTGAACACACTCCTCATTTGTTCTACTACACAGATATCACACTTCTCATGCAATCATGCACATTCTTTTACCCAAAGTTCGTTGACAACCTTATGCACAAGTCCTGTGCATGCTTGCAGACTTTCGTGTATTGATCTTCTCAGATCATAGCATGTGCACCACAGCTCGCAGTCCTACTCGCCTCACTGCTACTTGTTCAAGGACTTGCTTGCTCCTTTGCCCCCTACTATATCACAACCACGTGTCAGCAAGCCCCAATTGTGTGGCTAATTTAAATCGCCCACTAGTGATTGTCACTAAGAGAGGATCTCAAGATTAGAAGTGGTTGGAGATAACCTATACATTAAATGTTTTCTCTATTACTAACTACCACATCTGACAGGGTCGACGCACTGCCAACATGCATGTTAAATATGTAACATACACATATAATCACAAATGAATCCTCAAGAGTTTGGTTGATGCAATACATAGTCATAACACATATAGCTTGTTCCATGTATCTACTTTGTATACACGTAATGTACCACATTGTACTTTGTTTCATTATTCTTTCATTTATAAATAGAAGTTGCATTTCCTGCAAGTAAGACTTTCGTTCCATTGAATGTGTGTTTGATTGTTTTGTCTAAATACTCTCTATGATTTCACTCTACACAACCAAACTCAGTTGTCCCCTACACACTTGGTTATGGGCCCTGTGGTGAGGATCATTGGTATCAGAGCAATTAAAAAGCTCACTTAGTAGATTGACATCAAGAGCATTGCTCTCTTATCTTTTCTATCCCTGTAACCACACGAGCACAATGAGAGAGAAGGTTCATCAGTCAGTTATATTTTAGAAACTCTAGTAGAATGTCATAATAAAAGTAAGATCGCTGACATCTATAATCAACTTGAGGCAGCCCTAGAAATCTGAAGGCTCATTGTTGATGCATTGGAGGCACAACACACCAAACTTTTTTATCAATTCCATGAGTTAATGATGCAACTCAACCCAACATCTTCCCATCCATCTCAATAGCATGCTTCACAACAATTTCAGTGACAAAACCCCTTCAAAGTACAAGTCAATCTCGATAGCCCTCTGTTCGAAGGTAAGATCGACGCCAAAATAGTGGATGCCTAGATTTGACAACTCAAGGTGTACTTCTCAATAAACTACTTCACCAATGCGAAGAATATCACCTTGCAATACTGAATATGTCCATTATGGTTGTTCACTAGTGGGAGACCTTCAGTGCATAACGTGTGTAGCGGTGCATTCCAGTTGAACCATGAAAGACTTTTGTTAATGAGTTGAATGAGGAATACTACCCTCTCCAACACTTTGAAGATGAATACATCGAGTTCCAACAACTCTGCCAATGCAAGGATCAGTTAGTGGAAAACTACACCAACATATTCCATGACTAATATGCGCCCCTACAAGAGAAATCGAGTGAGCAACATAGGGTGTTAAAGTACATCAGTGGACTCTCACCTCATATCCATGCGAAACTAGAGGTCTTGACTTTCAATACCTTGGGATAAGCATATTACAATGCTGTAAAGATTGAAGCTAAGATAAAGATGAAGAAACGTACCACTTCTTCATCCAATATAGTGCACAAGGCTCAATGCTTGCACAACCCCACATCATAGCCCCTTGCACAAAAGCATTATGAAAGGAATATAAATATAGCGGAAACAATTCTTTTACACTAAAACTTGAGAGGAGAATAGCAAAACCAATTTGAAATATTACGTAAATGATAAAAAAAAACACATAACCAAAAATACAACATACCATAACAAGTGATACACGTGGGAAAAACCCTTTTGGAAAAAAAAAAACCCCACACTCCAAAGCAGCTCAATGCATTATCTAATCACCAAGATTACAACACACTTGCAGAGCAAGCCTTCACATGAGCACCATTAGTATACAATACACAGGTGAAAAATCTGTGTAATAGAGTTTCAATGCATTTGCCCAACTCTCAAGCTTACAAGCTTAAAAACAAGCTTAGCTTCCAATTTCCTTAACTACAAAGGAGAGAATTCATATATATATAATATACAATGAGAAGGAGAGAAAAATAAAGAGTACTTTCATGAGCAAGACACAAACTCGCCACCCTCAGTGGAGTGACTATTTGACCATAGTGGTAATCTTTTTGTCTTCTACAACGGTAAAAAAAATAGACCCTCCACCTTCCATATGCATCCAAGACTTGTCCTCCACTCACACATGCTTCCAAAACTAAGTGCTCCACTCACATAAACATCCAAGACTTAGTGCTCCACTCTCACAAGCTTCCAAAACTTGTCCTCCACTCACACATGTGACTCCATAAGCTTTCAAAAGATTCCCCACTATCTTTTGACTTCTCCTTCACTCAAAAACATGTGGCCAACAAAAATTTTTGACCCACATCTCCTTTTAGTCATTTTCCACCAAGTGGAAAATCATGTGCATCACATGAGACAATGAACATGCCCCCTTAGTAGAGTGGTATGCCCCACCTCCACTCACATGCACTTCCATCATGTAGATTCCTCCATGGGCCATGCCAACTCATCACAAGCCACATCACTACTCCATGTCACCTGGGATCCACCACCATGGGCCCACATACTGGGACCCATCATGGGCCCCACTACCATGTCACCATGAATAGTGCCTATGAATAGTACTTTGTGAATAGTGTGCAGACTTGTCAAAGTTGAGACACCTCAATTCCCAACATTCTCCCACTTGTCAAATACCTTGCAAGACCCAAAGGAACCGTACCAACATGATCTTAACATTCAGGGGCCAAGAGGCTTATAGACTCCGAACACCATCTGAACTTCTCTGTGCTCCAGGCTTAGTCAATGAATCTGCAACATTCATCAAAGTCTCTACCTTTATCAACTTCACCCTACCATCCTCGACCATGTCTCTCACAAAATGATATTGTACATCAATATGTTTGGTCATGGCATGAAAAGTTAGGTTATTTGCTAGGCAAATAACACTCTAACTGTCACAATAAACTATCATTGCACCCTGTTTCAACCCAATATTTGAACATAGTCTCTTAAGACAAATGGCTTCCTTATAGACATGATTAGTTACCATATACTCTACCTCTGAAGTGGATAAAGTGACCACAACCTATCACTTACTCGTCCAACTTATTGCACCACCAAACAATGTAAACACATAAGCACTGGTGGATCTTTTGCTATCAACATCACCTACCCAATCTGAATCCACATAACCAAGAATGTCAAGAGGAAGCTTGTCTCCAATCATGTTACTATGATAACATAAAGAGTACTCTGAGGTACCGCAAAAATATTTGAAGACCCTTCTAACTGCATTTCAATGAACGCTACCAGGATTAGACATATAATGAGAAAGAACTCCCACTACTTGGGCAATGTCTGGTCTAGTACAAACCATAGCATACATCAAACTTCCGACTACACTCTGGTAAGTCACTCTACTCATGTCTTCCGTCTTTGATGGGGATGTAGGACATTATGTTGTAGATAACTTTGTTCCAATTGAAAAAAGAATACAATGGTCTGCAATCTTGCATGTTAAATCTCTATAAAATAGAATTCACATACTTACTCTGGACAAGCCATAACTTTCTATTCTGTCTATCTCTCTTAATCTCCATCCCAAGAATGTGTCTCATAGCACCAAGATATTTCATCTCAAATTTTTCTGAGAGTTAGGATTTTAGATCTAAAACAAAAATTTCCCCATTACCAACAAATAACATATCATCAACGTATAAGGCAATAACTAGGAAATGATCACCATCAATTTTATAATAAACACAATGATCAAATTTAGACCACTCAAACCCCAAACTCAATACACACGTATCAAATTTTTAGTACCACATCCTATTGGTTTCATAGTTGGTCTTTGATAGGAGTAAAAGGCTAGCTATGGGGACCATAGCTGATGTCATCCACTTTTGTCATAGAGGGGGACCCTGCCACCGATAGAGCTATGGAGCATCTAATTAGATGTCAACAAGTGTCAGATTGGGAGTGGTCCACATGGTGAGTCCTCAATCCACCACGTGGCTTGCCACCACCTAATTATTTCCATGCTAAGTGGAAGCTTAAGAATGCCATGAAACTTGCCAACTAGTTGAAGGTTCCAAACCCATCGAATATTCAAACTTGCCACGTTCCAAAGTCCATGGATCACATCAAAGCCTGAGATACATGTTATGCCTACATATAGGCCTTAACCACCATGAAACCCATGGAAATTCCATGTTAATTCCAAGACAAGTGGTGGATATGTGGCATATGCCATGTTAAACATGGTGGGCAAATGCCATTAAAAGCATGGCTTTGTAATCCCTATGAAGTATGTGGGATAAAAGATAAAAGCTAATCCCCAAAAGTGTTGTCGATGGGGCTTAAACCAAGTCCATCATGATAAAAGGATAATGCCTCCCACGCCTAAACTATTACTCCACCAACCTCCCATGCCTATATAAAGGCATTTTATGTTATTTTTAATGCATTCAAAGCTAATAAACTAATATGAGAGGTTAAGGAGGCTTGCAGAAGGAGATTGAGGTGAAATCGTGAAAAAGTCTAAAAAAAAAATTATAGTATTTTTGCCCAAGGATCAACTTTATAGTTGGTGAAATTATATTTTGAAAATGTCTTGTAAGTATTTTCAAGCATTTTTAATAAATCAACCTATAAAGGACCTAGAGACATAGGCCATTATGCCAAACTCCATAATCAATTACGCGTTGATTTTCTTGGTGTCTCCTTTCCAAATTGCTATTTAAAAATTAATTTTCAAGTCAATTGTTAATTAATTCCATAAATTATTATTGTTAAGAATAAATTATACATGTCTTTTGCTAATATTTATAGATCAGTGATGGTAGCATAAAGACACACATTTAATGCATACAAGATAGGATATTTTTGAAGATTTTATGGATTTTTTCATTTTCCAAGAAGATTGAGGCACCTACATCATTAAGCCTACATTAATAGTGGTAGTTGACAAGCGAAGGGTATAAAAGGGCAAATGATGAACTTACATCTGTTACCAAGTTTTTGCTAACTCAAGACTTAGTGCAAACTTAACAAGAAACGAGAGAGCTGAAGCAAGAACTCTATCACAGTGAGCATTTGAGTAATCTAGGTACCTAAGAATGGAGGTAAAAAAAAAGAGAGTGCATTCACATTGAAGACTAGTGCGAAGGATTGAAGAAAGGTTCATGCAAAAAACTAAGTTAAACTAGGAAGTTATCACCCAAGCTGCCATTAATGACTAGCGAAGCTTAGATATAAGAAAATAGTCACATACCCCACAATGGTTGAATTTCCAATCATCATTTGAGGCTTTGACAAGCTACACCTCCTGAGGTTTAATACTAGTAGATTTAGAATGGTGAAGAAAAGGAAGGTAGCAAACTCCATGCCAGCACAACTAGAACCCAAGTGGGTAAAGATTATTGAGGAAACATCTACCACCAAGATAAAGGTGTAGAAAGTTGAGGCAGTCAGCATCATAATGGTGGATATAAAGGCACTGACAAAGATGTCTTACCAATACATATAGTTTCACTTGGAGGTATCAATAAAAAACCATGGTGCTCCTTTGAACACATATGCTAGTTGAAATAGTACAACCACCAGATGTCAAGCCATTTCTAGGATTTGATGCAAGACTGGATGGTGGATATAGGGTGCAATACTCTAGATGGTGATGCCTTGTTTGATGTCTCAATTTTAGACAAGCTAAAATCCTTAGGTGCAACTTGTGATCTAGGAATTTGACTCAAGAGAGGATGGTTAGTATGGTGTTAGTTTCAAAATGAAATAAACACACTAATAACATAACATCTCTAGGCATAGACACTAGGGAGAGCTTAGTTAACAAAAAAAAATGACAAACACAACTAAAAAGTAAGGAATAAAACACAATAACTCCTTCACCTTCCTTGGATGCTCCAAATGCCTTTGTAGTAGTGGCTTGCTCAATTTTGTGCTCATGAAGTCCTTTGCAATAGAAGTTTGGCTACCTTCATCTCTCCTTGGCACATTTGGCTTGTAGGTTGGCTTGGCTTGGAATCAATTTGGCATGGTAACACTAGTTGCATGAAGCTTTTGGAACCAATTTGGCATTATAACTTTCCATCAAAAAAGCTTAGAAATGATGTTGTGAGGCCTTTTATTTATAGATTTTTGGATTTGATCACAATCAACCTCAGCCTTCCATCTCAAGATTGAGATGTGTGCTTGAGGATTAATTCAATATTTGGAATTAAGTTTGTAATTATCCTCATCATGGCATTGGAATAAGTGGAAATTAAGAGGCATGGAGGGCATCATGGAAGGCATTGATGAGGCATGGGAGGCATGAATCCTGATATTTATGGCATTAATGGCCTAGGGATGTCCTCCCAAAAAATGAGGTAGATATTCAATATTCATTTCAAAAAATAAGTATTCAACAAGTTTTCATGGAATTCTTGATTAGGCCTTGATTTGGGTTAATTAGCTCTTAAGCATGATTAATCACTTTGTGCACAAATTACTCAATTTGATCAGAATGTCTTATTATTGGTCCTAAATTTGACTGGATTGGAATTGGAAGTCAATGTCAGATGTATTGGAACCATATTCCAATTTTGGATGTTGCCAACAACAAATAACAAAGGCACAAGCCTTGTACAAAATATTTGATAGCAAAGAGTAGTCTAGAGCACGTGGGTGTAAAATTGGCATTTTGACTCAAAATGAACAGATCAAAGTTAGTTGGCCCATAAATTATATTTTCCCATTTAGTGATACCCTGGCCAAAATTGGCACTTGAATATGTTAATTTCACATCATTTAACATGTTTTAGTGTTTTTAGGCCAAATTGTGCAATTTGGGTGGGAATTAGCCAAAAGCCTGATTGGGGGTTATCGGTGGCTAGTTTTAGGTGTCTATAGTTTGCCCCTATTTGGGAAGGCATTGTAAAATATAAGCACAATAATGTCTTCTCAAAGAATGAAAAGGTATTGTATGCCTACAACTATAATTATGATAAACTAACTGTATGATGCCCCCTCGAGGGAATAGTTGGCACAAGCAAGTTGAGAAACGGTCCCTCAAAAAGAAAGAAACGAAATGAGGGGACCAAGAAAAGGAAGGATGATGGGGTGAAAGCATAATGATACTAAAAAAGTAGTCAAAATCATTGATAATTCAAGTGGGATGGTGTGCAATGGTTTGCCCAAAGGTGGTTATAAGCATTGTACCCTGATAGTGGCAACGTGGTATGATAACACAATGATTTGCCCAAAGATGATTATAATCATTGAGAAGATGGAGCTGCCCCAGTTAGGATAGACAAACAAGATAATAACATGCCTCTATATGGGTAGAAAAATTAAAGTGGTGACAACACAATGATTTGCCGAAAGACAGTTATAATCATTGAGAAATTTAGGTGAGACAATGTGCAATGATTTGCCCATACACAATTATAATCATTAGACCCCAATTATGGTAAACATGATCAACTTGGCTGAGGATGATGATAAATTAACATAAAGGGTAATAATGAATTAGAATAACCTAATAGTAGGGAGATGCTCATCCAAACTAATAAACAATGAAATTCTTTCATGTTTAATTACTCTATTTGGGATATGATTGGGAGTGAAATCAAGATGTTAGTGCCGAAGAGATGACACCATTTATAAATAGACTTCTTGAAGCTGAGGTTTGTTGTATCATGTGATGGCAGGATTTATGATAGAACACCATAAAGACTTGGCCAAAATATGCATGAGGATTGGCTCTCAAAATCCAATATTCAATAAAAAAAAAATGCACCAGTGATAGAAACCATGATGACAATCTAAACATATGAATATGGATGGATTCAAGTGTAAGTGTAGGAAAAGAATCACCCAATGAACACGCATAAAATGAATAAAGGCAACAGTGCTGAAAGCAAACAAACAAGAAGATAAACAAACAAATAACACAATAGAAACCATACGAACATTGCCCCTAGAAAATAGGTGATAACTTAACAAATGAACAAAATGAGGGAATAGAAGAAAAGGAACGGGTGGCTGAGCTGTCTTCATATACACTAGGCAAGTAGACGCTGCCTACATAGTTCCATGGATGTAATATCCAATGAAAAACTTCAAGCCAAATGTAGTTCTCCCAGGGAATGGGAAGAATGTGATAACTGAGGAAAACAAATAGAATGGATGTGATAGAAGAAAAGGAATGGCCTTGCAAAATGGAAAGTGCATGAGAGAAAAAGGCCAAGAAAGATGGGGAAACTAAATGACAAGTGATTTTCTTGTAACTTAGTAAGGGTTCCCAAAATCCTTAAGACAAAGAAGTGGTCAATGTATTTATTCTTTTCTAACAATTTTTTCAAATGTTTTTAGAATTTTTTAAAGTATCTCAACTCAATCAAGAATGATGAGACAATTTAATGGTCAAGATAAAAAAAAATAAAAGTGTGGCTTAGGTTGCTCACAAAATAGTGAGAGCATTCAAACTTAAGTTGCTCAAAAAATGGTGAGAGCATGGCTTAGGTTGCTCACAAAATGGTGAGAGCATAGGTAAAAGGGTGATTGATCTGATCTCAACAAGTATTGAGTGCTACCTACATAGTCCCAAAATAGGACCTCAAGTCATTTTAGTTTCACCATTATAGTGAAGGAACTCGACTAGTACGACAACCAATTCAAACAAAACAAGCACAATTGGTAAAAAGGCACATCATGGCATAGGAAGTGGCAAGTTGGTACATCAAGGTTTAATTTTTCCCCTAGTTTTCCCATAGGAAATTATAACCAAGACACAACGACATAGATCAAAGGTACTAATTTTCCCAAAGGTGGTTATAATTAGTAGTAAGACTAGTAGTAAGAAAGAATAACAAATGAAGAGTACAACTGCCAAAACTTATATCATACTATCCTAAAATATGATCTCTATCTAAAGTTCTTGAACAAACTTATGAACTAATCAGATACCTTGATGCTAAAAATGTGGAATAGATGAAAAAAACCAAGGTCAAACAGGCTAGGTTTTTAGAACATAGTGGGTTGATAGGTTGAAAGTGGAAAGTGGATATGGCAAAGAAGACAGATAAGAATGGTATGTGTATAAAAAATAATAGTGACAAAAAGACATAACTAAAATGGTCCTTATAGATAATACACCTTAGCGCTCAAGCATAGTACCTTTTGAGATGAATAATATTCATTGCCTCTATAAGTTCATCACTGTCTAGTGTGGCAAGCCTGTATGCTCCTGATCCATAATCTACAGTGATGACAAAAGGCCCTATCTAGTTTGGTTTGAATTTTCCTTTATGTTTCTTCTCAGATGTGGTATTATTTTGGTTTTATTTAAGAACAAGATCACCAAGTTCAAATGTTCTATACTTCACATGCCAATTATAGTGGCCTTTGAGTCGATTCTGATATGCTTGAAGTTTTTTGAGCATGGCTGTGCATTTTTCATCAAGTAGATCCAGCTCTTGCAGGTGAGATACTCGATAGTCATGATCATCCAAGACATGCTTGAAAGAGATGCATAGTGAAGGCAACTTGACCTTAATGGGAAGGATGGCTTCAGTACCATAAACAAGTGAGTATGGAGTGGCTCTTATGGGGGTATGATGATTGGTATGGTATGACCAAAGGGCAGGGAATATCTGGAGGTGCTAATCATGATCGGTATCATTAACAATCTTTTTAAGAATGTTGACAATGGTCTTGTTGGATGCCTTAGCCTGGCCATTACCTTGAGGGTAATATGCCATAGAAAAGTGTTGTGTGATATTGTATTTAGTACATAACTAGTCTACATCTTTGTTCTTGAATGATCTTCTATTATCATATATAATGTTAGAGGGAATACCATAGTGGCATATGAGGTGGTTGAAGATGAATTTGGAAATTTGCTTTCCAATTACATAAGTGAGGGGTATAACTTCAACCCACTTAGTGAAATATTTGGTGGTGGTAAGGATATGCTTATGACCATCAAATGAAGTGGGGTTAATCTTCCCAATGAGGACAAGTCCCCATATATAAAATGGCCATGGTGTCAACATCAATTTTAGAGTTTTTGTTGGGACATGTGTCCGATTAGCATGTCATTGACATTTGTCACACTTATTTACATATGCAGTGATATCTGCATCTATTGTAGACCAATAATAATCAGTACGCAAGATATTTTTGGATAGAACTACCCTAATAGAATGGGCTCCACATACTCCATGAACTTCTCTTAATACTAATGTAGACTCTACCAAAGTTAAACAATGAAGCAAAGTTCCATCAAAAATAAGTTGATAAAGAGTGGATCCAAGTAGAGTATAATGAGCAGAATGATGAATGAAGGCTTTGGTTTGTTTTCAAGATAGTTTAGGTGATAGAATTTGGTCATGAAGGTAGTTGTAAAGGTTTGAGTACCAAATAGAATTAAGACCAATAATATCACAAATCATGGCAATAATTGATGGTTCATGGGCTGATGCTGATAAATTCTTGATGAGGAACTAATACTCTCTAGCTTTATCTATTTGTCTAATCAGAGAACTAATAGTAGCCATGGCATCTATAGTTCTATTACTAGCCTTATGTATATGCTCAAACTAAACGTTGGTAATTTGATTTTTAAGAGTGTCAAACATAGCTTTATATGGAACTAGCTTGTCATCTTTAGTCTAAAAATGATATGTGACCTGATTGATGATTAACTGAGAATCACCATAAACTTGAAGATGAGATATATTCCAATGCACTGCTTGTCGAATTCCTACAACAAGTGCTTCATACTCAGTTATGTTGTTTGTACAAGGAAAGCTGATTCTGAATGATTTAGGGATTAGATCCCCCTGTGGTGTAATAAACAAAATCCCTGTCCTTGATCCATGCACGATGTATGAACCATCAAAATATAGCTTCTGGGGCTGTCCCTCAAGGGTGTGTCCATAATGGTCATGATGGATTCATAAACAAATTGAAACTCGAGTGGCTGTGTCCATGAAAGATGCTTTACCAAGTGCAAGAACTTGTCCCTTGATTGCTTTTTGATTGACATACTCTATGTTAAATTCACTGAGAAGCATGATCCATTTAGCCATTCTACCTTGCAAAGGTGTTTCAGATAGTAGATACTTAAGTGGATCTACTTTTGAAATGACCGTAGTTTTATTATTTAACATGTAATAACACAGTTTCTAAGCTAAAAAAACCATGGCTAGATAAGCTTTTTAAATAGGCACATAGTTATGTTCATATGTAACCAAGGTATGACTTGAGTAGTATACAACATGCTCCTTTCCTTTGTCATCATGTTGAGCCAAGAGTGCCCCTAGAGAATGGTCAATATCTGATAAGTATAATAAGAATGGCTTTCCTGGCATAGGAAGTAATAAAACATGTGGATTGACAAGATAATCTTTGAGTTGTTGAAAAGTTGTTTGGCAGTGATCATCCTAGTGGAATGCAACTCCTTTCTTTAAAAGGTGTGTAAAAGGATGGCACTTCTCTCCTATTTGAGAGATGAAACGTCAGATTGACTGGATCTTACCTTGTAAACTATGAAGTTGTTTTAAATTGGTTAGTGGTGGCATCTCGGTTATAGCATGGACTTTAGCTAAATCATCTTCAATAACTTGGTGAGACATGATGAAGATAAGCAATTTTCTTGAAGTTACACCAAACACACATTTCTTTGGATTTAACCTAATTTTTTACTCTCGTAGTCTTTCAAATATCTTATGTATCACTACTAGATGGTCAGCCCTAGTCTTGGATTTTCCTAATATGTCATCGACATAGTCTTCAATAATATCATGCATCATATCATGAAATATGACAGTCATGGCTCTTTGATATGTATCTCCAGTAGTTTTAAGGCCAAATGACATCCCCTGATAGCAAAATGTTCTCCATGGAGTGGTGAATTCTATTTCATACTAATCTTGTAGCACTATTCTGATCTGATTGTATCTTGAAAAGCCATCCATGAGTGAAATCATTTCATAACCTATCATGGAGTCGATGATCATGTCAATATTAGGAAATGGAAAATCATCTTTAGGATAAGCTTTGTTGGTGTCTCAAAAATTAGTAAAAATTATAATTTTTTTAGGATTTTTGCTAACAGGTACCACATTAGATATCCATTCTGAGTAGTCAATTGATTAGATACAACCTGCTTCTATGAGTTTTTCCAACTCTTTCTTTACCAATACAATAATGCAAGGATGCATCTTACGTAGATTTTGTTTTATCGATTTGGAATTAGGATTAACCATAAGGTGGTGCATAACCAAGGCAGGGTCTAAACCTGGCATGTCAAAGTATGCCCATGAAAAGATATCTACAAATTCTCTCAACATAGCTATAAATATTTCACATTCCTCCTCAGTGAGGGATGCACCTAATTTAATCCATTTTAGGTCTGATGAAATCCCTATATTTACCTCTATTGTATCTTTCACTATAAGGGTTGAACCATCTTCTAGGATAGTAGGTAATGACTTGAACTGCTGGACTATGTCAAGGTCATCTATTAGGACTTACTCTTCAACTTCTCCTAGGCATGATGAATCTAAATCCCCTAATGGGAGATCTGGTCATGTAACAAAAATAGTTAGAAATTCTTGAAGTATTTGATCAAATACTTATTATTACTCAAATTTAAACTTTGATCCACAGGCAAGTTCGTCGTTGGTGGTCTCCTGGTCTAAATTCAAAGAAGAATGAACACCCCCATCTAATGGCACCGAAAATAGGTTTTCACCACTAGACTAACCTTTATCTTTACTTTTTCTCTGGTTAGAAAGTGCCTCAAAGAGGTTTTCACTTGGGACCTCAATGGTTTACTTTTTTTTTGGCTAAGGGTGTTCCCTCGCTCTCCAAAATAGGTTGCAAGATCCAATGTGATTGAGAATCCTAATTTGTGATCTCCCAATATAACATTGTCTCTAACGCTTAAGAAATCATAGAATGCCTCATCATTATGAAACTCATCAATCAACAAATTGGATTCTTGTTGGTCCCAATCTATCAGTTAGGGATAATATAATGGTAATGGGTTACGATGAATGGCCAGGGTAACAGTACAAATGACATTATTATCAAATAGATTGGTTTTAGCTAGGTCATCAAAAGTGAGTCTATAATTATACTCTACTTCACTATTGGCATCATCATCACTAGTCATTTGTGATGGAGTTTGAATAAGATATGTGGGGTCAACCCCAAGTGGTTTAAATCCAAGTCCATAAGGTCTTTCATACTTAGTCATGGAAATTGGCTCAATGGTTCCTTGTTGATTCAGTATGAGGCCTCTTCCTTCATATTTGTGATGCTCCATGATCCTATTGGGAATAGGATACTTTGCACTTTTATAAAAATTAGCTTGGTTGTCGTTGTATAACCATGATTTGTCCCCTTCAAGAGGGTCAGGTCCTAGGCTAGATGTTGATACAAATATGATAGGTCCCTTATCTTTGTTCTTTTGTTATCAATGCATATGTGGGATGAATTTAGGTGATCCAAAGGTTTTTGACTTCTAAGAAATATTGGAAATATGAAATGTGTCATGGGTCACATATTCTCCTAGTCCATTATCTGAAATGGAGAAATGATTAGAAGCTTTAGGAGGTGGCATGTGGGAAAGGGAATCCAAGGTATTAGGATATATGCAATTATCTAATGAAGGATCAATAAGTATAGCTTTTCCTCTATCTTGATTGGAAATTGGATTCATATCGTACTGATAATTATAGCTTTGAAACTCTGCCTCAAGATGCTTGCAGTGCTCATATGGATGTAAATCTCCTAGAATATTCACTTCCATCCCTGAGTGGAAAACTTGATACATTAGTGTAGTGTTGATGGGACTGCATGAATCTCATGTAACCAAAGCCTACCTAGAAGTATGTTGTATGATAACTCAAAGATCTAGCTCATGGCAAAGTGTATCATGGGTTAAAGGCCCAATGATAGCTGGCAAACTAATGGTGCTTTGGGATTTTATTTCTTAATTATCATAGAATTTGATAGTTATTATTAATAGCTTGAGATTTGTCATTGTGTACCCAAAAAGTTTGATGAGTTTTAGAGACACTATGTTGAGGCCAGATCCATTGTCTATAAGGACACATTTCACTTTATGCCATCTAAGATAAACCTCAATGAATAATGGGTTATTATGGAGTGGGCAAAGGGAAGACATCGCTTTGGTTGAATGTGACTTGTTGGGGTAGAGCTAGGTGTCCAACCAAAGATTGAAAGTTATCAGGGGATATGTCACTAGTAACAATGGATTAGGTCAATAACTCATTCAAGATGTTCTTGTGGATTGTTGACATCTAAAACAAATCTAAGATAGAAATTTGTGCTGGTGTATTCTACAATTATTTCACAATATCAAACTTCTTATCTTGGTTAGTAGTGAATGGTTTATTCTAAGGCTGAACAGTTGGTTGGATGATAGGCAGAGTAGTAGATGGTTGTAGGCCAAGGATAGTAATCTTCAACCTTCGAGTTGTGATTGCATAATTAGGATTAAATATTCGACCATTATTGCTAATTGATGTTGGGAATTGTGTGGGACCAGATAATACAAGTCTCTATTATTGGTGCACTTGCATGTGGTCATGTGGAAAGAATGAGTTATCACTATAAGATCCAAAAGGCGAAGTCCTAGTTTGTTGGTTTGCCTATATGCACTCCCAGATAAAAGAAGGATTATCCATATGATTTGGTTGAATATTGTTGTTTAGAAATGGTCTAGGCTAATTAGTGTTTAGTTTGGGATTAATGGAGATGGTATTAATGCTACCCCCTACAATATGACCTACAAACCTATTGTAGTCATGTGCAATTTCATGGTAGGTTTGTTGGTTATTACCATTATGACCTTGATTTTTTCCATTGTTCTATCATTATGGATTCTTCTACTGGATTTGTTGGTTCTACTGGTTCAACCTTTGATTTTGATACTGTTGATTTTGTTGTTGCACTAGTCATTGTTGTTGTTGTTGATTGTTCTCCTATTATTGATTGTTATGTCAAGGAAAGGGGTTTTGATAGATCCCAAGAGTTTGATTGGAAGTGGAAGCACCATTATCCAATTTTATCTCCCCATTCTCCAACATATTTTTGACTAAATGCTTGATTTGGACACATCTTCGTGTATTATGCCCATTGACTTGATGATAGTCACAAAATTCATTTTCATGGTATCAATCAGGATAAGGAATGCCTTGCGGATAATGTTTTGGTATGGGCCAATTAATTAGATTAACAGTATCAAGCTTGAAAAATATAGACTCAATAACTTCTCCTAGGTCACTAAAGACACGACATGTAGGGATGGTTCTTCTAGGAGGATGGGTTTGCAATGATAAAGGCTGCTATATTTGTTTTGTAGGTCTTAGTTGTTGTGCTTGTAGCATTGGTTGGAGAGGTTTCTAGGTAGGAGTAAGCTAAAAATTTGGTGCAGATGATGTTTGCATAGTTTGGACATGAAGAGATTCAATTACTCCATTTCCCACAACATTCCTATTGTGGTTGAATTGCTTCTATATTTCATGGTTATTGGCCTGTGCTAGTTGTGATGCTTACATTTTATTGGGGTGTTGATTATTTTCCTGATTGGTACCTTGATTTTGATTAGTTAAATTGAGCTTGATGACTTCCTTATTGATGATTTACCTCTTGATCAACAAACCTTTATCAATGATCTCTTTGAATGTATGTGCATATTGCAATTCCAGATGATAGGCTATCTCACTATTCAATTTTTTGGTAAACACAGTGGCTAATTGTTTATCTAGTAAAATATGAGTGAAATAGCTTGCAAGGGCTCTCCATCACTATAAATAACTCACAAAACTCTCCCCATCTTTTTGCTTTGCTTGTGTCATGTCCACTAATGAAATCTCATGTTTGAGATTATAGGAAAAGTGCTGCACAAACTTATCAAAAAGAGCATCAAAATTTGTTACTAAATTCTTGGGAAACTTTAAAAACCACTCCAAGGCCTGTCCAGCCAAGCTCTTTGGAAATAATAACAAAAGGTATATGTTGCTATATACCATTGGTTGACATGCAATAAGAATTCAATCAAATGAGCCTTAGGATCATCTTTTCCTTTGTATTTATCAATCTTCAATGGTTCATATCCTAGAGGAAATGGTATCTACAAATAATCCATGTTGAATGGATAGGAACATACATCATCCAATTTGAAATTTTTGGTCTCCTTCGTAGCTTAAATAGTAGAAATTACATCCTTCATTTGTTGTAATTCTTGGGAGAGGAAACTGGAAGGGATATTAGTTTGAGGGAGAATGTTGGTTTGGGTAAATAGCTAAGAGGTCAAAAGTGGGACACTTTGACCAGGGTATGATGAAGACACCTGTTGAGATATATTGGCTTAGCAAGGGAATGGACCACGGATACACATACGTGGATTTGGATGTACATGAAATTGTACATTTGGATAAAGGATACTCTAGTTTGGGTTGGTGATAAATATTTGACTTGGAATATTTTTTGGTTGGGATGATAGGATATAACTATAATGTGTCTATTGTGGTTGAAAAGGGACATGCTGCTGACTAATCAAACCTTATTGTTGAGTGGGAACTTGTGGACCAAGACCCTGTCTTTGGATTTGTGGCACATTTTGAACCTATGGTTTTCTAGTAGGTATTTGAGAAACATGGGGACCTCCTTATTGCATGAATCTTTGTGAGGAAATGAAAGTAGGTTGCAGATTTAGCATCTGTCACTAACCAATATTTGCACACTATTGACTAGTCATTGCTTGGTTTTGAATTAGCATATTATTTTATGACTAAAGAGGTATATTTATCATTACCTAGTAGGGTGGAATATTTGTTACCCCTAATTGAGGTGGCAATCTATTCATCTTTTATTGTGTTAATACACTAGACTGTGTCTGCTGTTGTGGAATATTACTCGCTACCTATTGAGGGGGAGTAGGATTTGTCACATTCTATTATTGAGGCATGCCATTAGCCATTGTTTCATTTCCTAACCCCATATGTTGTATAGTTGAGGAAGCAGTTGGTTGAGGCTGGGGTGAAAAAATCCTATTCCTTAGTATGATGATTTGTTCATGGCATTAACTATAGGCACATGTTTTTGGCTAGTTATTTATGCATTAGTCCCACTTTGATTGGGACGGAAAGTTGTTTGCACATTATCTACTACGTTTGGAAAACTATTCAATGTAGAGGCTAAAGACACTTCCTCAATAATGGGCATATGCATCAAGTTATCCATTGAAATGGTTTGTATGAATGGGTCAAAATTTAGATTCTCTTGTCCAGTTAACTCTATCATCACTCTTGTTGAAGGAACTAGATCAATGAGAGGTTTACTTACCATGTTCATTTGATTGAAATCATGTGCTAGATTCATATATATTTGATATGTTGTTTGCATTTGGTTAAAGTGATCTTCCATGATGTTTTTACTTTGATCAGATATATAAGGATATTTGTATGTTGTTTGGACTAGATCCATAGGATTGATAGAAGAAGCATGTTGATCGTAAATGATATTATGGGGTAATCTTACTAGACTTGGTAAATTTTCATGGGGGAAGTCTATTGGAAACTTGGCCCCTACCTCAATGGCTCTGACCAAAATCTCATCTTTGTTCTCTAACAAATGTCACTTAAACAAAAAAGGATCATACGTGGAAGTTGTATTAGTAGAATATGACTGTTAAAGTACCGAGTCATCCACCATGGGTATTGTAGCTAGGTATTATGTAGTTTGCTCTTGGTCCTATTCTATGTAAAGTGGTGTGTTAACCAGATAATTAACCAATGGACCTTGGCTTTGTGCCCCAAATTGAGTATTATAAGAGGGATAATAATCCATCTCATAAGAAATGTTATCTATATAGGAGTCTTGCATCATTTCTTCATACACAACTACATTACTAATCCCTAAATTGTACATGAGTCCACTACGAGTGTAGGAATACATGTTGGGATCCATAGTTAATGCTTTGCGATAAAAGGTCAAAGAGTTATACAAACTCTAAAAAGGATAGAATCTAAAAAAAATGATGCCTTCAACTTGGTATAAATTTGTCAAAAGGATCAAAAAGTTTATGCAAAGGTTTGTGAGGAAACAAGATAGTGTAAAGTATCTAACGTTTCACTATTTACACAAAGATAAGCAAGTAAATTGATCAAAAATTAGAATGCCAAACTTTAAGGTTGAAGTGTTTCAAATCAATCTAATCTAGGAATTTAAAAGTTGCTAAGTCTTTTGGCCAAATGTGACGTCAAAAGCTAGGCTCAAACAAGGCATGTGCTAGGACTCTTGGCTAAATGGTGTTAAAATCTAGACTTTGAAAATAGATGAAAGTTTTAATCTAATGGATTTGAAACACTTCTAACAAACACTACGCATTCGATTCTTGTACATGAACTTGGTCGACTAGGTATAAGGTATGAAACAAAAGACACTTTAACTATAGTTTATTTTCTCATAAATAGTGGTATAAAACTTGGTTCTTTTAACAACTAGGCTAGACAAAGGTGAACAATATAAACATTTTAGATAAAATATCACAAAAGTACACTCGGATTGGTCTGAAAATGCATGAACAAATTTGAAACTGTATGCAAGAAGGTCTATGAAATAATAGTTGAAATGTTTTGGGTAGCATAATGATGCTATACTACCTAAAAAGGTGTGATAAAAAGGTTTGATTCAAAAACTTTCTAAGGAAAAGATGTTTTCCTAAAATATTGGTAGCATAAAAATACATTTCCTAACTCAAAATGTTGTGGTGTATAGACTTAAAGTGCAAGTGTTTAGCATAAAATGGCTTAAGTCTATCAAGTGATGATAATGATTATGAGTCTTAAACGACCTTCAACCTAAATTAGAAATTAAACCTAAGTTCCCTCAAGTTTAGTGCAAATGGTGAACCCACTTAATACATCAACCCTATGAACTTGTAAAGGTGTAATTTTGAATTTAAATTATAAGTGAAGGACTTAAACAACTATGGTAAATGTCTAGACTCAATTTCGCAACATAACTATGCCAAAGTGGATGATATGAATCTTAAGATTTGGATGAGAACAAGGCAAATGGATGATCTTACACGGGTAACATAACACCTCTTTGTTCAAAGGAAAATTTGGACTATGTGTTTAGTTTGGATTGTTTTTTTACACCAAGTTTTTGACTCCACACAAGACATTAAACTAGGACAATATCAACTAATTAATCACCCTTAGATCCTAAACTAACAAGGTTACTTGGTATTGTTATAATCTATCAATATACATCATTTGAGAGGATTTTAAAAGTTCATTCAAAAGTAAATGTGCTTTATATAGTAGGGTTTTTATAACCCCCCCTTCTCTCAAATGATAGTACTGTGACATGGACCTTGAGACACACCTTGCACCAATAATACTTCCATGATAAGTGGAGATTTGTCTAAGATCTAACAAGTTTCCAAACGATCTAGGGGAATCAATTACACCATGACTTTCATGCCAAACAATGTAAAAGACAAGCACGGATTTTGGGTCCGTATCAATTGGCTTGTTGCAAAAAGGTCTAGTCCTTTTTGCAACCACTACATCTTGTTGTCACTCAGTGTAGTGTAATGTCCAAAGTGCCACTACGTCTCATGTGCAACTCTAAAGGAACCAAATGAAGTCAATGCCAAGAGATGAAACCCCAGGGCAAATCTTTACTAAAAAACTTACGAGAGGTGATGAAGTCCCCCTCGCAAGCCAAGATGCATAAAAACCAAAAAAGGATGAAAATAGAAAGACTTTAGGGTCATTTTCAAGGTCACCCAAACTTTGACAAGTTTTTGGGGAGTGCTTTAGATGAGTTTCTTTCTAAGCCTTGGACTAGGCTATTTGCAATAGGAATGGCACTTTTGATTCTAAGGGTTCCCTATAGGGGACAAATGGAAGAGTATACATGCAACATTCCTCTTTTTGCCAAATAAGATTTGATTAAACAACTATTGCAAACAAGATTTGATAAGTGTGTTCAATTTTAAGCCCAAAATGAAATATTTGGTGGTGATCATTTGACCCCTTGGTCTTATAGTTGTAAACTTTGAAAAGCATTCACCAAAAATACCTAAATTCTTTGTTAAACACCAAAACAAAATTTCTAATCAAATTTTAAGCAAGCAAAAGTGATTTAAACATGTTTTGAGCAAAAATCCCACTTGGTCCTGAAGCAAAATTGTTAGCATGTCCTTTAGCTTTGAAGCCCTTTTAAGTTTGAAACAATAAAATTTGAAAAAGTAAGTCTCAAGTCTATGTTTTTGGAAAAAACATAGTGACTAACATCAATTATTACCACCGATGTCAGTTATGGCTAACCAAGATCTAGCTAATGTTAATTCTATTGACCTACATTAGTTAGGCCAAGTAACCGATCTCGGTATTTCTCTTGACGTCGATTACTGTGTAAAAATTATGGCAACCAAAAATGGAAAAATAAAGTTAGAATATCAATTTTCAAGAGTTTTAAAGGCTTAAATAAATATTTTAGAGTTGCAAAAAGATCTCTTTCAGGTGTAGGATGTGTCTGGTCCCACTGGGCGTGCCATTATGTGATCTAGGAATTTGGCTCAAGAGAGGATGGTTAGTATGGTGTTAGTTCCAAAATGAAATAAACAAACTAGTAGCATAACATATCTAGGCATAGACACTAGGGAGAACTTAGTTAACAAAAATAATTGACAAACATAACTAAAAAATAAGGAATAAAACACAAGAAATCCTTCACCTTCCTTGGATGCTACAAATGCCTTTGTAGTAGTGGCTTGCTCGGTTTTGTGCTCATGAAGTCCTTGGCAATAGAAGCTTGGCTACCTCCATCTCTCCTTGGCACCTTTGGCTTGTAGCTTGGAATCAATTTGGCATGGTAACACTAGTTGCATGAAGCTTTTGGAATCAATTTGGTATTATAACTTTGCATCAAAAAAGCTTAGAAATAATGTTGTGAGGCCTCCTATTTATAAATTTTTGGATTTGATCACAATCAACCTCAGCCATCCATCTCAAGATTGAGATGTGTGGTTGAGGATTAATTCAATTTTTGGAATTAATTTTGTAATTATCCTCATCATTTCATTGGAAGAAGGGGCAATTAAGAGGCATGAAGGGTATCATGGAAGGCATTGATGAGGCATGGGCGGCATGAATCTTGATATTTGTAGCATTTATGGCCTAGGGATGTCTTTCCAAGAAATGAGGTCACTTGATGATGTAGATATTCAATATTCATTTCCAAAAATAAGTATTCAACAAGTTTTCATAGAATTATTTATTAAGCCTTGATTTGGGTTAATTAGCTCTTAAGCATGATTAAGCACTTTGTACGTAAATTACTTAATCTGATCAGAATGTCTTGTTATTGGTCCAAAATTTGACTAGATTGGAATTGAAATTCAATGTCAGATGTGTTGGAACCGTATTCCCATTTAGGATGTTACCAAAAAAAATAATAAAGGCACAAGTCTTGTGAAAAAGATTTGATAGGAAAGAACAGTCCAGAGCACGTGGGTGCAAAATTGGCATTTTGACTCGAAATGAACTGATCAAAGTTAGCTAGCCCATAAATTATATTACCCCATTTAGTGATAATTTGGCCAAAAGTGGCACTTGAATATTTTAGTTTCATATCATTTAGATGTTTTAGTGTTTTTAGGCCAAATTGTGCATTTTGGGTAGAAATTAGCCAAAAGCCTAATTAGGGGTTATCGGTGGCCAGTTTTAGGTGTCTACACAACTCAGATCTATGAGTTTATTTGCTTCAAAAAACCTAAAGATCTAATCCAATTCTTTTTCTCATGCATCCCTGAGGATTGCATATACTTCGTAGGGTGATGCATGAAGATCTATATGCATAAGATAAAATGGATAACCAGGATTCCAGACACTGATAGAAAAATACATCAACTGATGGATGATGATGAATAGGTGGAGCACATCGTGAAGCTCCTAAATTACTTCAAGGGGCTATACATTATAAATTAACAAGTGTGAGGACCTTGACATGAAGGTGGTAATATGCCTCGTAAGCTCAAAGTTGTGTCTTGGTGATCGATGAATAGTTGTGTCTAAGACATATTTATGTTTGGATTATCATATGGTGTAGGGTGTCTAATTTATATTGCATAGTTTTTTTGGGTGAATATTTTGTCACCAACTAATTAAGGGTAAAATAGGTGTTTCAACCACAGCATAGGGAGATTTATAAGCCAAATGTGCAGGTTGACCACATCAAAAGGGGACAAATCTCTCCTCTCATCAAGGGAAGGTTCCCTATAACTATGATATATTAATATACTATAAATATAAGCTAAAAATAGCACTCAGGGTAGGATAACACCATCCATCTCTATTTTTTCAGAGATGATATTCACAAACATAGGAGAATTCCTGGGTGATTGTTGGAGGTACTTCTCTTCTTTCAAAATTAATACTCAGTCAACAACTAGATTCCTTTTTAGGTAGTAAAAGTGACTGGACGCAGTAACACAACAGGATGAAGTGTAGCACAAAGTCTCCACCTCAAATGCCAAAGAGTGAAATATATGAAGGAAAATGGGGGCACAAAGTCATCCTAAGATCCTTTACATAGATACAAAAAACAACACTAAAGACCATTGTGGTAGCACAAAGTCTCTCCACAATCAGCTTTAGGACACCTTCTTAATTACTTCCACTAGTTCTGCTTGTTAAATTAAATGGACAAGAATGCTTCTATGAAACAGACATAAGAAAAATTTCCTAAATAACACAAGCTATTCCAACACAAAGTCTGAAAGGTCACTTGTTTTCTCAATCAAATAAATAAATATGATTAATAATCTGAGCTCAAAGTCTCAAGAAATGCCTTTCAATTCAGGTAGAGTTTTGATTCAATAACAGAGAGATCTCCCTTTCATAAAATGAGAGATTACAATATATATCATTCCAATAAAGACTTGGGCATTGGTTTTCATGAAAATGGCCCATGCCGAATTAAATGTCTTGAATACCTATGACAGGGCCATTCTGGAAAAGGTCATCAGCCTTGACTTTGGCATTCTAAATCATCTCAAATGTCTCCTCTTAAGCATGGGTCATCTGGTCTTCTTTATGGCACTTACATGGCTGTCCATTCAGTTTTACTTAATGAAGATATTTTTAGATTTCCTATAGTTGTTCTCTTTTTCCTTGCCATGTTTTGTCCTTGGTGATTTGAGCTCTCAGGGCTATCTTCTCACTTTCAGTTGGCATTTTCAACTCCTTCTTTAGCCGATCACTGAGTTTGTTCTCAGGTGTGCATCTTTGAAAATCAATGGATATTTCATTACCCTATATTTGACATCTGTAGGGATGTCACTGATCACTTAGTCACTTGAACCACTTTGAACCTTGAACCTTTGGACTTCTTTCTAGAATCTTTCACTTCCTTCCTTTGTTCGAGCTTCCTTATGAACTTTGAAGTTCTTGAATTGGTTAAACTCTTTGAACCATATGAACCACGTTGAACCATTGAACCACTTTGAACTATTTTGGTTTAAGGTTCAACGGTTCAACAATTCAATCTTCACTCTTCGAAGCCTTTTTTCTTTAAGTCCACCGAAGTGATTGAACCTTTGAACTTGCCAAAGTCTTCGAAATTTCTCGATCCTTTGAAGCGCTTAACTCCTTTTGAACCTTTGAATCACTTTGAACTTGTGAAAGTTCAAGGTTCAATGGTTCATTAGTTCTGTAGACACCAATATCGTGTCAACCTCCCTTGGTCCCTTTCTAAACGTTAACACTCCTAACCCACACTTACACACCTTATTAATTTAAAAACTTATTTTAAATTAATTACCTCACCTTGGACACCTCACCCTAAGACCATTTCTTAGCCTATGAGTCAGCCTGAGAGTAGGTCCTCCAAATCCTAACTACCCATGACCTATTATCACCCTATCTTAACTCCTTAACCAACACCCGTGCCTCATAAGCCCGTGTTTTGACTGTTCTCCAACAGAAAAGGCACTTGGCTGGTGGAAAAACAGGCAAAGAGCTAAAAATAGCCTTTTTACCTATTCTCTCTCTGTTGACGTCGGTCAACCCACGACCGACGATGACAGTTTTACGCCGACGCTGGCAGGATCGTCGACGTCGGTTACATAAGCCAAGCTCTAAAATTGAGCCACGCCCCGCCTTTTTGCACACTCGCACGCACACTCTGAGATTTTAAGCACCAAAACTCGACTATCATTCTCCTGGCTACCGAAGCTTTCCACAAATCATTCCAGAGACTGGATTGAAAGATTGTACAAGAACCTTGAGCTACTAAATTGAAGCAATCTGTGTTCACTTCATTGGCTCACAACACCAGTCACATTAACCACAACGAGAATCACTATTTTGACACCTCTGGGTCTTCACCCTATAAAGCTAAGTACTCTGATTTTCATTTCAGTGTTTTAGAATATATTGTCAAGTAGTTTTCATTGATATTTCTAAATACTGTTGAGAGCCCTGACTTCTTTCGTGGAGGGGCTGAAAGGCCTTCCCCTTGTTCTCACCCCCTTTTCACACCAATCTTCTACCTATACATTTTCTCAGACCTCATTTACCTTCCCGCAACCCTGCACCAATCTCTAAACTTCCAAAAACCCCTCTGTCTACCCCAAAAATATTTTGTAAGCCGTCCAAGGCCGACTGCCCTGACCAACATCGGCAACCCAACCGACGTCGGCACCATTTACCAGAATGACCTCGACAGACCTACCGACGTCGGTGACTGTGTTCTGAATCAACAAACTAGAAAGTCATCCAAACAACCCATCTAGACCAGACAAAACCTTCATCTAGCCTTCTATAGCATTTTGAGACACACAAATTGCAGGGAATAGGTACACACCACCTACTTTTCTCTTTCTTTAATCATTTATCATTTCTTCCTTTATAATACTTTTATCTTTAAACAGTGGACTGTCATCCCTTAAGGAAGCTTCACGCTTTCGGGATCGAGCGAGTAGCTTGGCAGTCCACCGTATCGTCTTCTAACATTTTTTTTGTTTAAGTCTTATTCTTACTGCAGGTGTTTCCTCCACAGCCAAAGAGGAGCTCCCACAAAGCTTGGATATGGTACGCACTAAATTTGGGTAACATCAAACCCATAACCTCCTAACCTTCATTTCGTCCTCATTTGAATACAATTAGTGAAAATTTAGAGAAACATTCTGGCACTCTCGGAGGGACACTTTGAGTTTTCCTTGGGTTCATTCTTCTTCTTTTAAAAATCAAATTTTCATGTAGATGCATTATAAAAATATTCACTTCTTGCACCCCCTCTTCTATCTTTTTGTTTCAAAAGGAAATCATTAGCAAAGGTTAAAAAGAACATTAAAAAGAACATCTCTTTTTCTTCTTGTTACTTCTTGCATGCATCATACAGTAGTGAAAAACTCATACTCTTTACCTCTTCTCCATTTGTTTGCATTTGAATAACATATTTCGATTTGGGTTAAAAACTACTGCATTTCATTCTTGTTTAGATGCATACTTAGCCCACTTAGTAATTAAAGCATTATGAATGAATCGTAGTGCACAAATGTGACACAACCAAACCGCAATCACTTCAAATCAAACACATAAACTTACTTGAGACAAGGCCCGTCTAGGATTTCTTCACCTAGCGGATACCTTACCCCACCTGGTGATCCTACTTGGATTTCACCACCAAGAGGAGGACCCACTCTGTTCTCTGGCAGAGTATAAACTATAGGGAAGGTATATTTTGGCTAAGCGGTCCAGCTCGGCTTTGGGTTCG
Source organism: Torreya grandis (assembly GCA_037957365.1). Classification (NCBI taxonomy): domain Eukaryota; kingdom Viridiplantae; phylum Streptophyta; class Pinopsida; order Cupressales; family Taxaceae; genus Torreya; species Torreya grandis. The sequence continues at coordinate 2,467,380 of JARHVA010000525.1, forward strand.
TGAAGTGAAGGGAGCAAGCCCCAGCACCAGGCCACATATTGACCCTAACACAAATATCTTTGAGCACCATAACACAACCTGAAACCAACCATAGACTTCCTCTCTAAGAACCGTTCTACAAGCCCAACTCCCAACACATTCTCTTAAGGCATAAGCCACCACGACTTTAAAACTCATTCCTAGGAATCTAACATTTTAGAGGTTGCTTGCCTAATCATCTATTCTGCTAGTTTTATCTGAGTGTTTGAGCTGGTAAGGTCATACCATTCTGAAGTCTAAAACAACTCAGAATATCTTGTTCTTCCAAAAACTATCAATCTTCTGTGTTTTTGGAATTACACAAAAACTGACGTCGGTAACCAAACCTTCACCGACATCGGTTAACTGACCGACGTTGACAACATTTTCTAACCGATATCGGTTAAACAACCGACATCGGTCACTGTCAATAAATAAATAATTTTTTTTTCCAAACAACAAGCTTAAAACCCAAATTTTTTGTTGTTTAACACAAATTTTGGTTTTTTGAAACTAAAACACATAGTTTTTGGAACCTGAACCCCTTTCGCCTTGGATGGTCCTGACACGCAGTCAAGCCAAAATTCCTTGTTGACCACGCGAGTCAATAGCCACTCCCACCTTCGACCTTCGTGCCAAGTCTTCTAATGGAGTATACTTCAGACACCAAACATACTCCTATACAACCTACCCCCGATCAACCTCCTATTACCTCTATTACTCCCTCTACCCATCAAAAACATATTCCCTCTAAGAAATTCGACACCTCTCATCAAGAAAGTGTCATCTACGTGTGTGGCCACACCACCAACCAAAAAGGTAGTATGAAAAACTCCCCCTACAACTCCTAAATAGAAGTTGTCAACCCCTACTGCAACAACGAGCACAGACCCATGAGTGGGTTCCTATGCTTCGCTGTTACACTGATTGTTGCAGTCTTCTAGCATCGTTCTCCCGCCCATTAAGCCATACCGACCTCTCAGATCAAAACCAATCTTGGTTCAATGACACTCAAATCTGCTTATATCATCACACACCTGGGCATGATAATGAGAGTTGCTATGCCCTTAAGGTTGTCATTCGTCAACACCTAGAAAAGGACACCCTTCTCATTGAGGATTCTCTTGACCACCTTTGTGACAAACTACCGACACCATCCCATGCCTCCCAAACCTCATCGCTTGAATCACGATCCCAACACGAGATTATGGTCCCTCTACCACCTTCACTGCTGGCTACTAAAACGGTGGCTACAATCACTGCTGTGGTGGTGGCTAAATTGGCTGTTGTGGTGGCGGCTGAATAGGGCCCTGCCCTCCAAAACCCTGCCCTGCCAATACCTGTGCCTGGTCTGCGACCAACTGCGCCTACAATGTAGTAACCTGCCCTGTCAAGGCAACCACTTGTGCTGTCAAAACTGTCACCTGTTCCTGAAGCACTGCCACCTGTGCTCGTGCTGCATCTCTCCCCTAAATGGCGGCATCCCTCTCTTTGTTGACCGCCTGCAGATCGGGAGGTGGTCCCCTTTGAATCCCAACATAATGACCTGCCCACCAAGCCAAGTAGGCCATAGTACACCCCAGATCTACCACACCTAGACCTGCGAGTATCTCCTCAAAATTTGGTCGCTCTGTCTCCTTTGGTAGTGGGAGGGGCGCCTCAATATCATCCCGTTTGTACAATGGGAAAGCAAGTGGCACATCCTGTAAAAGCCCGTACTGGCGCCACACTCTTTCAATAGGAACTCTCTCGAGCTCGCCAACTCGCCTACCCCTCACCCATCATAGGGTCTGGACCCCCACTAGCTGCTCTGCCTGATCTCTGAATACTGGATATAACAAGTACGGCCTCCAAATGATATCTGTTGGGATCAGGGCATCTAGTACCCTCTTAGATCATAATGAATTTTGTCTTATGCATCAAAAGTTTAGAACCTGAAAGAACACATGATAGCTCAAGCACTTACATTGTATGACTATCATCTTCATTGTTGCGAAGAAAAAACATACTATAATCTACGAAATGAGAGTTAAGAGCACGAGTGTCATTAGGAAGTGTAATCCCTTGTATAAGTTTCATGTCATGTGCTCTTTGCACCAAGTATCCAAGAGCATTTACAACCAAGACATATAGGCAAGGAGCAAGAGGACAACCTTGGCAAATGGATCATTGGAGAGCGAAATGTTTGGTGAGGGAACCATTCATTGAGAGCCTGGTTGAAGCATCCGTAAACAACATTTTGATGATATGAATCATTTCATTTCCTAACCCCAACCAACACAACATATTGAGGATACACAGCCCCCTGATTTTTTCATAAGCTTTGTCAAAGTCAAGCTAGATGATAAGAGCATTTTGGGTCGTTTGTTGGGCCCATCCCACATATTGTTCCCTTTTTTGTTTTGCTTAGAAACTCTTTAACCATAAGAGTGAAGAAATGAGGTACCTCTATAAATGGCTCATTGCCACCAAAGCATCTAGCTGTCCCCTTCTTTTTTGGGGTTGAGAAACTCTTTTACCATAAGAGCGAAGAAAGGAGGTACATCTACCAAGGGCTCATTGCCAACAAAGCATCCAGCTGCCCCCCTCTTGAGGCTAGGGGACTGAATTCCAAACAGTTATGAAGGCAGCCATACAGTCTTTAATGTTAAGGTGTTCAACATTGAGTTTGAAAGGAAAATTACATGGAACACTCTCAGGGCCTCAGCAGCAGCAAGAGAGAGGAAGATAATTAAATAAGGTGGCAACAATATCTAGGCACACGGCTTGCCCTTGAGAAGAGGGAATGATTTGAAGATTTTGGGACGAATAGAATCTGTCCAAACGGCTCCAGTTTTTGCCAAGACCAAATCTGCAATTTGACCACCTGTACCAATGTTCTCTATGTTCCCAAAGCATTCTGAAAGTAGGGTCAGACCCCAAATTCAGTATGAGATAGTTTATATCAGCTGCATCAATTTCAGTATATCTTATTTTCAATCATTTAAAGTCTCTTCCAAAATCCCACTTAGCAGAGGGAAGGTTTTCTCCCATCCAATCTCATAGTTATATTTTTTCACGGTGATCATTAGGGGCATACACCGAGCACAGCCTCTTCATGTTGAGAGGATTGGAAAAAGGTTGCTTCTTTCCAGATTTGTTTGATGGAAAAATCTAGTCTTGTTCCCCCACGCTTAATCTCTTCAAGTAAAAAACAACTGGGTGCCAATTAGAGATAGTTTTCTTAATTTAAAATTATTGGGCAGGAATTGACATACAAATTCTTTAGGAAAGAAGTACAAATTCTTTCATCTCTACAGTCAGGGCTAGGAATGGTTGCTAAGCGAAACCAATAGATCGGTGGCAGCTTGAACAGTGGAATCGCCACTCCCAACTGGAGAATGAGACCGCTGCCTAATGGCCTCAAGGTGTCTCCCTGCACCCCACAATCCTCATTAGAGGAGTGGCCTCCATGTGGTGCCATTGTGAATGAATTGCCGGAAGAGGAATTGAGCACCTTCCTCTTCTTAATCATTCGCCAGCCATCCTCCATGATGGCATTCTTGTAGGGAGTAATAGAACAAGTGGATTCTGTGTGTTCGAATAAACGACGTATATGTGATTCTGTGTGTTCAAATAAACAACGTAAATGTGGTGTGGGTGCTCGGGTGGAGTGAGCAAGTTTAGAAGATGGACTTGGCTGCTTGGAAAAGCTTTGGGCACTAGAAGGCCTAGAGCGGGACCATGGCATTCTTAGAAGTTAGAACTAACTGGAGAGCTCTTGGTGTGGATAGATTTAACTGAAAGGTTTGGTTGAGTAGAATTGATCTTATTACAACGCTGAGAAGTAGGTTCAGCAGTATTACGTGTTTTTTTAGGTGCCTCTTGATGATGGGATTGATTAGGCTTAGATTTACAGAAAGGACAATCTCAGAAGATATGCCCTTCTTTTTGGCACTAGAAACATGCATTGAATTTTTTAAGGAACACCACAGACGATGTGACTTTGAAACCAAGACCAAGCAACTTAATAGAATCAGGAAGGGGATGGATAAGATCAACTTCTATGCATATACCAAATAACTCTCACAAGTTGGCTGGTTATTTTCCTTAAAAAGGGCTTAAAGGTGAGGTTAGGGAAAGGGACTTTAACCCACATTGGGTAACGGGATTGGGAGGACCCTTACGGGTGGAAGTCAAAATTCCATGCTTGTAGGTAACATATTTTTGTGCAGATTATCCAAGTTCCAACCTGTAAGATAGCTTGCGCACATTCAGGGCTGTGGAACATGCATGAAATATAACGTTTTTCCAGCCCCTTAATTGATTCTAAAGCCCACCCTTTCTTTTCTCAGTTCGTTTTAGCCCATTTATAGAAATCTTATTCAGAGAGTATACCTCACAGGGAAACCCAAGAGACTTACCTTTGTCATAGTCTACCTCATAAGTTCATTGATCAATGGACGATCATATGATCGGCTGTGTTCCTCATGATACAAAACCAGCGCTATTATCGCAAGCAACATCTTGTCGGATAGGACGATCAGTAGCCGACATGGATAGGGTTTGCGAAACGCGTACCATCAGGTGGAATGGTTTCCATCTAAGATGTAAGGAAGAAGTGGATCCTCTCTTTAAAAAAAGAGGGTAGCGCCCAGCTCGGAGACCTGTGCCCTAACCATATGTTCCTGTGCACATGAGCAGGAAAAATGAAAGGTGAGAGCGCTCAGCTGAGTACAGTGCCGTACATGGGAGCACGCATTTTAACCCTACCTGCGCACATGTTCAGAGCGTCCTCGAATCAATTCTTGTTCAGTACCCAGTAAAGCGAACAGATTCATCCTCGTTGGCACCATTTTATTCGCAGTCAATTTGAATTTGGTCAGAAAACGGTCAAAAAGTTGTCGAGCATGGGAGCTTTTGTTGGGTTTAGGCAGCTGCACCTGCGGCTACGAGGCGCCTACAAATGGGCTCACTTGTGTCCTCAAGTATGCTCACTGACCACTTTTCTTTGCATGTGCGTACAGCTTTAGAGTACTGTAATTGAAGTCTTCCACACATGCAGAAAAAATTAGGGGGTGAGTGTGCTCAAGGGCATCCTAAGCCCCTTTTGACTATGCATTGCTTCGCACATGCAGAAAAAAATAGGAGGTGAGTATGCTCAAGGGCACCTTGGGTTCACTTGTACTACGTATTAGAGCAAGGTCATTGTTAAAGTCAAAATAATTAATTTCATGTTGTCCGAGTTAAAAGTGGGTGTTGTTTTCTTACTACGTTTTATAGTAAAAAGAAATTATGTAAATATTTATTTCGTGTTTTTTTAAAAAGATAATTTTAAATTGTTTTGGTCCATCGCTAATTTGAAGAGCTCGTCAGTTTTACAACATTCATGTGTGCACTTTATAGGTGGAACCCCTGCTCACATCAGTTTTGGGTGCACTCTAACAGGGGCAAACTTTGTGCATGTGCGTAGCATATGACAATTTTTTGCACTCACCCTAGTAAGCGCCAACCACCTTCATTGGAAGACAACAAATAACTATTTTTTATCTACGTCTCGAAACTCATTCAAAATTTATATACATTTCATTAACCATGAGACAATTAGTGAAACCAAGTTAGATTTTCTATTGAAGTAAATATTGTACATTGTTATTACTCTTTGTTGCAATATCTATTGTAATTGGTTTGAAGTATTAATTTGTATTGTAATGTGTAATTTAAATATTTTTCAACTTTGTTATTAGAACATTTCAGAGTAACTTTATTATACAAAAATAATAAAATACAAGATGGTTACATAGCAAAGCAATCGATTGATATTCACGGTTCACACTCCTCATTAAAAGAACTAACACCGTTTCAAATCACAACACAAAAATTGAGAAATAAAAAACAAGATAAAATATGATACGCAAAATATCTCACATTACATCAACAAGAGAACAAAAGAGGACTTATAATATGTGCGTAGCCACTGCACAACTGAACACACTCCTCATTTGTTCTACTACACAGATATCACACTTCTCATGCAATCATGCACATTCTTTTACCCAAAGTTTGTTGACAACCTTACGCACAAGTCCTATGCATGCTTGCAGACTTTCGTGTATTGATCTTCTCAGATCATAGCATGTGCACCACAGCTCGCAGTCCTACTCGCCTCACTGCTACTTGTTCACAGACTTGCTTGCTCCTTTGGCCCCCTACTATATCACAACCACGTGTCAGCAAGCCCCAATTGCATGGCTAATTGAAATCGCCCACTAGTCATTGTCACTAAGAGAGGATCTCAAGATTAGAAGTGGTTGGAGATAACCTATACATTAAATGTTTTCTCTGTTACTAACTACCACATCTGACAGGGTCGACGCACTGCCAACATTCATGTTAAATATGTAACATACACATATAATCGTAGATGAATCCTCAAGAGTTTGGTTGATGCAATACATAGTCATAACACATATAGCTTGTTCCATGTATCTACTTTGTATACACGTAATGTACCACATTGTACTTTGTTTCATTATTCTTTCATTTATAAATAGAAGTTACATTTCCTGCAAGTAAGACTTTCGTTCCATTGAATGTGTGTTTGATTGTTTTGTCTAAATACTCTCTATGATTTCACTCTACACAACCAAACTCAGTTGTCCCCTACACACTTGGTTATGGGCCCTGTGGTGAAGATCATTGGTATCAGAGCAATTAAAAAGCTCACTTAGTAGATTGACATCAAGAGCATTGCTCTCTTATATTTTCTATGCCTGTAACCACACAAGCACAATGAGAGAGAAGGTTCATCAGTCAGTTATATTTTAGAAACTCTAGTAGAATGTCATAATAAAAGTAAGATCGCTGACATCTATAATCAACTTGAGGCAGCCCTAGAAATCTGAAGGCTCATTGTTGATGCATTGGAGGCACAACACACCAAACTTTTTTATCAATTCCATGAGTTAATGATGCAACTCAACCCAACATCTTCCCATCCATCTCAATAGCATGCTTCACAACAATTTCAGTGACAAAACCCCTTCAAAGTACAAGCCAATCTCGATAGCCCTCTGTTCGAAGGTAAGATCGACGCCAAAATAGTAGATGCCTAGATTTGACAACTCAAGGTGTACTTCTCAATCAACTACTTCACCAATGCGGAGAATATCACCTTGCAATACTGAAGATGTCCATTATGGTTGTTCACTAGTGGGAGACCTTCAGTGCATAATGTGTGTAGGGGTGCATTCCAATTGAATCATGAAAGACTTTTGTTAATGAGTTGAATGAGGAATACTACCCTCTCCAACACTTTGAAGATGAATACATCGAGTTCCAACAACTCTGCCAATGCAAGGATCAGTCAGTGGAAAACTACACCAACATATTCCATGAATAATATGCGACCCTACAAGAGAACTTGAGTGAGCAACATAGGGTGTTAAAGTACATTAGTGGACTCTCACCTCATATCCATGTGAAACTAGAGGTCTTGACTTTCGATACCTTGGGATAAGCATATTACAATGCTGTAAAGATTGAAGCTAAGATAAAGATGAAGCAACGTACCACTTCTTCATCCAATATAGTGCACAAGGCTCAGTGCTTGCACAACCCCACATCATAGCCCCTTGCACAAAAGCATTATGAAAGGAATATAAATATAGCGGAAACAATTCTTTTACACTAAAATTTGAGAGGAGAATAGCAAAACCAATTTGAAATATTACGTAAATGATAAAAAAAACACATAACCAAAAATACAACATACCATAACAAGTGATACACGTGGGAAAAACCCTTTTGGAAAAAAAAAAAACCCACACTCCAAAGCAGCTCAATGCATTATCTAATCACCAAGATTACAACACACTTGCAGAGCAAGCCTTCACAGGAGCACCATTAGTGTACAATACACAAGTGAAAAGTCTGTGTAATAGAGTTTTAATGCATTTGCCCAACTCTCAAGCTTACAAGCTTAAAAACAAGCTTAGCTTCCAATTTCCTTAACAACTACAAAGGAGAGAATTCATATATATATATAATATACAATGAGAAGGAGAGAAAAATAAAGAGTACTTTCATGAGCAAGACACAAACTCGCCACCCTCAGTGGAGTGACTATTTGACCATAGTGGTAATCTTTTTGTCTTCTACAACGGTAAAAAAAATAGACCCTCCACCTTCCATATGCATCCAAGACTTGTCCTCCACTCACACATGCTTCCAAAACTAAGTGCTCCACTCACATAAACATCCAAGACTTAGTGCTCCACTCTCACAAGCTTCCAAAACTTGTCCTCCACTCACACATGTGACTCCATAAGCTTTCAAAAGATTCCCCACTATCTTTTGACTTCTCCTTCACTCAAAAACATGTGGCCAACAAAAAATTTTGACCCACATCTCCTTTTAGTCATTTTCCACCAAGTGGAAAATCATGTGCATCACATGAGACAATGAACATGCCCCCTTAGTAGAGTGGTATGCCCCACCTCCACTCACATGCACTTCCATCATGTAGATTCCTCCATGGGCCATGCCAACTCATCACAAGCCACATCACTACTCCATGTCACCTGGGATCCACCACCATGGGCCCACATACTGGGACCCATCATGGGCCCCACTACCATGTCATCATGAATAGTGCCTATGAATAGTACTTTGTGAATAGTGTGCAGACTTGTCAAAGTTGAGACACCTCAATTCCCAACATTCTCCCACTTGTCAAATACCTTGCAAGACCCAAAGGAACCGTACCAACATGATCTTAACAATCAGGGGCCAAGAGGCTTATAGACTCCGAACACCATCTGAACTTCTCTGTGCTCCAAGCTTAGTCAATGAATCTGCAACATTCATCAAAGTCTCTACCTTTATCAGCTTCACCCTACCATCCTCGACCATGTCTCTCACAAAATGATATTGTACATCAATATGTTTGGTCATGGCATGAAAAGTTAGGTTATTTGCTAGGCAAATAACACTCTAACTGTCACAATAAACTATCATTGCACCCTGTTTCAACCCAATATTTGAACATAGTCTCTTAAGACAAATGGCTTCCTTATAGACATGATTAGTTACCATATACTCTACCTCTGAAGTGGATAAAGTGACCACAACCTATCACTTACTCATCCAACTTATTGCACCACCAAACAATGTAAACACATAAGCACTGGTGGATCTTTTGCTATCAACATCACCTACCCAATCTGAATCCACATAACCAAGAATGTCAAGAGGAAGCTTGTCTCCAATCATGTTACTATGATAACATAAAGAGTACTCTGAGGTACCCCACAAATATCTGAAGACCCTTCTAACTGCATTTCAATGAACTCTACCAGGATTAGACATATAATGAGAAAGAACTCCCACTACTTGGGCAATGTCTGGTCTAGTACAAACCATAGCATACATCAAACTTCCGACTACACTCTGGTAAGTCACTCTACTCATTTCTTCCATCTCTGATGGGGATGTAGGACATTATGTTGTAGATAACTTTGTTCCAATTGAAAAAAGAATACAATGGTCTGCAATCTTGCATGTTAAATCTATGTAGAATAGAATTCACATACTTACTCTGGACAAGCCATAACTTTCTATTCTGTCTATCTCTCTTAATCTCCATCCCAAGAATGTGTCTCATAGCACCAAGATCTTTCATCTCAAATTTTGCTGAGAGTTAGGATTTTAGATCTAAAATAAAAATTTCCCCATTACCAACAAATAACATATCATCAACGTATAAGGCAATAACTAGGAAATGATCACCATCACTTTTATAATAAACACAATGATCAAATTTAGACCACTCAAACCCCAAACTCAATACACATGTATCAAATTTTTAGTACCACATCCTATTGGTTTCATAGTTGGTCTTTGATAGGAGTAAAAGGCTAGCTATGGGGACCATAGCTGATGTCATCCACTTTTGTCATAGAGGGGGACCCTGCCACAGATAGAGCTATGGAGCATCTAATTAGATGTCAACAAGTGTCATATTGGGAGTGGTCCACATGGTGAGTCCTCAATCCACCACGTGGCTTGCCACCACCTAATTATTTCCATGCTAAGTGGAAGCTTAAGAATGCCATGAAACTTGCCAACTAGTTGAAGGTTCCAAACCCATTGAATATTCAAACTTGCCACGTTCCGAAGTCCATGGATCACATCAAAGCCTGAGATACATGTTATGCCTACATATAGGCCTTAACCAGCATGAAACCCATGGAAATTCCATGTTAATTCCAAGACAAGTGGTGGATATGTGGCATATGCCATGTTAAACATGGTGGGCAAATGCCATTAAAAGCATGGCTTTGTAATCCCTATGAAGTATGTGGGATAAAAGATAAAAGCTAATCCCCAAAAGTGTTGCCGATGGGGCTTAAACCAAGTCCATCATGATAAAAGGATAATGCCTCCCACGCCTAAACTATTACTCCACCAACCTCCCATGCCTATATAAAGGCATTTTATGTTATTTTTAATGCATTCAAAGCTAAGAAACTAATATGAGAGCTTAAGAAAAGAGGTTAAGGAGGCTTGCAGAAGGAGATTGAGGTGAAATCGTGAAAAATTCTAAGAAAAAAATTATAGTTTTTTTGCCCAATGATCAACTTTATAGTTGGTGAAATTATATTTTGAAAATGTCTTGTAAGTATTTTCAAGCATATTTAATAAATCAACCTATAAAGGACCTGGAGACATAGGCCATTATGCCAAACTCCATAATCAATTACGCGTTGATTTTCTTGGTGTCTCCTTTCCAAATTGCTATTTAAAAATTAATTTTCAAGTCAAATGTTAATTAATTCCATAAATTATTATTGTTAAGAATAAATTATACATGTCTTTTGCTAATATTTATAGATCAGTGATGGTAGCATAAAGACACACATTTAATGCATACAAGATAGGATATTTTTGAAGATTTTATGGATTTTTTCATTTTCCAAGAATATTGAGGCACCTACATCATTAAGCCTACATTAATAGTGGTAGTTGACAAGCGAAGGGTATAAAAGGGCAAATGATGAACTTACTTTTGTTACCAAGTTTTTGCTAACTCAGGACTTAGTGCAAACTTAATAAGAAACGAGAGAGCTGAAGCAAGAACTCTATCACAGTGAGCATTTGAGTAATCTAGGTACCTAAGAATGGAGGTAAAAAAAAAGAGAGTGCATTCACATTGAAGACTAGTGCGGAGGATTGAAGAAAGGTTCATGCAAAAAACTATGTTAAACTAGGAAGTTATCACCCAAGCTGCGATTAATGACTAGCGAAGCTTAGATATAAGAAAATAGTCACATACCCCACAATGGTTGAATCTCCAGTCATCATTTGAGGCTTTGACAAGCTACACCTCCTAAGGTTTAATACTAGAATATTTAGAATGGTGAAGAAAAGGAAGGTAACAAACTCCATGCCAGCACAACTAGAACCCAAGTGGGTAAAGATTATTGAGGAAACATCTACCACCAAGATAAAGGTGTATAAAGTTGAGGCAATCAGCATCATAATGGTGGGTATAAAGGCACTGACAAAGATGTCTTACCAATACATATAGTTTCACTTAGAGGTATCAATAAAAAACCATTGTGCTCCTTTGAACACATATGCTAGTTGAAATAGTACAACCACCAGATGTCAAGCCATTTCTAGGATTTGGTGCAAGACTGGATGGTGGATATAGGGTGCAATACTCTAGATGGTGATGCCTTGTTTGATGTCTCAATTTTAGACAAGCTAAAATCCTTAGGTGCAACTCGTGATCTAGGAATTTGACTCAAGAGAGGATGGTTAGTATGGTGTTAGTTTCAAAATGAAATAAACACACTAATAACATAACATCTCTAGGCATAGACACTAGGGAGAGCTTAGTTAACAAAAACAAATGACAAACACAACTAAAAAGTAAGGAATAAAACACAATAACTCCTTCACCTTCCTTGGATGCTCCAAATGCCTTTGTAGTAGTGGCTTGCTCAATTTTGTGCTCATGAAGTCCTTTGCAATAGAAGTTTGGCTACCTCCATCTCTCCTTGGCACATTTGGCTTGTAGGTTGGCTTGGCTTCGAATCAATTTGGCATGGTAACACTAGTTGCATGAAGCTTTTGGAACCAATTTGGCATTATAACTTTCCATCAAAAAAGCTTAGAAATGATGTTGTGAGGCCTCTTATTTATAGATTTTTGGATTTGATCACAATCAACCTCAGCCTTCCATCTCAAGATTGAGATGTGTGGTTGAGGATTAATTCAATATTTGGAATTAAGTTTGTAATTATCCTCATCATGGCATTGGAATAAGTGGCAATTAAGAGGCATGGAGGGCATCATGGAAGGCATTGATGAGGCATGGGAGGCATGAATCCTGATATTTATGGCATTAATGGCCTAGGGATGTCCTCCCAAGAAATGAAGTAGATATTTAATATTCATTTCAAAAAATAAGTATTCAACAAGTTTTCATGGAATTCTTGATTAGGCCTTGATTTGGGTTAATTAGCTCTTAAGCATGATTAATCACTTTGTGCACAAATTACTCAATTTGATCAGAATGTCTTATTATTGGTCCTAAATTTGACTGGATTGGAATTGGAAGTCAATGTCAGATGTATTGGAACTATATTCCAATTTTGGATGTTCCCAACAACAAATAACAAAGGCACAAGCCTTGTACAAAATATTTGATAGCAAAGAGTAGTCTAGAGCACGTGGGTGTAAAATTGGCATTTTGACTCAAAATGAACAGATCAAAGTTAGTTGGCCCATAAATTATATTGCCCCATTTAGTGATACCCTGGCCAAAATTGGCACTTGAATATGTTAATTTCACATCATTTAATATGTTTTAGTGTTTTTAGGCCAAATTATGCAATTTGGGTGGGAATTAGCCAAAAGCCTGATTGGGGGTTATCGGTGGCTAGTTTTAGGTGTCTATAGTTTGCCCCTATTTGGGAAGGCATTGTAAAATATAAGCACAATAATGTCTTCTCAAAGATTGAAAAGGTCTTGTATGCCTACAACTATAATTATGATAAACTAATTGTATGATGCCCCCTCGAGGGAATAGTTGGCACAAGCAAGTTGAGAAACGGTCCCTCAAAAAGAAAGAAGCGAAATGAGGGGACCAAGAAAAGGAAGGATGAATGGTGAAAGCATAATGATACTAAAAAAGTAGTTAAAATCATTGATAATTCAAGTGGGATGGTGTGCAATGGTTTGCCCAAAGGTGGTTATAAGCATTGTACCCTGATAGTGGCAACGTGGTATGATAACACAATGATTTGCCCAAAGATGATTATAATCATTGAGAAGATGGAGTTGCCCCAATTAGGATAGACAAACAAGATAATAACATGCCTCTATATGGGTAGAAAAATTAAAGTGGTGACAACACAATGATTTGCCGAAAGACAGTTATAATCATTGAGAAATTTAGGTGAGACAATGTGCAATGATTTGCCCATACACAATTATAATCATTAGACCCCAATTATGGTAAACATGATCAACTTGGCTGATGATGATGATAAATTAACATAAAGGGTAATAATGAATTAGAACAACCCAATAGTAGGGAGATGCTCATCCAAACTAATAAACATTGAAATTCTTTCATGTTTAATTACTCTATTTGGGATATGATTGGGAGTGAAATCAAGATGTTAGTGCCGAAGAGATGACACCATTTATAAATAGACTTCTTGAAGGTGAGGTTTGTTGTATCATGTGATGGCAGGATTTATGATAGAACACCATAAAGACTTGGCCAAAATATGCATGAGGATTGGCTCTCAAAATCCAATATTCAATAAAAAACAATGCACCAATGATAGAAACCATGATGACAATCTAAACATATGAATATGGATGGATTCAAGTGTAAGTGTAGGAAAAGAATCACCCAATGAACACGCATAAAATGAATAAAGGAAACAATGCTGAAAGCAAACAAACAAGAAAATAAACAAACAAATAACACAATAGAAACCATACGAACATTACCCCTAAAAATAGGTGATAACTTAACAAATGAACAAAATGAGGGAATAGAAGAAAAAGAAGGGGTTGTAGACACCGAAATCGTGTCGACTCCCCTGGTCATTCCCCGTCTTATTCTTCTTCGCCTATTTAACCCTTGTCGATCACTCGTTCCACCAACCTTGACCCTGGCAGCATGTAAAAATGAGCACAGAGCTAAAGCTAGACTCTATCCCCATTGTGCATCTGCCGACGACGGTCTTTACCCGGCCGATGTCACCGACGTCGGTCACTTATCGGCCGACGTCGGCAATCCTGCCGACGTCGGTCACCTTGCCGTTATCCGTTACCAGTTATCATTCGGTTTCCCGAAACGGTTGACGAACCGTCTCTGGAACCGTCTCTTGCCTTCATCAGCATCCGCCAACCATTTGAAAGGCGATCCCGAACGCTATTCAACCATTTTTTTGCTGATCAATCGAAACCCGAGCAATCATTCAATCAACCTGCGAACTCCGACATCAACACTCTCGCGATCAACACTCTCGGCATCAACCCACTCTCGGCATCAACCAATCTGCATTCAATCCGGCACTGCACAGACAACTTCAACTATGGCTTTCATCGCGTCTTCTGGCAGGTAAGTATTTACTCTATTTGTTTTATTTCTTCTTGGTTATTCTTTGTTTATCAGTTCTGTCATCCCGATTCTTTAAACCACAGACCCAGCATCTCTCGTTTATATCCCTGCCTCTGTCCAAACCTGACCTTACCTTGCCCAGACCCTGTCCCGACTCTCTCAGACCTTGTCTTTTATCAGACCCTGTCCCGACTCTGTCCAGAACCTGTCCCGACTCTCTCAGACCCTGTCTCGACCCTGTTCAGACTCTGTCCAGAACCTGCCCCTACCGACGCTGGTCACTACCCCGACCGACGACGGCACCTAAACCGACGTCGGCACCTTCCCTGACCGACGCCGGCACCACAGAGACCGACGCCGGCGACTGTGCAGAACAGTGCTGCATATCAGGTATGCACTTTTATTTTCTGTCATTTATTTCTATCATTATTATCTACTTTCGTCCAATATTCTGCTTTTTTATCAGTGGGTTGATATCCTTCTAGGAAGTCTTCGTATTTTCAGGATCGGGCGTTCGCCTGACAGCCCACCATATCTTTGACTAACATTTTTCCGTGTTTTAGCCTTTTTTTTCGCAGGTGTCATTCCTCCACAGCCAAAGAGGAGAATCTTCCAACGTCTGATTTCGGTGCGCACGACTTTATCAGGTACTTCTAGCCTTGTCCATTTCCTTAGTTTCTTATTTCTTCTTTGAATGTAGAAAGCAATTTTGCATAGAAACATTCTGGCACGCCCGGTGGGACCCTAGGTCCTCCTTGGGTTCTTTCTTTCTTTCATTCATTTAGGTGCATTAGGTTCCTTCCTTTTCGCCTCCTTTCGTCTCTTCTTAAACGACATCATAAGCAGGACTAAAATGAACATTTCTTTCTTTCTCGCACTTCTAGACTAGCTAAAACTCATATTCTTCGACTCTTTCTCCATTTGTCTTCATACGAACAAACATTTCGACTTGGACATTAAAACACTTTGCATTCATTTCTGTTTGCCTGCATCTTTTAGACCACACATAGTAATTAAACCGCATATTGAATTAATCTAGATCACTTGATGTTACACTACCGAACCACCTGCACAAAATGAACATAAAACTTACCTGAGACAAGGCCCGACTAGGATTTCATCCCCCAGCGGATACCTTACCCGTCCCGGTGACCCTACTTGGATTTCATCACCAAGGGGGAAGCCCACTCCGTTCTCTGGCGGAGGATAAACTCTAGGCGAGGTATATCTTGGCTAAGCGAAACCAGCTAACCACTGGAATCGTGAAGTGAGGGGAGCTTGCTCCTTAGCACCAGGCCGCGTACCGAACCTAACACAGACTTCTTGAGCACCATAACAAAACCCGAAACCATCCATAGACTGCTTCTTCTAGGACCTGACTCACAAAGCCAATCTTCCTCTACACATATTCTAAGGCATAAGCCACTATAATCCTAATAATTTACTTCTAGGGTTTTAGGATCTGCTTGTGTCTTCATCTTTTTTAGTTCTTATCTGCTTGTTTGAGCTTGTGAGGACGTTCTTTCTTGCCTTGAATGGTTCTGACACGTAGTCAAACCAAGGCTCTTCTTGACCACGCTTGCCATCAATCGCTTTCGCCTACCCCGTCTATAAACAATCATATAATGGAGTTCTACTCGAAGACCGAAAGAATTCCTACTAGACTATCTCCAACCCAGACGCCTATCATCCCAGAAGGGGACCAAGATTTTGCAAGATTCTTGGACCTCAATACCGTAGCCCTCCAAAACTATCTCGCGAGAAACCCAATGCGGGACCTTTCGGGCGACGTGGCGACGACATCCACACCGTTCGCCACCCAACCTTTTACGACTCAACCTTTCACCTCAACCATTAACCCGACCATGGCCTATACGCAAAGTTCGGCCTCCTCATCTATTTTTAGACCAACCTCCACCGGGGTTTCGTTACCCCCTCAACCACCTGCAATTCAACCAAGTTCTACATTATACCAGAACTTGATTTTCTCGACCCCACACACTCTTGCGCCTATATATACAGGAGTGCCTACCTCGCCCTTTGTCAATGCCGTCACACAACCTCCTTTGGCGGTATCTAGTCAACCTATACCTTCGACCTTCATAACGCAACCACCTCTAGCCTCTACTTCTGCCCCTGCGACTAGTCATCCGTACATTGTACAACCGACTATGTCACACGCCTCCTCTAGCCTCTTCCAAGCGCCTTACAACTTAAGGGGCGCTCAATCCGCCAATCCGTCAGCAGACATCATCAAGATGCTGATGGATAAAATGTCCAATCTTGAAGCTTCTATCTTCGGTTCAAGTAATGTCTCTTCATATGACCAGATTTACAACGAGCCCATCCACCCTTCTGTCCCTGTCCGACCATACCCCAACCATTGGGAGCTTCCTAAATTTACTCGCTTTCAGAGTAAGGAAGACCCACAACAACATCTATGGGCATTTAGACATGCCTGTTATCTTATTGCCCACGACGATGCGTTACTTCTACGCACGTTTCCTATGTCGCTTTCTGGCCCTGCCCTTGACTGGTATAGTTCTCTTGCCAGACATTCTATCTTTTCATTCATTCAACTCGCCCAACTATTCGTTGACCATTTCTCAATCAACATCACCAAACAAGTCTCAATCACAGACCTTTACTCCATCAGGCAATTTGACGACGAATCAATAGCCGATTTTGTCACCCGTTGGAGAAGCTTGATTAATCAGCTCTCCTTCTCCTTGCCTCAACCCGAGCTCATTGAGCTCTTTTCCCGAGCATGTGTCAGTCACATCTCGTCCACCTTGCAGGTTCAAACATTCCACACTTTCGACGAGGCCTTCACCATGGCCTGAAAGCTTGAACTCCGCGCCATTGAAGAAGATAAGGTCAAATTGTGTAACACTAACACAAGAACCAATGACCATTCTTCTTCCAGACCTTCTTCTGCCCACTCTCAATCCAAGGGGTCGGCAAACACTGTCATCTTTAGACCATCATCTTCAACAATAACCAACCGATCATCATCTTCAACATTAGACTACATCAATAAACATTTTCAACGTCAATTCATACAGCGTCAATTCACTCCAATTGGAGAGTCATATGCCTCTGTCTTGGATAAACTCGTCAAGCAGGGGGTCCTCAATCTCCCTCCAATCCGACCACATCAATTCGACCCCTCAACACCTATCCCTGCATGGTACAGGGAGAACCACTTTTGCAACTATCACCGTGTCAAAGGCCATGACATGGATCACTGTCAAACTTTCAAAAACATCGTCCAGGACATGCTAGACAAGGGGGATCTCATCTTGGATAACCCGAACGCACCGCCCAACCAAAACCTCGACATCTCCAAACACCCTTTTCCAAATCATTCGCCTACTCAAAACAACGTCCAGACTTCGACCAATGACCCTCAAGACCATGATATACACACGGTCGACACTATCTTTTCTCTTATCCCTGACCGACCTTTTTCACAGGTGGAAGACCTTTCTTCCCCTATACCTCCTCCACATGGCGAAGAACTTTCTTCTCCCACTTGTCCTCCCACGACTTCTCCCATATTGGAGGACGCTTTGACCACATCAACACCAGCTGCCTCGCCTTCATCCTTATTATCATCCATAGATGATCACACCTTTTTGACTCCCCAACCATACACAGAAGCCATGACTACTCCAGAGCTCTTTCCACTTAAAGAGCCCACACCTTTAATCCCTTCTCCATTGAGAGAAAAATCGTCCACATCTAAATCCAAACCCGCGCAGGCGTCCATCATGCCCAAAGAGACTAAACCTCTTGGTGTTCGCCCCACATCTAATCTCGCCTCGCACAAAGGTGGCCCTCAACCCAAACCAAAGAAGGCTACTAAACCACACCGGAGGCCTCCTCCCCTATCTTCGTCATTACTTTACTCGGAGTGCTTCCCACTCCCATACTTCACAGAGGTAAGTCACCTCCATTATTCTATCAACCCGTCAGACTTATACCTCCTTCAAACCATCGACCAACGCCTCTTTCACCTCCTAAACCAATGTCACCAACCCTCTCTGCAATAAAACATCCCGACCCGTTAGTAGGTTCATATGCCTTGCTCTTATGGCAATTGTTGCAGTCCTCTCGTCTCAATCTCCCGCCTCTTAGACCATATCACTCTCTCGGACCAAAACCACCATGGTTCGATGACACTCGCATTTGTGCGTATCATCGCACGCCTGGGCACGACACGGAACATTGTCATGCCCTTAAGGTCGTCATTCACCAATGTCTGGGGAATGACACCTCTCTTCTCGACCACGTTATCAACAAACCTTCAACACCACCCCACTCATCAACTCTCGGATCAAAACCATCTTGGTTCGACAACTCTAAATTCTGTCATTATCATCACACTCCGGGACATGACACCGAGCGTTGTTGCGCTCTTAAAGCTGTCATTCGTCACCACCGGAAAAAAGATTCCTTTCTTATCAAGGATCCTCTTGACCCCCCCTTTGAAAAATTATCAACACCAACCCATACCTCTCCAACCTCGTCATCTAAATCGGGATCTCCACAACAGACTAGGGTCCCTTCGCTGCCTTTAACCCCTTTATTCGACATCAACACAGTCCATCTGACCACTAAACCTCAATCGACCTTAACTAATCCGTCAAACATTCTCCCTAGCCGCTGGGGGAATTCAACCTTCATCCAAACTTCGATCAATTTTTCAACACAGTCTCGACCACATATCAATCACTCTTTCAACTTAACCTCAACCAGACTAGCAACCAAACATTTAACCCGACCTCAACCAAACATTCGACCCAACCAAAGACCAAATACCAACCAATCAACCCTCGACCAACCATTGACCAATTATCAAATGACCAAATCTCAACCAAACATTCAACCAACCTTTTTATCAAAACATTCAACCTGCCTCGATCAATCAACAACCATATCAACCAACTTCACATCCACTCATCAATCAACACCTGACCAATCTGGAAAGAGGCAAATGGGGCAAGTTTGCTCCTAATTGGCTTGGACCTTTTATTATCACGCACAAGTATGGATCAGGGACTTACCGTCTGTCTTCTCTTGATGGACGACCAGAACCTGAGCCTCTTAATGCGTTGCATCTGCGACCGTTCTACTGCTAGTCGAGTATTCATCCACTTGACACTTAACTTGAGCTCTTCCCTTAAGCAATCCTCGTCCTCTTACTCCTACTTCCTTTCAACCCTATTCCTCTTAACAATTCCTATAACCCTTTTATGATGTATGGATGCTTTGTCCTAATAAAAGGGAACCCTTGACCTTCTATAATCTTGTCCATGACTCACACTTCTATAAAAACAAATCAAGATGTCAAAACATATCCATGGTCACTATATCAATATCAAAATCAAAAAAATAGACTGCTCCCTCGAAGGACAGCTGTACTATCATTGCTGTAATAAATAGACTGCTCCCTCGAAGGACAGCTATTCAAAAGCCTTTATATTAAACAAAAATCTAGACCACTCCCTCGAAGGATGGCTATGACTAATCTGGCAATAAACAACATTATTTTAGAAGCTTCCCGCATTGATCAGCTTCACAACCTGACCACCAAGCAAATGACATCTCTCTGCAGGCTTCCCGCATTGATCAGTCTGCGCCAAAAAAAAAAAAAAAAAAAAAAAGAAGAGTCATGAACTTGACTTATAGTTGTCTCAGGGTCTCCTATAAAAAGGGGCATAGTAATCTTTGCTCTTAAAACGGGTTACCCTCTTTCCTCCTCCTATCACCTGCTCAAGGGACTTCGAGCTCACTTTAATGTCTAAGTGATTCGATTACCGCTCTAACATACCTATGGTCAACGACGTCACGCATGAATGGGGCTCTTGGTTCTCAAAACCCCTATCTATGCTATCTTTTTGGTCCTTGTCAATGAAAGAGCAATATGCTTTTCACTTCTTCTGCACTTTGATCACATTCACCCTCATCACTTGTCAATCGACTCAGCTCAACTCTCTCTTTAAACCACTCCCATTGCCTATTCACCCTAGTTTCTATGGACACCAATACACATGGAAACTATCGACCCGCCACAATTTATGTTCAGCATAAACCAATACTTGCTGAAGCATAAATAGACCTCAATTCATTTTTAGCATACATCCATCACACATATGGAATATTGCTAGGGATGAAAAACCCATCAACCAATGTTGCAGAATACACCATTTGGAAAAGGCTGCAACATCTTTTTTCCTCCTCATTTCATCATAACCAAGACCAATCTATCAACCATTTTAATCACCTGTCTACTACTCGGACCCTTTGTCTGAACTACATTGGTCTGAGGCCCTTCCACAGGGGCTATGTAGGCAGCACTCAGATGACACGACCGTCTTCTGGGGTTAGCTCGACCATTCTCGTTTGTTCATCTCTCTGATGGACAAACCTTCTTGCCTTCTTTTAACCATAACCTTGCCCTTCACCACAACCCATTTCCATCCCTTTGACCCTTCCTCCCTTCTAGGGAGAACTACATCGGCCTGAGGCCCTATCACCAGGGCTATGTAGGCAGCACTCAGTTGACATGGGGTCTTCTGGGGTTAGCTCGGCCGCATCCTTTCGTCCATTCATCCATCCATCAACCACCATCCCTTGGAGATCATGCCTATCTCCTTCGACCTCGACCACTTCCAAGATGCTGTTGCCTTGGTTGTTTTTGCATGTATGCTACCTCATGACTGGTTAGCCGAATTGTGCGCAGACCTTTTTGGACCCTCACAAGTATAGGATCGCAAGCCGGTTGATCCACACTACTTGTGACTTTTTCGTGTTTCTAGGAGCACTTCCTGAGCCCGGGATACCTGGAACGCGACGACCCATTTGGAGCTTCAGCTTAGATTGAGTAACCCGATCAGTAGATGACTAAATGCTGGGGCCCGGTTACTTCAATTTTGGCACTCCTCGACCCTTGACCTGTGACACTTTGACCTCACCATCTCATGCAGTGGTATGCGCGCAATCACAACTTTTGCAGCGTTCACCCTCACCCCTTTTTCATCCACTCTTTGTCAAATCAACACCCGATTCCTGGTTCCCTTCCCTCGACTCCTACTTTGAGGGGGAATACCTTATCCTTACTCGGGGCATTTCGCTTCCTATTTTTGTCTTGCAGTTCATTCGAACAACCAACAAGACGAAATCAACCTCATCCCTCACCTGGGGCAATCACTCCTATTTTTGTCTTGCAGTTTGTCCAGAACAACCAACAAGACAAAAAGGGGCAAATGTAGACACCAAAATCGTGTCAACTCCCCTGGTCATTCCCCGTCTTATTCTTCTTCGCCTATTTAACCCTTGTCGATCACTCGTTCCACCAACCTTGACCCTGGCAGCATGTAAAAATGAGCACAGAGATAAAGCTAGACTCTATCCCCATTGTGCATATGCCGACGACGGTCTTTACCTGGCCGATGTCGCCGACGTCAGTCACTTATCGGCCGACGTCGGCAATCCTGCCGACGTCGGTCACCTTGCCGTTATTCGTTACCAGTTATCATTCAGTTTCCCGAAACGGTTGACGAACCGTCTCTGGAACTGTCTCTTGCCTTCATCAGCGTCCGCCAACCATTCGAAAGGTGATCCCGAACGCTATTCAACCATTTTTTTGATGATCAATCGAAACCAGAGCAATCATTCAATCAACCTGCGAACTCCGACATCAACACTCTCGCGATCAACACTCTCGGCATCAACCCACTCTCGGCATCAACCAATCTGCATTCAATCCGGCACTGCACAGACAACTTCAACTATGGCTTTCATCGCGTCTTCTGGCAGGTAAGTATTTACTCTGTTTGTTTTATTTCTTCTTGGTTATTCTTTGTTTATCAGTTCTGTCATCCCGATTCTTCAAACCACAGACCCAGCATCTCTCGTTTATATCCCTGCCTCTGTCCAAACCCGACCTTACCTTGCCCAGACCCTGTCCTGACTCTGTCCAGAACCTGTCCCGACTCTCTCAGACCCTATCCCGACCCTGTTCAGACTCTGTCCAGAACCTGCCCCTACCGACGCCGGTCACTACCCCGACCGATGACGGCACCTAAACCGACGTCGGCACCTTCCCTGACCGACGCCGGCACCACAGAGACCGACATGGTCAATGTTTTTATTCTTTTCTAACAATTTTTTCAAATGTTTTTAGAATTTTTTAAAGTATCTCAACTCAATCAAGAATGATGAGACATTTAAATGGTCAAGATAAAAAAAAATTGAAAGTGTGGCTTAGGTTGCTCACAAAATAGTGAGAGCATTCAAACTTAGGTTGCTCAAAAAATGGTGAGAGCATGGCTTAGGTTGCTCACAAAATGGTGAGAGCATAGGTAAAAGGGTGATTGATCTGATCTCAACAAGTATAGAGTGCTACCTACATATTCCCAAAATAGGACCTCAAGTCATTTTAGTTTCACCATTATAGTGAAGGAACTCGACTAGTACGACAACCAATTCAAACAAAATAAGCACAATTGGTAAAAAGGCACATCATGGCATAGGAAGTGGCAAGTTGGTACATCAAGGTTTAATTTTTCCCCTAGTTTTCCCATAGGAAATTATAACCAAGACACAACGACATAGATCAAAGGTACTAATTTTCCCAAAGGTGGTTATAATTAGTAGTAAGAAAGAATAACAAATGAAGAGTACAACTGCCAAAACTTATATCATACTGTCCTAAAATATGATATCTATCTAAAGTTCTTGAACAAACTTATGAACTAATCAGATACCTTGATGCTAAAAATGTGGAATAGATGAAAAAAACCAAGGTCAAACAGGCTAGGTTTTTAGAACATAGTGGGTTGATAGGTTGAAAGTGGAAAGTGGATATGGCAATCAAGACAGATAAGAATGGTATGTGTATAAAAAATAATAGTGACAAAAAGACAACTAAAATGGTCCTTATAGATAATACACCTTAGCGCTCAAGCATAGTACCTTTTGAGATGAATAATATTCATTGCCTCTATAAGTTCATCACTGTCTAGTGTGGCAAGCCTGTATGCTCCTGATCCATAATCTACAGTGATGACAAAAGGCCCTATCTAGTTTGGTTTGAATTTTCCTTTATGTTTCTTCTCAGATGTGGTATTATTTTGGTTTTCTTTAAGAACAAGATCACCAAGTTCAAATGTTCTATACTTCACATGCCAATTATAGTGGCCTTTGAGTCGATTCTGATATGCTTAAAGTTTTTTGAGCATGGCTGTGCATTTTTCATCAAGTAGATGCAGCTCTTACAGGTGAGATACTCGATAGTCATGATCATCCAAGACATGCTTGAAAGAGATGCATAGTGAAGGCAACTTGACCTTAATGGGAAGGATGGCTTCAGTACCATAAACAAGTGAGTATGGAGTGGCTCTTATGGGGGTATGATGATTGGTATGGTATGACCAAAGGGCAGGGAATATCTGGAGGTGATAATCATGATCGGTATCATTAACAATCTTTTTAAGAATGTTGACAATGGTCTTGTTGGATGCCTTAGCCTGGCCATTACCTTGAGGGTAATATGCCATAGAAAAGTGTTGTGTGATATTGTATTTAGTACATAACTAGTCTACATCTTTATTCTTGAAAGATCTTCTATTATCAGATATAATGTTAGAGGGAATACCGTAGTGGCATATGAGGTGGTTGAAGATGAATTTGGAAATTTGCTTTCCAATTACATAAGTGAGGGGTATAACTTCAACCCACTTAGTGAAATATTTGGTGGTGGTAAGGATATGCTTATGACCATCAAATGAAGTGGGGTTAATCTTCCCAATGAGGACAAGTCCCCATATATAAAATGGTCATGGTGTCAACATCAATTTTAGAGTTTTTGTTGGGACATGTATCCGATTAGCATGTCATTGACATTTGTCACACTTATTTACATATGCAGTGATATCTGCATCTATTGTGGACCAATAATAATCAGTACGCAAGAGATTTTTGGATAGAAATACCCTACTAGAATGGGCTCCACATACTCCATGAACTTCTCTTAATGCTAATGTAGACTCTACCAAAGTTAAACAGTGAAGCAAAGTTCCATCAAAAATAAGATGATAAAGAGTGGATCCAAGTAGAGTATAATGAGCAGAATGATGAATGAAGGCTTTGGTTTGTTTTCAAGATAGTTTAGGTGATAGAATTTGGTCATGAAGGTAGTTGTAAAGGTCTGAGTACCAAATAGAATTAAGACCAATAATATCACAAATCATGGCAATAATTGATGGTTCATGGGCTGATGCTGATAAATTCTTGATGAGGAACTAATACTCTCTAGCTTTATCTATTTGTCTAATCAGAGAACTAATAGTAGCCATGGCATCTATAGTTCTATTACTAGCCTTAGGTATATGCTCAAACTAAACGTTGGTAATTTGCTTTTTAAGAGTGTCAAACATAGCTTTATATGGAACTAGCTTGTCATCTTTAGTCTAAAAATGATATGTGACCTGATTGATGATTAACTGAGAATCACCATAAACTTGAAGATGAGATATATTCCAATGCACTGCTTGTTGAATTCCTACAACAAGTGCTTCATACTCAGTTATGTTGTTTGTACAAGGAAAGCTGATTCTGAATGATTTAGGGATTAGATACCCCTGTGGTGTAATAAACAAAATCCCTGTCCTTGATCCATGCACGATGTATGAACCATCAAAATATAGCTTCTGGGGCTGTCCCTCAAGGGTGTGTCTATAATGGTCATGATGGATTCATAAAAAAATTGAAACTCGAGTGGCTGTGTCCATGAAAGATGCTTTACCAAGTGCAAGAACTTGTCCCTTGATTGCTTTTTGATTGACATACTCTATGTTAAATTCACTGAGAAGCATGATCCATTTAGCCATTCTACCTTGCAAAGGTGTTTCAGATAGTAGATACTTAAGTGGATCTACTTTTGAAATGACCGTAGTTTTATTATTTAACATGTAATAACATAGTTTCTAAGCTAAAAAAACCATGGCTAGATAAGCTTTTTAAATAGGCACATAGTTATGTTCATATGTAACCAAGGTATGACTTAAGTAGTATACAACATGCTCCTTTCCTTTGTCATCATGTTGAGCCAAGAGTGCCCCTAGAGAATGGTCAATATCTGATAAGTATAATAAGAATGGCTTTCCTGGCATAGGAGGTAATAAAACATGTGGATTGACAAGATAATCTTTGAGTTGTTGAAAAGTTGTTTGGCAGTGATCATCCTAGTGGAATGCAACTCCTTTCTTTAAAAGGTGTGTAAAAGGATGGCACTTGTCTCCTATTTGAGAGATGAAATGTCAGATTGATTGGATCTTACCCTGTGAACTATGAAGTTGTTTTAAATTGGTTAGTGGTGGCATCTCGGTTATAGCATGGACTTTAGCTAAATCATCTTCAATAACTTGGTGAGACATGATGAAGCTAAGCAATTTTCTTGAAGTTACACCAAACACACATTTCTTTGGATTTAACCTAACTTTTTACTCTCGTAGTCTTTCAAATATCTTATGTATCACTACTAGATGGTCAGCCCTAGTCTTGGATTTTCCTAATATGTCATCGACATAGTCTTTAATAATATCATGCATCATATCATGAAATATGACAGTCATGGCTCTTTGATATGTATCTCCAATATTTTTAAGGCCAAATGACATCCCTTGATAGCAAAATGTTCTCCATGGAGTGGTGAATTCTATTTCATACTAATCTTGTAGCACTATTCTGATCTGATTGTATCTTGAAAAGCCATCCATGAGTGAAATCATTTCATAACCTATCATGGAGTCGATGATCATGTCACTATTAGGAAATGGAAAATCATCTTTAGGATAAGCTTTGTTGGTGTCTCAAAAATTAGTAAAAATTATAATTTTTTTAGGATTTTTGCTAACAGGTACCACATTAGATATCCATTCTGAGTAGTCAATTGATTAGATACAACCTGTTTCTAAGAGTTTTTCCAACTCTTTCTTTACCAATACAATAATGCAAGGATGCATCTTACGTAGATTTTGTTTTATCGATTTGGAATTAGGATTAACCATAAGGTGGTGCATAACCAAGGCGGGGTCTAAACCTGGCATGTCAAAGTATGCCCATGCAAAGATATCTACAAATTCTCTCAACATAGCTATAAAGATTTCACATTCCTCCTCAGTGAGGGATGCACCTAATTTAATCCATTTTAGGTCTGATGAAATCCCTATATTTACCTCTATTGTATCTTTCACTATAAGGGTTGAACCATCTTCTAGGATAGTAGGTAATGACTTGAACTGCTGGACTATGTCAAGGTCATCTATTAGGACTTACTCTTCAACTTCTCCTAGGCATGATGAATCTAAATCCCCTAATGGGAGATCTGGTCATGTAACAAAAATAGTTAGAAATTCTTGAAGTATTTGATCAAATACTTATTATTACTCAAATTTAAACTTTGATCCAGAGGCAAGTTCGTCGTTGGTGGTCTCCTGGTTTAAATTCAAAGAAGAATGAACAACCCCATCTAATGGCACCTAAAATAGGTTTTCACCACTAGACTAACCTTTATCTTTACTTTTTCTCTGGTTAGAAAGTGCCTCAAAGAGGTTTTCACTTTGGGACCTCAATGGTTTACTTTTTTTTTGGCTAAGGGTGTTCACTCGCTCTCAAAAATAGGTTGCAAGATCCAATGTGATTGAGAATCCTAATTTGTGATCTCCCAATATAACATTGTCTCTAAGGCTTAAGAAATCATAGAATTCCTCATCATTATGAAACTCATCAATCAATAGAATGGATTCTTGTTGGTCCCAATCTATCAGTTAGGGATAATATAATGGTAATGGATTACGATGAATGGCCAGGGTAACAGTACAAATGACATTATTATCAAATAGATTGGTTTTAGCTAGGTCATCAAAAGTGAGTCTATAATTATACTCTACTTCACTATTGGCATCATCATCACTAGTCATTTGTGATGGAGTTTGAATAAGATATGTGGGGTCAACCGCAAGTGGTTTAATTCCAAGTCCATAAGGTCTTTCATACTTAGTCATGGAAATTGGCTCAATGGTTCCTTGTTGATTCAGTATGAGGCCTCTTCCTTCATATTTGTGATGCTCCATGATCCTATTGGGAATAGGATACTTTGCAATTTTATAAAAATTAGCTTGGTTGTCATTGTATAACCATGATTTGTCCCCTTCAAGAGGGTCAGGTCCTAGTCTAGATGTTGATACAAATATGATAGGTCCCTTATCTTTGTTCTTTTGTTATCAATGCATATGTGGGATGAATTTAGGTCATCCAAAGGTTTTTGACTTCTAAGAAATATTGGAAATATGAAATGTGTCATGGGTCACATATTCTCCTAGTCCATTATCTGAAATGGTGAAATGATTAGAAGCCTTAGGAGGTGGCATGTGGGAAAGGGAATCCAAGGTATTAGGATATATGCAATTATCTAATGAAGGATCAATAAGTATAGCTTTTCCTCTATCTTGATTAGAAATTAGATTCATATCGTACTGATAATTATAGCTTTGAAACTCTGCCTCAAGATGCTTGCATTGCTCACATGGATGTAAATCTCCTAGAATATTCACTTCCATCCCTGAGTGGAAAACTTGATACATTAGTGTAGGGTTGATGGGACTGCATGAATCTCATGTAACCAAAGCCTACCTAGAAGTATGTTGTATGATAACTCAAGATCTAGCTCATGGCAAAGTGTATCATGGGTTAAAGGCCCAATGATAGCTGGCAAACTAATGGTGCTTTGGGATTTTATTTCTTAATTATCATAGAATTTGATAGTTATTATTAATAGCTTGAGATTTGTCATTGTGTACCCAAAAAGTTTGATGAGTTTTAGAGACACTATGTTGAGGCCAGATCCATTGTCTATAAGGACACATTTCACTTTATGCCATCTAAGATAAACCTCAATGTATAATGGGTTATTATGGAGTGGGCAAAGGGAAGACATCGCTTTGGTTGAATGTGACTTGTTGGGATAGAGCTAGGTGTCCAACCAAAGCTTGAAAGTTATCAGGGGATATGTCACTAGTAACAATGGATTAGGTCAATAACTCATTCAAGATGTTCTTGTGGATTGTTGACATCTAAAACAAATCTAAGATAGAAATTTGTGCTAGTGTATTCTACAATTATTTCACAATATCAAACTTCTTATCTTGGTTAGTAGTGAATGGTTTATTCTAAGGCTGAACAGTTGGTTGGATGATAGGCAGAGTAGTAGATGGTTGTAGGCCAAGGATAGTAATCTTCAACCTTCGAGTTGTGATTGCATAATTAGGATTAAATATTCGACCGTTATTTCTAATTGATGTTGGGAATTGTGTGGGACCAGATAAGACAAGTCTCTATTATTGGTGCACTTGCATGTGGTCATGTGGAAAGAATGAGTTATCACTATAAGATCCAAAAGGCGAAGTCCTAGTTTGTTGGTTTGCCTATATGCACTCCCAAATAAAAGAAGGATTATCCATATGATTTGGTTGAATATTGTTGTTTAGAAATGGTCTAGGCTAATTAGTGTTTAGTTTGGGATTAATGGAGATGGTATTAATGCTACCCCCTACAATATGACCTACAAACCTATTGTAGTCATGTGCAATTTCATGGTAGGTTTGTTGGTTATTACCATTATGACCTTGATTTTTTCCATTGTTCTATCATTGTGGATTCTTCTACTGGATTTGTTGGTTCTACTAGTTCAACCTTTGATTTTGATACTGTTGATTTTGTTGTTGCACTAGTCATTGTTGATTGTTATGTCAAGGAAAGGGGTTTTGATAGATCCCAAGAGTTTGATTGGAAGTGGAAGCACCATTATCCAATTTTATCTCCCCATTCTCCAACATATTTTTGACTAAATGCTTGATTTGGACACATCTTCGTGTATTATGCCCATTGACTTGATGATAGTCACAAAATTCATTTTCATGGTACCAATCAGGATAAGGAATGCCTTGCGGATAATGTTTTGGTATGGGCCAATTAATTAGATTAACAGTATCAAGCTTGAAAAATATAGACTCAATAACTTCTCCTAGGTCACTAAAGACACGACATGTAGGGATGGTTCTTCTAGGAGGAGGGGTTTGCAATGATAAAGGCTATTATATTTGTTATGTAGGTCTTAGTTGTTGTGCTTGTAGCATTGGTTGGAGAGGTTTCTAGGTAGGAGTAAGCTAGAAATTTGGTGCAGATGATGTTTGCATAGTTTGGACATGAAGAGATTCAATTACTCCATTTCCCACAACATTCCTATTGTGGTTGAATTGCTTCTATCTTTCATGGTTATTGGCCTGTGCTAGTTGTGATGCTTACATTTTATTGGGGTGTTGATTATTTCCCTGATTGGTACCTTGATTTTGATTAGTTAAATTGAGCTTAATGACTCCCTTATTGATGATTTACCTCTTGATCAACAAACCTTTATCAATGATCTCTTTGAATGTATGTGCATATTGCAATTCCAGATGATAGGCTATCTCACTATTCAAATTTTTGGTAAACACAGTGGCTAATTGTTTATCTAGTAAAATATGAGTGAAATAGCTTGCAAGGGCTCTCCATCACTATAAATAACTCACAAAACTCTCCCCATATTTTTGCTTTGCTTGTGTCATGTCCACTAATGAAATCTCATGTTTGAGATTATAGGAAAAGTGATGCACAAACTTATCAAAAAGAGCGTCAAAATTTGTTACTAAATTCTTGGGAAACTTTAAAAACCACTCCAAGGCCTGTCCAGCCAAGCTCCTTGGAAATAATAGCAAAAGGTATATGTTGTTATATACCATTGGTTGACATGCGATAAGAATTCAATCAAATGAGCCTTAGGATCATCTTTTACTTTGTATTTATCAATCTTCAGTGGTTCATATCCTAGAGGAAATGGTATCTAAAAATAATCCATGTTGAATGGATAGGAACATACGTCATCCGATTTGAACTTTTTGGTCTGCTTCGTAGCTTAAATAGTAGAAATTACATCCTTCATTTGTTGTAATTCTTGGGAGAGGAAACTGGAAGGGATATTAGTTTGAGGGAGAATGTTAGTTTGGGTAAATAGCTAAGAGGTCAAAAGTGGGACACTTTGACCAGGGTATGATGAAGACACCTATTGAGATATATTGGCTTGGCTAGGGAATGGACCAGGTATACACATACATGGATTTGGATGTACATGAAATTGTACATTTGGATAAAGGATATTCTAGTTTGGGTTGGTGATAAATGTTTGACTTGGAAGATTTTTTGGTTGGGATGATAGGATATAACGATAATGTGCCTATTGTGGTTGAAAAGGGACATGCTACTGACTAATCAAACCTTATTGTTGAGTGGGAACTTGTGGACCAAGACCCTGTCTCTGGATTTGTGGCACATTTTGAACCTATGGTTTTCTAGTAGGTATCTAAGAAACATGGGGACCTCCTTATTGCATGAATCTTTGTGAGGAAGTGAAATTAGGTTACAGATTTAACATCTGTCACTAACCAATATTTGCACACTATTGACTAGTCATTACTTGGTTTTGAATTAGCATATTATTCTATGACTGAAGAGGTATGTTCATCATTACCTAGTAGGTTGGAATATTTGTTACCCCTCATTGAGGTGGCAATCTATTCATCTTTTATTGTGTTAATACACTAGACTGTGTCTGCTGTTGTGGAATATTACTCGCTACCTATTGAGGGGGAGTAGGATTTGTTACATTCTATTATTGAGGAATACCATTAGCCATTGTTTCATTTCCTAACCCCATATGTTGTATAGTTGAGGAAGCAGTTGGTTGAGGTTGGGGTGAAAAAAATCCTATTCCTTAGTATGATGATTTGTTCATGGCATTAACTATAGGCACATGTTGTTGGCTAGTTATTTATGCATTAGTACCACTTTGATTGGGACTGGAAGTTGTTTGCACATTATCTACTACGTTTGGAAAACTATTCAATGTAGAGGCTAAAGACACTTCCTCAATAATGGGCATATGCATCAAGTTATCCATTGAAATGGTTTGTACGAATGGGTCAAAATTTAGATTCTCTTGTCCAGTTAACTCTATCATCACTCTTGTTGAAGGAACTAGGTTAATGAGAGGTTTACTTACCATGTTCATTTGATTGAAATCATGTGCTAGATTCATATATATTTGATATGTTGTTTGCATTTGGTTAAAGTGCTCTTCCATGATGTTTTTACTTTGATCAAATATATAAGGATATTTGTATGTTGTTTGGATTAGATCCATAGGATTGATAGAAGAAGCATGTTGATCGTAAATGATATTATGGGGTAATCTTACTAGACTTGGTAAATTTTCATGGGGGAAGTCTTTTGGAAACTTGGCCCCTACCTCAATGGCTCTGACCAAAATCTCATCTTTGTTCTCTAACAAATGTCACTCAAACAAAAATGGATCATACGTGGAGGTTGTATTAGTAGAATATGACTGTTGAAGTACCGAGTCATCCACCATGGGTATTGTAGCAAGGTATTATGTAGTTTGCTCTTGGTCCTATTCTGTGTAAAGTGGTGTGTTAACCAGATAATTAACCAATGGATCTTGGCTTTGTGCCCCTAATTGAGTATTATAAGAGGGATAATAATCCATCTCATAAGAAATGTTATCTATATAGGAGTATTGCATCATTTCTTCAAACACAACTACATTACTAATCCCTAAATTGTACATGAGTCCACTACGAGTGTAGGAATACATGTTGGGATCCATAGTTAATGCTTTGCGATTAAAGGTCAAAGAGTTCTACAAACTCTAAAAAGGATAGAATCTAAAAAAAATGATGCCTTCAACTTGGTATAAATTTGTCAAAAGGATCAAAAAGTTTATGCAAAGGTTTGTGAGGAAACAAGCTAGTGTAAAGTATCTAACGTTTCACTATTTACACAAAGATAAGCAAGTAAATGGATCAAAAATTAGAATGCCAAACTCTAAGGTGGAAGTGTTTCAAATCAATCTAATCTAGGAATTTAAAAGTTGCTAGGTCTTTTGGCCAAATGTGACGTCAAAAGCTAGGTTCAAACAAGGCATGTGATAGGAATCTTGGCTAAATGGTGTTAAAATCTAGACTTTGAAAATAGATGAAGTTTTAATCTAACGGATTTGAAACACTTCTAACAAACACTAGGCATTCGATTCTTGTACATGAACTTGGTCGAATAGGTATAAGGTATGAAACAAAAGACACTTTAACTATAGTTTATTTTCTCATAAATAGTGGTATAAAACTTGGTTCTTTTGACAACTAGGCTAGACAAAGGTGAACAATATAAACATTTTAGATAAAATATGACAAAAGTACACTCGGATTGGTCTGAAAATGCATGAACAAATTTGAAACTGTATGCAAGAAGGTCTATGAAATAATAGTTGAAATGTTTTGGGTAGCATAATGACGCTATACTACCTAAAAAGGTGTGATAAAAAGGTTTGATTCAAAAACTTTCTAAGGAAAAGATGTTTTCCTAAAATATTGGTAGCATAACAATACATTTCCTGACTCAAAATGTTGTGGTGTATAGACTTAAAGTGCAAGTGTTTAGCATAAAATGGCTTAAATCTATCAAGTGATGATAATGATTATGAGTCTTAAACGACCTTCAACCTAAATTAGAAATTAAACCTAAGTTCCCTCAAGTTTAGTGCAAATGGTGAACCCACTTAATACATCAACCCTATGAACTTGTAAAGGTGTAATTTTGAATTTAAATTATAAGTGAAGGACTTAAACAACTATGGTAAATGTCTAGACCCAATTTCGCAACATAACTATGCCAAAGTGGATGATATGAATCTTAAGATTTTGATGAGAACAAGGCAAATGGATGATCTTACACGGGTAGCATAACACCTCTTTGTTCAAAGGAAAATTTGGACTATGTGTTTAGTTTGGATTGTGTTTTTACACCAAGTTTTTGACTCCACACAAGACTTTAAACTAGGACAATATCAACTAATTAATCACCCTTAGATCCTAAACTAACAAGGTTACTTGGTATTGTTAGAATCCATCAATATACATCATTTGAGAGGATTTTAAAAGTTCATTCAAAAGTAAATGTGCATTATATAGTAGGGTTTTTATAACCCCCCCTTCTCTCCAATGATAGTACTGTGACATGGACCTTGAGACACACCTTGCACCAACAATACTTCCATGATAAGTGGAGATTTGTCTAAGATCTAACAAGTTTCCAAATGATCTAGGGGAATCAATTACACCATGACTTTCATGCCAAATAATGTAAAAGACAAGCATGGATTTTGGGTCCGTATCAATTGGCTTGTTGCAAAAAGGTCTAGTCCTTTTTACAACCACTACATCTTGTTGTTCACTCCGTGTAGTGTAATGTCCAAAGTGCCACTACGTCTCATGTGCAACTCCAAAGGAACCAAATGAAGTCAATGCCAAGAGATGAAACCCCACGGCAAATCTTTACTAAAGAACTTACGAGAGGTGATGAAGTCCCCCTTGCAAGCCAAAATGCATAAAAACCAAAAAAGGATGAAAATAGAAAGACTTTAGGGTCATTTTCAAGGTCACCCAAACTTTGACAAGTTTTTGGGGAGTGCTTTAGATGAGTTTCTTTCTAAGCCTTGGACTAGGCTATTTGTAATAAGAATGGCACTTTTGATTCTAAGGGTTCCCTATAGGGGACAAATGGAAGAGTATACATGCAACATTCCTCTTTTTGCCAAATAAGATTTGATTAAACAACTATTGCAAACAAGATTTGATAAGTGTGTTCAATTTTAAGCCCAAAATGAAATATTTGGTGGTGATCATTTGACCCCTTGGTCTTAGTTGTAAACTTTGAAAAGCATTCACCAAAAATACCTAAATTCTTTGTTAAACACCAAAACAAAATCTCTAATCAAATTTTAAGCAAGCAAAAGTGATTTAAACATGTTTTGAGCAAAAATCCCACTTGGTCCTGAAGCAACATTGTTAGCATGTCCTTTAGCTTTGAAGCCCTTTTAAGTTTGAAACAATAAAATTTGTAAAAGTAAGTCTCAAGTCTATGTTTTTGGAAAAAACATAGTGACTAACATCAATTCTTACCACCGATGTCAGTTATGGCTAACCAAGATATAGCTAATGTCAATTCTATTTACCTACATTAGTTAAGCCAAGTAACCAATCTCGGTATTTCTCTTGACGTCGGTTACTGTGTAAAAATTATGGCAACCAAAAATGGAAAAACAAAGTTAGAAAATCAATTTTCAAGAGTTTTAAAGGCTTAAATAAATATTTTAGAGTTGCAAAAATATCTCTTTCAGGTGTAGGATGTGTTTGGTCCCACTGGGCGTGCCATTATGTGATCTAGGAATTTGGCTCAAGAGAGGATGGTTAGTATGGTGTTAGTTCCAAAATGAAATAAACAAACTAATAGCATAACATATCTAGGCGTAGACACTAGGGAGAGCTTAGTTAACAAAAATAATTGACAAACATAACTAAAAAATAAGGAATAAAACACAAGAAATCCTTCACCTTCCTTGGATGCTCCAAATGCCTTTGTAGTAGTGGCTTGCTCAGTTTTGTGCTCATGAAGTCCTTGGCAATAGAAGCTTGGTTACCTCCATCTCTCCTTGGCACCTTTGGCTTGTAGCTTGGAATCAATTTGGCATGGTAACACTAGTTGCATGAAGCTTTTGGAATCAATTTGGTATTATAACTTTGCATCAAAAAAGCTTAGAAATAATGTTATGAGGCCTCCTATTTATAAATTTTTGGATTTGATCACAATCAACCTCAGCCATCCATCTCAAGATTGAGATGTGTGGTTGAGGATTAATTCAATTTTTGGAATTAATTTTGTAATTATCCTCATCATTTCATTGGAAGAAGGGGCAATTAAGAGGCATGAAGGGTATCATGGAAGGCATTGATGAGGCATGGGTGGCATGAATCTTGATATTTGTAGCATTTATGGCCTAGGGATGTCTTTCCAAGAAATGAGGTCACTTGATGATGTAGATATTCAATATTCATTTCCAAAAATAAGTATTCAACAAGTTTTCATAGAATTATTTATTAAGCCTTGATTTGGGTTAATTAGCTCTTAAGCATGATTAAGCACTTTGTACGTAAATTACTTAATCTGATCAGAATGTCTTGTTATTGGTCCAAAATTTGACTAGATTGGAATTGAAATTCAATGTCAGATGTGTTGGAACCGTATTCCCATTTAGGATGTTACCAAAAAAAATAATAAAGGCACAAGTCTTGTGAAAAAGATTTGATAGGAAAGAACAGTCCAGAGCACGTGGGTGCAAAATTGGCATTTTGACTCGAAATGAACTGATCAAAGTTAGCTAGCCCATAAATTATATTACCCTATTTAGTGATAATTTGGCCAAAATTAACACTTGAATATTTTATTTTCATATCATTTAGCATGTTTTGGCGTTTTTAGGCCAAATTGTGCATTTTGGGTATAAATTAGCCAAAAGCCTAATTAGGGGTTATCGGTGGCCAGTTTTAGGTGTCTACACAACTCAGATCTATGAGTTTATTTGCTTCAAAAAACCTAAAGATCTAATCCAATTCTTTTTCTCATGCATCCATGAGGATTGCATATACTTCGTAGGATGATGCATGAAGATCTTTATTCATATGATAAAATGGATAACCAGGATTCCAGACACTGATAGAAAAATACATCAACTGATGGATGATGATGAATAGGTGGAGCACATCGTGAAGCTCCTAAATTAATTCAAGGGGATATATGTTCTAAATTAACAAGTGTGAGGACCTTGACATGAAGGTGGTAACATGCCTCGTAAGCTCAAAGTTGTGTCTTGGTGATCGATGAATAGTTGTGTCTAAGACATATTTATGTTTGGATTATCATATGGTGTAGGGTGTCTAATTTATATTGCATAGTTTTTTTGGGTGAATATTTTTTCACCAGCTAATTGAGGGTAAAATAGGTGTTCCAACTACAGCATAGGGAGATTTATCAGCCAAATGTGCAGGTTGACCACATCAAAAGGGGACAAATCTCTCCTCTCATCAAGGGGAGGTTCCCTATAACGATGATATATTAATATACTATAAATATAAGCTAAAAATATCACTCAGGGTAGGATAGCACCATCCATCTCTCTTTTTTCAGAGATGATGTTCACAGACATAGAAAAATTCCTGGGTGATTGCTGGAGGTACTTCTCTTCTTTCAAAATTAATACTCAGTCAACAGCTAGATTCCTTTTTAGGTAGTAAAAGTGACTGGACGCAGTAACACAACAGGATGAAGTGTAGCACAAAGTCTCCACCTCAACTGCCAAAGAGTGAAATATATGAAGGACAATGGGGGCACAAAGTCATCCTAAGATCCTTTACATAGATACAGAAAACAACACTAAAGACCATTGTGGTAACACAAAGTCTCTCTACAATCAGCTTTAGGACACCTTCTTAATTACTTCCACTAGTTCTACTTGTTAAATTAAATGGACAAGAATGCTTCTAGGAAACAGACATAAGAAAAATTTCCTAAATAACACAAGCTATTCCAACACAAAGTCTGAAAGGTCACTTGTTTTCTCAATCAAATAAATAAATATGATTAATAATCTGATCTCAAAGTCTCAAGAAATGCCTTTCAATTTAGGTAGAGTTTTGATTCTATAACAAAGAAATCTCCCTTTCATAAAATGAGAGATTACAATATATATCATTCCAATAAAGACTTGGGCGTTGGTTTTCATGAAAATGGCCCATGCCGAATTAAATGTCTTGAATACCTATGACAGGGCCATTCTGGAAAAGGTCATCAGCCTTGACTTTGGCATTCTAAATCATCTCAAATGTCTCCTCTTAAGCATGGGTCATCTGGTCTTCTTTATGGCACTTACATGGCTGCCCATTCACTTTTACTTAATGCAAACAAATAGGCCGTGCCTTTGAATGTTCACGCTCTCTGATGTCCATCTGGTGGACTATTTCACCTACTGGAAATAACTCTCTTGTAGATATTTTTAGATTTCCTATAGTTGTTCTCTTTTTCCTTGCCATGTTTTGTCCCTGGCGATTTGAGCTCTTAGGGCTATCTTCTCACTTTCAGTTGGCTTTTTCAGCTCCTTCTTTAGCCGATCACTGAGTTTGTTCTCAGGTGTGCATCTTTGAAAATCAATGGATATTTCATTACCCTATATTTGACATCTGTAGGGATGTCACTCATCACTTAGTCACTTGAACCACTTTGAAACTTGAACCTTTGGACTTCTTTCTATAATCTTTCACTTCCTTTGCTCGAAGCTTCCTTATGAACTTTGAACTTCTTGAATTGGTTGAACTCTTTGAACCATATGAACCACGTTGAACCATTGAACCACTTTGAACTATTTTGGTTTAAGGTTCAACGGTTCAACAATTCAATCTTCACTCTTCAAAGCCTTTTTTCTTTAAGTCCACCGAAGTCATTGAACCTTTAAACTTGCCAAAGTCTTCGAACTTTCTAGATCCTTTGAAGCGCTTAACTCCTTTTGAACCTTTGAATCACTTTGAACTTGTGAAAGTTCAATGTTCAATGGTTAATTGGTTCTGTAGACACCAATATCGTGTCAACCCCCCTTGGTCCCTTTCTAAACTTTAACACTCCTAACCCACACTTACACACCTTATTAATTTAAAAACTTATTTTAAATTAATTACCTCACCTTGGACACCTCACCTAGACACCTCACCCTAAGACCATTTCTTAGCCTATGAGTCAGCCTGAGAGTAGGTCCTCCAAATCCTAACTACCCATGTCTTATTATCACCCTATCTTAACTCCTTAACCAACACCCGTGCCTCATAAGCCCGTGTTTTGACTATTCTCCAATAGAAAAGGCACTTGGCTGGTGGAAAAATAGGCAAAGAGCTAAAAATAGCCTTTTTACCTATTCTCTCTCCATTGATGTCGGTCAACCCACGGCCGACAATGACAGTTCTACGCCGACGCCGGCAGGATCGTTGACGTCGGTTACATAAGCCAAGCTCTAACATTGAGCCACGCCTCGCCTTTTTGCACATTCGCACGCACACTCTGAGAAACTCGACTATCATTCTCCTGGCTACCGAAGCTCTGCACAAATCATTCCAGAGACTGGATTGAAAGATTGTACAAGAACCTTGAGCTTCTAAATTGAAGCAATCTATGTTCACTTCATTGGCTCACAACACCAGTCACATTAATCACAATGAGAATCACTATTCTGACACCTCTGGGTCTTTACCCTATAAAGCTAAGTACTATGATTTTCATTTCAGTGTTTTAGAATATATTGTCAATTAGTTTTCATTGATATTTCTAAATACTGTTGAGAGCCCTGACTTCTTTCGTGGAGGGGCTGAAAGGCCTTCCCCTTGTTCTCACCCCCTTTTCACACCAATCTTCTACCTATACATTTTCTCAGACCTCATTTACCTTCCCGCAACCCTGCACCAATCTCTAAACTTCCAAAAACCCCTCTGTCTACCCCAAAATTTTTTTGTAAGCCGTCCAAGGCCGACTGCCCTGACCAACATCGGCAACCCAACTGACGTCGGCACCATTTACCAAAATGACCTCGGCAGACCTACCGACGTCGGTGACTGTGTTCTGAATCAACAAACTAGAAAGTCATCCAAACAACCCATCTAGACCAGACAAAACCTTCATCTAGCCTTCTATAGCATTTTGAGACACACAAATTGCAGGGAACAGGTACACACCACCTACTTTTCTCTTTCTTTAATCATTTATCATTTCTTCCTTTATAATACTTTTATCTTTAAACAGTGGACTGTCATCCCTTAAGGAAGCTTCACGCTTTCGGGACCGAGCGCGTAGCTTGGCAGTCCACTGTATCGTCTTCTAACATTTTTTTTGTTTAAGTCTTATTATTACTACAGGTGTTTCCTCCACAGCCAAAGAGGAGCTCCCACAAAGCTTGGATATGGTACGCACTAAATTTGGGTAACATCAAACCCATAACCTCTTAACCTTCATTTCTTCCTCATTTGAATACAATTAGTGAAAATTTAGAGAAACATTCTGGCACTCTCGGTGGGAAACTTGGAGTTTTCCTTGGGTTCATTCTTCTTCTTTTAAAAATCAAATTTTCATGTAGATGCATTAGAAAAATATTCACTTCTTGCACCCCCTCTTCTATCTTTTTGTTTCAAAAGGAAATCATTAGCAGAGGTTAAAAATAACATCTCCTTTTCTTCTTGTTACTTCTTGCATGCATCATACAGTAGTGAAAAATGCATACTCTTTACCTCTTCTCCATTTGTTTGCATTTGAATAACATATTTCGATTTGGGTTAAAAACTACTGCATTTCATTCTTGTTTAGATGCATACTTAGCCCACTTAGTAATTAAAGCATTATGAATGAATCGTAGTGCACAAATGTGACACAACCAAACCGCAATCACTTCAAATCAAACACATAAACTTACTTGAGACAAGGCCCGTCTAGGATTTCTTCACCTAGCGGATACCTTACCCCACCTGGTGATCCTACTTGGATTTCACCACCAACAGGAGGACCCACTCTGTTCTCTGGCAGAGTATAAACTATAGGGAAGGTATATTTTGGCTAAGCGGCCCAGCTCGGCTTTGGGTTCGTGAAGTGAAGGGAGCAAGCCCCAGCCCTAGGCCACATATTGACCCTAACACAAATATCTTTGAGCACCATAACACAACCTGAAACCAACCATAGACTTCCTCTCTAAGAACCGTTCTACAAGCCCAACTCCCAACACATTCTCTTAAGGCATAAGCCACCACGACTTTAAAACTCATTCCTAGGAATCTAACGTTTTAGAGGTTGCTTGCCTAATCATCTATTCTGCTAATTTTATCTGAGTGTTTGAGCTGGTAAGGTCATACCATTCTGAAGTCTAAAACAACTCAGAATATCTTGTTCTTCCAAAAACTATCAATCCTCTGTGTTTTTGGAATTACACAAAAACTGACGTCGGCAACCAAACCTTCACTGACATCAGTTAACTGACCGACGTTGACAACATTTTCTAACCAATATCGATTAAACAACCGACATTGGTCACTGTCAATAAATAAATAATTTTTTTTTCCAAACAACAAGCTTAAAACCCAAATTTCTTGCTGTTTAACACAAATTTTGGATTTTTGAAACTAAAACACAGTTTTTGGAACCTGAACCCCTTTCGCCTTGGATGGTCCTGACACGCAGTCAAGCCAAAATTCCTTGTTGACCACGCGAGTCAATAGCCACTCCCACCTTCGACCTTCGTGCCAAGTCTTCTAATGGAGTATACTTCAGACACCAAACATACTCCTATACAACCTACCCCCGATCAACCTCCTATTGTTCCCAAAGGGGATCAAGATTTTGAGAGATTCCTTGACCACAATGTCAAAGCTCTCTAACATTATCTCGCTAGAAGCCAAACACGAGATCTTTCAGGTAACCCTATTTATGGGATGCCAACTTCTTTGGTTGAAGCGGTAATGATATCAACAGTATCTGCTACCCAACCTATGGTCACTCAGGCCACTGCCTCGACCAGTAACCCAACCATGTCCAATGTTCAAGATTTGGCCTCCCCTTTTATCCTTTCTTTCCCTACCTCCATTAGGGTTTTTGTACTCCCTCAAACGCAAATAATTTAACCAAGTTTGACACCTTTCCAGAACTTGATTGTCTCTATCCCACCCACTCTTGCACCTATAAACACGAGAGTGACCACTTATCCTTTAACAAGTGTCGCCACCATTCAACCACCCTTGGCGGCATCTAGTCAAGTTGTGCCCTCCAACTTCACGGCACAAGCCCCTTTGGCCTCGACATCGGCCCCTATGACAAACTATCAGTATGTTGCACCTACACAAATGCAACCAAGTACGTCATATGCCCCTTCCAACGCCTTTCAAGTACCCTATAACTTAGGGGGTGCCCCTCATGCCAATCCATCTGTCGATCTAATTAAGATGATGATGGATAAGATGTCCAACCTTGAGACATCTGTTTCAAATTTGAGGAGTGTGCTTTCATACGAACAAATCTGCAACAAACCTATCCACCCTTCAGTTCTTATTCGACCATACCCTAGCCAGTGGGAGCTCCCAAAATTTACTCGCTTTCATAGTAAAGAAGACCCACAACATTTGCGAGCGTTTAGACACGCTTGCTACCTCATAGCGCACGACAATGCGTTATTGCTTCGCACATTCCCTATGTCACAATCTGGTGCTGCCCTTGACTGGTATAGCTCTATTACCAGTCATTCTCTCTTCACCTTCGTTCAACTCATTCAATGATTCCTCAATCATTTTTCAATCAATATTACCAAGAAGGTCTCCATCACAGACCTTTCTTCCATTAGACAATTTGAGGATGAGTCAATAGCTGACTTCGTCGCCCATTTGAGAGGTTTGATCAACCAACTCTCCTTTTCACTACCTCAACCTGAGCTCATTGAGCTCTTTTTAAGAGCATGTGCGAAGCACATCTCGTCCACTCTGTGGGTTCAAACTTTTTGCACATTTGATGAAGCTTTCACTATGGCCCAAAAGCTTGAACTCCGTGCAATCGAAGAAGACAGGGTCAAATTGCATAACAAAAATACCAACGCAAAATCCAATGACTCTTCTTCCAAATCTTCTTCTTCCCACCCCAAGTCCAAGGGATCAGCGAACACTGTGGTCCTTAGGTCACCATCTTCTACCACAACCAACCAATCTGAACCCTCCATTTCATAAAGCATCACTAGATAATTCCAACAACGGGATGAACATCGACGATACACTCCAATAGGAGAATCGTATGCTTTCATATTAGATAAATTAGTGAAACAAGGAGTCCTCAATCTCCCTCAAATCCGACCACCTATCCAATTTGACCCCTCACGAGCCATCCCTGCATGGTATAGGGAAAATGACTTTTGTAACTATCATCGTGTCAAGGGTCATGACACGGATAATTGTAAAACCCTAAAAAACATTGTTCAAGACATGTTAGACAAAGGGGACCTTGTTTTGGATAACCTTAATGCGCCGACCAACCAAAACATGGATGTCTTTAGGCAACCATTTCCTAACCATCCCCCAAGTCAGAACAATGTTCAGACCATGGTCGATAACCCTCAAGAATGAAACATACACACAATCGACATGGTCTTTCTTTTCATTCCTATCCAACCTCTCCCATAATCTGAAGAGGTTGGTTAACCCATTTCGCCACCATGAGTAAAAGAGCCTATTTTACCCATACCACCCCTATGCAATGAAGAGCTCCCTTTGCCTTGTCCTCTTCCTCGCGTGGATGAACTCGTTTCATCTGTATCACCCGCACGACATCAAGCACCTCCTCTACCCATTCTTCTACCTCGTGAGGATTTCGTATTACCTATTCCTCTTGCCCCCACCTTCCCTCTTCTTCTACCATTGGAAGAATTTACCATTCATTTCCCATGCCTTCATGTAGAAGAGGCCATCATCCCTCTACTTTACCCTTTAGAGGAGCCTTCCTCTCCTATTTTTCCTCCACAAATGGAGGATAGTCCTCCATCCACCCCGCTTTCACATGTAGGAGAGCCTACTTTGACCTCTCCCATATTGGAGGATGCTTTGATGGTACCAACACCGGTGGCCCCACCCTTATCCTTCTTATTACCAATGGAGGATCATACTTTTCACGCTCCTAGACCACACGTGGAAG
Organism: Torreya grandis; assembly: GCA_037957365.1. Classification (NCBI taxonomy): domain Eukaryota; kingdom Viridiplantae; phylum Streptophyta; class Pinopsida; order Cupressales; family Taxaceae; genus Torreya; species Torreya grandis. The sequence goes on from JARHVA010000525.1 coordinate 2,510,788, forward strand.
GCATGATCATCCCTGCGCTATATCTGCTTGAAGAGCCAAATTCTCCAATCCCTTCTCCATCGAGAGAAGAACTCGCCACCTCACCCACTTCGGCCGAGGAAGATCTGGTGATGGTTCTCTCTCACCTTTAGCCCGTGATCGCTACGTCTAACACGTTTCCGCTCTCACAATCGCCCAAATCCTCTGAAGGACTGACTATAAGGCCTCGCGTGACATCATCTAAACCCTTCCCTCGATTGGCAAAAAACTTAGGATTCCTCCATTCTAGGAACCTAGAGTATGAGGCGTTATGGGAGCGACTTAAGGCTCCTTATCTTACACATCCCGCTTCACCTTATACTGCCAACCCTTCCGCAATGATTCACCTCAAAGTCTCTAACAAGGATCGGGTTTCCACTTCTAAATCATCAGAAGATCAGCCTTCCACATCTGAATCCAAACCCTCACAGGCGTCCACCATGCTGAAACAGATTAAATCTCTCGGTGTTCGCCCTTTATCAAACCTAACTCACCCAAAAGTGAAGTTAAATTTGAACCTCGCCCCACACAGTAGTGGTCCTCGCACCATACTAAAGAAAGATGCTAAACCACGTCGGTCTACTCCTCTCCCACCTTCACCATTGCCCTCTATCTTGGGTCCACATCCTTCCACTTTAACAGGAGTGCTCCCTATTCCAACACCTCACAAAGAAAAATTACCTCTATTACTCCCTCTACCCATCAAAAACATATTCCCTCTAAGAAATTCGACACCTCTCATCAAGAAAGTGTCATCTACGTGTGTGGCCACACCACCAACCAAAAAGGTAGTATGAAAAACTCCCCCTACAACTCCTAAATAGAAGTTGTCAACCCCTACTGCAACAACGAGCACAGACCCATTAGTGGGTTCCTATGCTTCGCTGTTACACTGATTGTTGCAGTCTTCTAGCATCGTTCTCCCGCCCATTAAGCCATACCGACCTCTCAGATCAAAACCAATCTTGGTTCAATGACACTCAAATATGCTTATATCATCACACACCTGGGCATGATAATGAGAGTTGCTATGCCCTTAAGGTTGTCATTCATCAACACCTGGAAAAGGACACCCTTCTCATTGAGGATTCTCTTGACCACCTTTGTGACAAACTACCGACACCATCCCATGCCTCCCAAACCTCATCGCTTGAATCAGGATCCCAACACGAGATTATGGTCCCTCTACCACCTTCTCCCCCTTTATTCAAAATCAACACTATTAAGTGGCCACCAGGTCCCAAACCCTAAAGGATAAAGGAAAAGAGCATGTTTCTACCGCTTGGACATATCCATTCACCAAGCCCTCTCCACCACCAAAACCCAAGATTTTTGTATTGGGCACATCTCAACCAACATCTTCGGGGGCAATTCGCGACTCCATGGTGAAACAACTTCACAAAACCCCTATGAAGATGTCTTTGTATTTCCTAATACAAAGCTCTCCGCAACATCGCCAAGCCTTGATCAAAGCTTTATAGGCAGTGGAGGTCCAACCTGAAGACCCCCAAGCACTGGCTGCTTTAGTCAAATCATTACCCCCCGTTGCCTCCGTCACTTTCAGTGATTCTGAGATTCCAGACTACAACCTGGAAGATCAGGATCCCACCCTCTAAAACTAAGCCTGTCAGGCAAAAGCTTTGTAGGATGCATCCTCGCGTCGCACTCCTTGTCAAAGAGGAGCTTCAACGTCTTCTCTCCGTCTCATTTATCCAACCCATTGATTATCTACAATAGGTGTCAAACATTTTCCCTATCACAAAAGCAACAGAGGGAATTCGTATTTGTACTGACTATCATGACATCAACCTAGCTTGCCCAAATGACTTTCCTTTGCCAAGCATCGACCAACTTGTTGATCTCCTTGCATGACATGCTCTCTAACGATGACTTTCGTCAAGATCGATTAACACAACTCGAGTTACTTGACGAACGTCGTCTTGCCGCTCTTAATCATCTTCACATCTACCAAGATCGCATCAAACGTTCTTACAACAAAAACATGAAAGAGCGAGATTTCAAAATCAGAGATCTCGTCCTTAAAGAAAACCAACATGTGACCAATATGGAAAAAAGCAAACAAGACAAGTTTGCTCTAAATTGGCTCAGACCGTATATAATCACACACAAGTATGGATCAGGCACTTATCATCTGTCTTCTCTCAAAGGCTGGCCAGAACCTGAGCCCCTTAATGCCTTGCATCTGTGACCATTCTACTGTTAACCAAATAATCATTCACTTGATATTTAACTTGAGCTCGTCCCTTGAGCAACCCCCGTCATCCTCATTCCTATTCCTTTCAACCCTCTTCTCCTACAAAAATTAGTTAACCATTTTTTAAGTATTAATGCTTTGTCTTAATAAAAGGGAAACCCCTAAACCTCTATAGTCTAGTCCATGACTAAAAGTTCAGTCAATAAAAAAAACATAAAACTGGGATGCCTAACAAAATATTAAAAGGTCATAAACTATAAATGTAGACTGCTCCTTTGAAGGACAACTATTCAAAGGAATCCAAACATACAAAGCAAAATATAGACCACTCCCTCGAAGGATGGCTATGCCCAAATTTTGCTGCAAACACAACACCCTCTCAGAAGCTTCCCGCATCGATCAACTTCACATGACCACAAAATAAAACATCCCCAAGTAGACTTCCCGCATTGATCAGTCTACCAAAAAAAAAATTGACTGACAAACTATTAAGTCATGGACTTGCCTATAGTCATTCCTAGGGTCACCTATAAAAGGGGTAAAGTTATTCTTGCTAAAAAGAGTTACGTTATCATCACATATCACATAATCACACCTATTACCCCAAAATACCCAAGAGATTTTGAGCTCACTTAACGTCAAGTGATTATGATACTTCTCTAACAAAAATCAATGGTCAACAACGTAATGCATGAATGGGGCTTTTGTTTGCAAAAACCCTATCTATGCTATCATTATGGTCTTTGTCAATGAAAGAGTAACGCACCTTTCACTTCTTACACACCTTCGTCACATGCTAGTTTATATTTTAGGACGCAGTGTCTTAAAATTATATGCTCACATATTGTCATCTCATAATTTTCACTATAAAGTTATGAACCTAACATTCAACTCAATTTTATCATAAATAACATCACATGTTTTTGATAAAATACAACCAAAACATTTTCTTACCACTAACATAACATCGTGATTTATTTAATGCAGATACCAATTTGTGTTATATAAATTATCATAGCCCATTCACATTAATTTCTATGGAAAACAATACACATGGAGACTATCAACCAAACACAATTTATGTCAAGCATATACCATCACCAATATGGAAACCTACTGAAGCATAAATAAACTCATTTCATTTTTAGCATACACCATCACTAATATGGAAAATTGTTAAGGATGAAAAACCACATAACCTATGTTACAGCATACACCATCACACAATATGGAAAAGGCTATACATCATCATACACTCATTATTTCAAGCATATACCATCAAACATATGGGAAATGCTAAACACACTAACATAACCAAAACAACTAACACAAAGTCACATCTATAACATGTCAATCTCTCAAACATCTCATATGTATATAACTATCAAATGAAGGTATACGTCAAAAATATCTGAAACAATACAACATATATATGTGCCTCTCTCAAAATGTATGTACATCTCACATCAACGACACGCAGGCCGGTATATATATACACCTCAACTAATTACAAACACCTCAAGGCTGTGGTGGTGGTGGTGGTCGCGAAGACGTCGAATCGTCTCCACCCTCTGACCGTCGACGTCTCTGAGAACTGGAGGCAATGGCACGTGACACAGATCTCTGCTGAGCCAGCCTCTCAAAATACCACTGGATCTGCAAAAATCTCCTGATGGCACCCTCATAATACGCGATCTCGTCTAACGCAATATTGTACCTAGATATAGGTACAGTCCGTGATGGACCCATCGAACCTGATGCCATGCCCTGTAAAGAACTCTGTAGCTGTGGCTAAGGTGGCTACTGAAACGGTGGCTACAGTCACTGCTGTGGTGGTGGCTGAACTGGCTGCTGTGGTGGTGGCTGAATAGGGCCCTGCCCTCCAAAACCCTGCCCTGCCAATACCTGTGCCTGGGCTGCGACCAACTGCGCCTACAATGTAGTAACCTGCCCTGTCAGGGCAACCACTTGTGCTGTCAAAACTGTCACCTGTCCCTGAAGCACTGCCACCTGTGCTCGTGCTGCATCTCTCCCCTAAATGGCGGCATCCCTCTCTCTGCTGACCGCCTGCAGATCGGGAGGTGGTCCCCTCTGAATCCCAACATAATGACCTACCCACCAAGCCAAGTAGGCCATAGTACACCCCATATCTACCACACCTGGACCTGCGAGTATCTCCTCAAAATCTGGCCGCTCTGTCTCCTCTGGCAGTGGGAGGGGCGCCTCAATATCATCCCATCTGTACTATGGGAAAGCAAGTGGCACATCCTGTAAAAGCCCGTACTGGCACCGCACTCTTTCAATAGGAACTCTCTCGAGCTCGCCAACTCGCCTGCCTCTCACCCATCACAGGGTCTGGACCCCCACTAGCTGCTCTGCCTGATCTCTGAATACTGGATATAACAAGTACGGCCTTCAAATGATATCTGTTGGGATCAGGGCATCTAGTACCCTCTTGTAATAATCAATATCTCGGACGATGGCATCCACATGTGTCTGTGCCATGACCTCTCACCACCGCCTAAAACCAACTCTGAAGCCGACCTAGATCGCTACTGGGAGGCCAAGAGGTCGTGTAACCACGATATGCTCGTAAGCCCAACAGTGCAAGAGGTGGCCCACACACAAGCTGTACCGCTGCCGTCAGCTGATCCCCCACAGCTCCCTGTATAACTGAGCTAAAAATGCTGGAGCCCACGCAAAAACTGTTTGTTCTCCTAACATATTTGCCAAAACCTCGATCATCGAGATCGGGAATCTCCCTCCCTCTGCATCAAGAAGGGCATAAACAGTGATGCCAATCATCATTAGGATGGCTAGTCAATGCTCATCCTCATCAGCAACATGAATCAGCTCATAAGCAAAACTCGTTGAATGGTAGGTCGCCTCCACAACATGCTCCCTAAACAACTTAACCATATGAATGTCATGCTCCTCTCTCGAGCATGCATATAAATCTACCCCGTGTATCGGTAACCACAAAATTTGATACACGTCCTCTACTGTCACAGTCAACTCTCCGGTCGGCAGGTGAAAGGTGTTGGTGGTATGATCTCACTACTCGATCAATGCCACCATCAAACTAACATCTTTGGTAACTCAACAATATCGCCGCAACCCGTCGAGCCCTACAATGGCCATATGTGCCCACTCCTCTCCTATGATGTCTCGACACATTCGCGTCAACAATGTAGGGAGACGATCTCGCAGCGTCAATGTCTGCCTAGCCTGCATCCAACCAACACACACGCAATAATGTTAGCAAACGTTACGCAAACAATTAACAACCTCTTTGACTCTTCTTCCCTTTTGGGAGAACTACATTGGCCTGAGGCCCTTAAAACAGGGGCTATGTAGGCAACACTCAGTTGACATGGGGTCTTCTGAGGTTAGCTCGGCCATTCGTTCATTCGTCTACCTAATGGACCAACTATCTAAACCCTAGGCTCACTACCTACCCTGAACCCTAGGCTCACCGCCTATCCTAAACTACCTCACTTTTAAACCATCTAACCTTTAACCATGACCTAATCTAGTCAAACCCAATCCCTAACCTACCCTCCAATGAGGCCCCTCACATGGGCTATGTAGGTAGCACTCAATGGACATGGGGTCTTCTAGGGTTAGCTCAGCTAAATCATCACATAACCGCTGCAACCGACTTACACTTTCCCATCAACCAAACCTATATGCCCATCACCACACCCGGGAGTGCATCAGCATGACTTAGGCCCTCCGGATTATCATTTTCAACCTTTCCAAGGCCTAAACAAGCTTTAATAAGCAACCAACATTGGCATCTAACTTGCGAACATCAGCGGATAAAAGTGACCGATGTCGGTCATCTTGACCGACATCGGTCACTTTGTCGGCCGATGTCGGCGACTGGTTCGGCCCTAGCGCTGAACGAGGCGAGCCCTAAAATTTAGGGCTTCCCCATTTCACCCCCCCAAACCCCGCAAAACTCTCGTAAAACTACCTAAAGTACCCTACCTCACCAATCAACCCTTCTAAGTTTCATGTCACTAAGAGAGACTCCAAGCCTAAAGGGAATACCCAGATATCTAGTAATTTCTCCATGTTGAATTTGGTGCCATCCAAAAGGGATTCAATGGGGAGTGGAAGCAACTTAGATCATAATGAATTTTGTCTTATGCATCAAAAGTTTAGAACCTGAAAGAACACATGACAGCTCAAGCACTTACATTGTATGACTATCATCTTCATTGTTGCGAAGAAAAAACATACTATAATCTACGAAATGAGAGTTAAGAGCACGAGTGTCATTAGGAAGTGTAATCCCTTGTATAAGTTTCATGTCATGTGCTCTTTGCACCAAGTATCCAAGAGCATTTACAACCAAGACATATAGGCAAGGAGCAAGAGGACAACCTTGGCAAATGGATCATTGGAGAGCGAAATGTTTGGTGAGGGAACCATTCATTGAGAGCCTGGTTGAAGCATCCGTAAACAACATTTTGATGATATGAATCATTTCATTTCCTAACCCCAACCAACACAGCATATTGAGGATACACAGCCCCCTAATTTTGTCATAAGCTTTGTCAAAGTCAAGCTAGATGATAAGAGCATTTTGGGTCGTTTGTTGGGCCCATCCCGCATATTGTTCCCTTTTTTGTTTTGCTTAGAAACTCTTTAACCATAAGAGTGAAGAAATGAGGTACCTCTATAAATGGCTCATTGCCACCAAAGCATCTAGCTGTCCCCTTCTTTTTTGGGGTTGAGAAACTCTTTTACCATAAGAGCGAAGAAAGGAGGTACATCTACCAAGGGCTCATTGCCAACAAAGCATCCAGCTGCCCCCCTCTTGAGGCTAGGGGACTGAATTCCAAACAGTTATGAAGGCAGCCATACAGTCTTTAATGTTAAGGTGTTCAACATTGAGTTTGAAAGGAAAATTACATGGAACACTCTCAGGGCCTCAGCAGCAGCAAGAGAGAGGAAGATAATTAAATAAGGTGGCAACAATATCTAGGCACACGGCTTGCCCTTGAGAAGAGGGAATGATTTGAAGATTTTGGGACGAATAGAATCTGTCCAAACGGCTCCAGTTTTTGCCAAGACCAAATCTGCAATTTGACCACCTGTACCAATGTTCTCTATGTTCCCAAAGCATTCTGAAAGTAGGGTCAGACCCCAAATTCAGTATGAGATAGTTTATATCAGCTGCATCAATTTCAGTATATCTTATTTTCAATCATTTAAAGTCTCTTCCAAAATCCCACTTAGCAGAGGGAAGGTTTTCTCCCATCCAATCTCATAGTTATATTTTTTCACGGTGATCATTAGGGGCATACACCGAGCACAGCCTCTTCATGTTGAGAGGATTGGAAAAAGGTTGCTTCTTTCCAGATTTGTTTGATGGAAAAATCTAGTCTTGTTCCCCCACGCTTAATCTCTTCAAGTAAAAAACAACTGGGTGCCAATTAGAGATAGTTTTCTTAATTTAAAATTATTGGGCAGGAATTGACATACAAATTCTTTAGGAAAGAAGTACAAATTCTTTCATCTCTACAGTCAGGGCTAGGAATGGTTGCTAAGCGAAACCAATAGATCGGTGGCAGCTTGAACAGTGGAATCGCCACTCCCAACTGGAGAATGAGACCGCTGCCTAATGGCCTCAAGGTGTCTCCCTGCACCCCACAATCCTCATTAGAGGAGTGGCCTCCATGTGGTGCCATTGTGAATGAATTGCCGGAAGAGGAATTGAGCACCTTCCTCTTCTTAATCATTCGCCAGCCATCCTCCATGATGGCATTCTTGTAGGGAGTAATAGAACAAGTGGATTCTGTGTGTTCGAATAAACGACGTATATGTGATTCTGTGTGTTCAAATAAACAACGTAAATGTGGTGTGGGTGCTCGGGTGGAGTGAGCAAGTTTAGAAGATGGACTTGGCTGCTTGGAAAAGCTTTGGGCACTAGAAGGCCTAGAGCGGGACCATGGCATTCTTAGAAGTTAGAACTAACTGGAGAGCTCTTGGTGTGGATAGATTTAACTGAAAGGTTTGGTTGAGTAGAATTGATCTTATTACAACGCTGAGAAGTAGGTCCAGCAGTATTACGTGTTTTTTTAGGTGCCTCTTGATGATGGGATTGATTAGGCTTAGATTTACAGAAAGGACAATCTCAGAAGATATGCCCTTCTTTTTGGCAATAGAAACATGCATTGAATTTTTTAAGGAACACCACAGACGATGTGACTTTGAAACCAAGACCAAGCAACTTAATAGAATCAGGAAGGGGATGGATAAGATCAACTTCTATGCATATACCAAATAACTCTCACAAGTTGGCTGGTTATTTTCCTTAAAAAGGGCTTAAAGGTGAGGTTAGGGAAAGGGACTTTAACCCACATTGGGTAACGGGATTGGGAGGACCCTTACGGGTGGAAGTCAAAATTCCATGCTTGTAGGTAACATATTTTTGTGCAGATTATCCAAGTTCCAACCTGTAAGATAGCTTGCGCACATTCAGGGCTGTGGAACATGCATGAAATATAACGTTTTTCCAGCCCCTTAATTGATTCTAAAGCCCACCCTTTCTTTTCTCAGTTCGTTTTAGCCCATTTATAGAAATCTTATTCAGAGAGTATACCTCACAGGGAAACCCAAGAGACTTACCTTTGTCATAGTCTACCTCATAAGTTCATTGATCAATGGACGATCATATGATCGGCTGTGTTCCTCATGATACAAAACCAGCGCTATTATCGCAAGCAACATCTTGTCGGATAGGACGATCAGTAGCCGACATGGATAGGGTTTGCGAAACGCGTACCATCAGGTGGAATGGTTTCCATCTAAGATGTAAGGAAGAAGTGGATCCTCTCTTTAAAAAAAGAGGGTAGCGCCCAGCTCGGAGACCTGTGCCCTAACCATATGTTCCTGTGCACATGAGCAGGAAAAATGAAAGGTGAGAGCGCTCAGCTGAGTACAGTGCCGTACATGGGAGCACGCATTTTAACCCTACCTGCGCACATGTTCAGAGCGTCCTCGAATCAATTCTTGTTCAGTACCCAGTAAAGCGAACAGATTCATCCTCGTTGGCACCATTTTATTCGCAGTCAATTTGAATTTGGTCAGAAAACGGTCAAAAAGTTGTCGAGCATGGGAGCTTTTGTTGGGTTTAGGCAGCTGCACCTGCGGCTACGAGGCGCCTACAAATGGGCTCACTTGTGTCCTCAAGTATGCTCACTGACCACTTTTCTTTGCATGTGCGTACAGCTTTAGAGTACTGTAATTGAAGTCTTCCACACATGCAGAAAAAATTAGGGGGTGAGTGTGCTCAAGGGCATCCTAAGCCCCTTTTGACTATGCATTGCTTCGCACATGCAGAAAAAAATAGGAGGTGAGTATGCTCAAGGGCACCTTGGGTTCACTTGTACTACGTATTAGAGCAAGGTCATTGTTAAAGTCAAAATAATTAATTTCATGTTGTCCGAGTTAAAAGTGGGTGTTGTTTTCTTACTACGTTTTATAGTAAAAAGAAATTATGTAAATATTTATTTCGTGTTTTTTTAAAAAGATAATTTTAAATTGTTTTGGTCCATCGCTAATTTGAAGAGCTCGTCAGTTTTACAACATTCATGTGTGCACTTTATAGGTGGAACCCCTGCTCACATCAGTTTTGGGTGCACTCTAACAGGGGCAAACTTTGTGCATGTGCGTAGCATATGACAATTTTTTGCACTCACCCTAGTAAGCGCCAACCACCTTCATTGGAAGACAACAAATAACTATTTTTTATCTATGTCTCGAAACTCATTCAAAATTTATATACATTTCATTAACCATGAGACAATTAGTGAAACCAAGTTAGATTTTCTATTGAAGTAAATATTGTACATTGTTATTACTCTTTGTTGCAATATCTATTGTAATTGGTTTGAAGTATTAATTTGTATTGTAATGTGTAATTTAAATATTTTTCAACTTTGTTATTAGAACATTTCAGAGTAACTTTATTATACAAAAATAATAAAATACAAGATGGTTACATAGCAAAGCAATCGATTGATATTCACGGTTCACACTCCTCATTAAAAGAACTAACACCGTTTCAAATCACAACACAAAAATTGAGAAATAAAAAACAAGATAAAATATGATACGCAAAATATCTCACATTACATCAACAAGAGAACAAAAGAGGACTTATAATATGTGCGTAGCCACTGCACAACTGAACACACTCCTCATTTGTTCTACTACACAGATATCACACTTCTCATGCAATCATGCACATTCTTTTACCCAAAGTTTGTTGACAACCTTACGCACAAGTCCTATGCATGCTTGCAGACTTTCGTGTATTGATCTTCTCAGATCATAGCATGTGCACCACAGCTCGCAGTCCTACTCGCCTCACTGCTACTTGTTCACAGACTTGCTTGCTCCTTTGGCCCCCTACTATATCACAACCACGTGTCAGCAAGCCCCAATTGCATGGCTAATTGAAATCGCCCACTAGTCATTGTCACTAAGAGAGGATCTCAAGATTAGAAGTGGTTGGAGATAACCTATACATTAAATGTTTTCTCTGTTACTAACTACCACATCTGACAGGGTCGACGCACTGCCAACATACATGTTAAATATGTAACATACACATATAATCGTAGATGAATCCTCAAGAGTTTGGTTGATGCAATACATAGTCATAACACATATAGCTTGTTCCATGTATCTACTTTGTATACACGTAATGTACCACATTGTACTTTGTTTCATTATTCTTTCATTTATAAATAGAAGTTACATTTCCTGCAAGTAAGACTTTCGTTCCATTGAATGTGTGTTTGATTGTTTTGTCTAAATACTCTCTATGATTTCACTCTACACAACCAAACTCAGTTGTCCCCTACACACTTGGTTATGGGCCCTGTGGTGAAGATCATTGGTATCAGAGCAATTAAAAAGCTCACTTAGTAGATTGACATCAAGAGCATTGCTCTCTTATATTTTCTATGCCTGTAACCACACGAGCACAATGAGAGAGAAGGTTCATCAGTCAGTTATATTTTAGAAACTCTAGTAGAATGTCATAATAAAAGTAAGATCGCTGACATCTATAATCAACTTGAGGCAGCCCTAGAAATCTGAAGGCTCATTGTTGATGCATTGGAGGCACAACACACCAAACTTTTTTATCAATTCCATGAGTTAATGATGCAACTCAACCCAACATCTTCCCATCCATCTCAATAGCATGCTTCACAACAATTTCAGTGACAAAACCCCTTCAAAGTACAAGCCAATCTCGATAGCCCTCTGTTCGAAGGTAAGATCGACGCCAAAATAGTGGATGCCTAGATTTGACAACTCAAGGTGTACTTCTCAATCAACTACTTCACCAATGCGGAGAATATCACCTTGCAATACTGAAGATGTCCATTATGGTTGTTCACTAGTGGGAGACCTTCAGTGCATAATGTGTGTAGGGGTGCATTCCAATTGAATCATGAAAGACTTTTGTTAATGAGTTGAATGAGGAATACTACCCTCTCCAACACTTTGAAGATGAAAACATCGAGTTCCAACAACTCTGCCAATGCAAGGATCAGTCAGTGGAAAACTACACCAACATATTCCATGAATAATATGCGACCCTACAAGAGAACTTGAGTGAGCAACATAGGGTGTTAAAGTACATCAGTGGACTCTCACCTCATATCCATGTGAAACTAGAGGTCTTGACTTTCGATACCTTGGGATAAGCATATTACAATGCTGTAAAGATTGAAGCTAAGATAAAGATGAAGCAACGTACCACTTCTTCATCCAATATAGTGCACAAGGCTCAGTGCTTGCACAACCCCACATCATAGCCCTTTGCACAAAAGCATTATGAAAGGAATACAAATATAGCGGAAACAATTCTTTTACACTAAAATTTGAGAGGAGAATAGCAAAACCAATTTGAAATATTACGTAAATGATAAAAAAAAACACATAACCAAAAATACAACATACCATAACAAGTGATACACGTGGGAAAAACCCTTTTGGAAAAAAAAAAAACCCCACACTCCAAAGCAGCTCAATGCATTATCTAATCACCAAGATTACAACACACTTGCAGAGCAAGCCTTCACAGGAGCACCATTAGTATACAATACACAGGTGAAAAATCTGTGTAATAGAGTTTCAATGCATTTGCCCAACTCTCAAGCTTACAAGCTTAAAAACAAGCTTAGCTTCCAATTTCCTTAACAACTACAAAGGAGAGAATTCATATATATATAATATACAATGAGAAGGAGAGAAAAATAAAGAGTACTTTCATGAGCAAGACACAAACTCGCCACCCTCAGTGGAGTGACTATTTGACCATAGTGGTAATCTTTTTGTCTTCTACAACGGTAAAAAAAATAGACCCTCCACCTTCCATATGCATCCAAGACTTGTCCTCCACTCACACATGCTTCCAAAACTAAGTGCTCCACTCACATAAACATCCAAGACTTAGTGCTCCACTCTCACAAGCTTCCAAAACTTGTCCTCCACTCACACATGTGACTCCATAAGCTTTCAAAAGATTCCCCACTATCTTTTGACTTCTCCTTCACTCAAAAACATGTGGCCAACAAAAAAATTTGACCCACATCTCCTTTTAGTCATTTTCCACCAAGTGGAAAATCATGTGCATCACATGAGACAATGAACATGCCCCCTTAGTAGAGTGGTATGCCCCACCTCCACTCACATGCACTTCCATCATGTAGATTCCTCCATGGGCCATGCCAACTCATCACAAGCCACATCACTACTCCATGTCACCTGGGATCCACCACCATGGGCCCACATACTGGGACCCATCATGGGCCCCACTACCATGTCACCATGAATAGTGCCTATGAATAGTACTTTGTGAATAGTGTGCAGACTTGTCAAAGTTGAGACACCTCAATTCCCAACATTCTCCCACTTGTCAAATACCTTGCAAGACCCAAAGGAACCGTACCAACATGATCTTAACATTCAGGGGCCAAGAGGCTTATAGACTCCGAACACCATCTGAACTTCTCTGTGCTCCAGGCTTAGTCAATGAATCTGCAACATTCATCAAAGTCTCTACCTTTATCAGCTTCACCCTACCATCCTCGACCATGTCTCTCACAAAATGATATTGTACATCAATATGTTTGGTCATGGCATGAAAAGTTAGGTTATTTGCTAGGCAAATAACACTCTAACTGTCACAATAAACTATCATTGCACCCTGTTTCAACCCAATATTTGAACATAGTCTCTTAAGACAAATGGCTTCCTTATAGACATGATTAGTTACCATATACTCTACCTCTGAAGTGGATAAAGTGACCACAACCTATCACTTACTCATCCAACTTATTGCACCACCAAACAATGTAAACACATAAGCACTGGTGGATCTTTTGCTATCAACATCACCTACCCAATCTGAATCCACATAACCAAGAATGTCAAGAGGAAGCTTGTCTCCAATCATGTTACTATGATAACATAAAGAGTACTCTGAGGTACCCCACAAATATCTGAAGACCCTTCTAACTGCATTTCAATGAACTCTACCAGGATTAGACATATAATGAGAAAGAACTCCCACTACTTGGGCAATGTTTGGTCTAGTACAAACCATAGCATACATCAAACTTCCGGCTACACTCTGGTAAGTCACTCTACTCATGTCTTCCATCTGTGATGGCGATGTAGGACATTATGTTGTAGATAACTTTGTTCCAATTGAAAAAAGAATACAATGGTCTGCAATCTTGCATGTTAAATCTCTGTAGAATAGAATTCACATACTTACTCTGGACAAGCCATAACTTTCTATTCTGTCTATCTCTCTTAATCTCCATCCCAAGAATGTGTCTCATAGCACCAAGATATTTCATCTCAAATTTTGCTAAGAGTTAGGATTTTAGATCTAAAACAAAAATTTCCCCATTACCAACAAATAACATATCATCAACGTATAAGGCAATAACTAGGAAATGATCACCATCAATTTTATAATAAACACAATGATCAAATTTAGACCACTCAAACCCCAAACGCAATACACACGTATCAAATTTTTAGTACCACATCCTATTGGTTTCATAGTTCGTCTTTGATAGGAGTAAAAGGCTAGCTATGGGGACCATAGCTGATGTCATCCACTTTTGTCATAGAGGAGGACCCTGCCACCGATAGAGCTATGGAGCATCTAATTAGATGTCAACAAGTGTCAGATTGGGAGTGGTCCACATGGTGAGTCCTCAATCCACCACGTGGCTTGCCACCACCTAATTATTTCCATGCTAAGTGGAAGCTTAAGAATGCCATGAAACTTGCCAACTAGTTGAAGGTTCCAAACCCATCGAATATTCAAACTTGCCACGTTCCAAAGTCCATGGATCACATCAAAGCCTGAGATACATGTTATGCCTACATATAGGCCTTAACCACCATGAAACCCATGGAAATTCCATGTTAATTCCAAGACAAGTGGTGGATATGTGGCATATGCCATGTTAAACATGGTGGGCAAATGCCATTAAAAGCATGGCTTTGTAATCCCTATGAAGTATGTGGGATAAAAGATAAAAGCTAATCCCCAAAAGTGTTGCCGATGGGGCTGAAACCAAGTCCATCATGATAAAAGGATAATGCCTCCCATGCCTAAACTATTACTCCACCAACCTCCTGTCAGGATCTAGGAAGCACAATTGATTACCATATACAAGCAACTAAATGCGGAATTAACCAGAAGCAATAAGTAACTAGAAATTAGAAACAACACAGAATATGAGAGACAATACCCAATTGTATTAATACTCTTCAGAAGGAAATACAATAAAGAAGTGCCACAGTCTTCTTCCTACACCTCTAGGGCTTCCCACACCTCTAGGGCATACAGTTATTTTCCCTCAAGAGCTCACTCTCTCAATTACGGTCCCAACAATCAACTCAAACACAGAGTTGTTGTTCACCTCCACCAGCTAGTAACAATATTGCCAGTCCACTAGTCAGTAACAATACTGCCAGTACCAACAAGTACACAACGTACCTAAAGTAGATCTCACCTGATCTTGCTACCTGTTGTGTTGCTGACCTCTCTGATCTTGCACACCTGCAAATCAACCTAGTTTTGCACACCTACAAACGTAGATCTCACACACACACACACACACACACCTGCAGATCAACTGACCTTACTTACCACATGTAGATCTCCTACCTGATCTTGCACAACCTGTAGACCAACCTGATCTTACATACCATGAAGAACCCTTATCCTCCAAACTAGCACCCCTGTGGATCTTCTACCAGACCTTGCTCTCCCGCATATCTACCTGATCATACACACTTGATACTGTGGCACTATGAGGAGCTAACCATGCTCTCTTCCCTCTAAAGGAGCTAACCTTGCTCTCTCTATCTAGCACCCGGGGAATCCCTGCTTTGATCCCTCACCCTTTACAATACAGCCCATGAGTCTCTTAAATAGATCTCATGCAAACAATAATTAGACATCCAATTACAATAATTAGAACCGCAGCTTAAGACTAAAATTAGCCTTTTTACATGCAAACAACTAGTTCGTTAACAAACTGTTCTTGCAACTAATAGTTTTAGAACCGCACAGGCGATTGACGTCGGCCGATCCCTAACCGATGTCGGTAGCTTCCTGTCTCCACTTGACCAATTTCGGTTGGCCTGACTGACGTCGATTACTGTGACTTTCAGCAACCTCCTCTATTTGCATCCAGGTGAAGCTTTTAGCTCCATTGTGGAAAGCCCTAGAGGTGGGGGAAGAAGACTGTGGCACTTCTTTATTGTATTTCCTTCTAAAGAGTATTAATACAATTGGGTATTGTCTCTCATATTCTGTGTTGTTTCTGATTTCTAGTTATTTATTGCTTCTGGTTAATTTCACGTTTAGTTGCTTGTATATGGTAATCAATTGTGCTTCCTAGATCCTAACCAAGTGGTATCAGAGCTAAGGTTGCAGTATTGTTACTGACTATTGGACTAGAAGTATTGTTACTAGCTGGTGGAGGTGAACAACTCTGTGTTTGAGTTGATTGTTGGGACCGTAATTGAGAGAGTGAGCTCTTGAGGGAAAATAACTGTATGCCCTAGAGGTGTGGGAAGCCCTAGAGGTGTGGGAAGAAGACTGTGGCACTTCTTTATTGTATTTCCTTCTAAAGAGTATTAATACAATTGGGTATTGTCTCTCATATTCTGTGTTGTTTCTAATTTATAGTTACTTATTGCTTCTAGTTAATTCCGCATTTAGTTGCTTGTATATGGTAATCAATTGTGCTTCCTAAATCCTGACAAGTGGTATCAGAGCTAAGGTTGTAGGGAGCAGGTTTTGTGTTTGATTACAGGTCACTCTCAGGGGTTTTTGATTGAGTGGGAGTATAGCAATGGCAAAAGAAAGTACGCTAAGAATGGAGGAATTCAAAGGCACGAATGATCAATTACGGAGTTATGGAAAGAAAGAGCAGGAAAAGAAAGATTGTTGGTTGGTAGCAGATCAACATGAAGGAAATACAGAAGTAGGTATTGTTGCATGGATTGTTGCATTGGTTTCTCTTATATGTTCCTTGGATAAAGTAGAATCTTGGTTTATAGATTCTGTTGCCTCTTTCCATGCAGCCCCAAATAGAGTATTTTTCCATATTAAGGTCCATGGAGACTTTGGAAAGATTTATTTAGGGGTTGGTGAGCCTTGTCAAAGTATTGGCAAAGGTGAAGTGTGGCTGAAATTGCAGACGGCCAACACATGGGTGTTGATGGATGTCATGTAGGTCCCAATCTTGAAGAGGAGTCTAATTGCTTCAGGAAAGTTGGGTGATGAGAGATGCATAGTAACTCTCACAGCGGACTCTTGGAATGTTTCCAAGGATGCACTTGAATTAGCATGTGGTAAGAAAGTAGGTACTCTTTATCTACCTACTTGTATTACTGATTCTTCTTTTGTTGCGAAGACGTGGCTTTGTAGGCTTGGTTACATGAGCAAGAAGGAGATGCATGTGCTTAAGAGGAAGTCAGATGTGTTTGACAAACTTAAGAACTAGAAAGCTTTGGTGTTTATGGAGGAGATGATGGATAAAGATCAGCGGATGGGGCTGGATACTTCTGAGCAGGGCAGTTTGGATAGGGTTTTGATTCAAAGTAAGCTCGCGGATAAAAAGTCATCACTCACAGGAAAATACAGGTATCGACGTCGGTTAGGGGTAACCGACGTCGAATAGGCAGCCACCGATGTTGGTCATGTGCAGACTGAAGAAGTTGATGGTGTCGGGCAGGTGGCGACTGACGTCGGTCAGAGAACTGACATCGGCGACCAGGTGGACATCGACATCGGTCAGGGAACTGACATCAGTCGTCAAGTTAGTCGCATGGAACCGACGTCGATTGGATGCAAACTGGGTGGTGACTGACATCGGTCACTGGAATGAATTTTGGGCAGATAACAAGTTGTCAAGGAGTCTCAAATGCCCATGTGGAGGACTGAAAGTGTAAGTAAGCCTCAAATTTGTTATTCCCCTTCTTTATACTTGTTGCTCACTACAGAGCATGTAGGATCTAGGAAACAGTGGGAGCATGGCATGAATTCTTCGGAAGAGAACCAAATGAGAGATTTGGTAGAGTTTCCAGCCAGGATGAAAGCACTGAGAGATGAATGGATTCTTTGGTTAAAGAATAGAGAGAATGGACACGTGAGATGGAAGGCCAGGTCATATGGTCTTGAGCAAGCTGCAGGATAGTGGTACAAGTTTGACAGGTGTATGACAAAGCAGGGCTTTAGTCAATGTCATTGTAACCATTGTGTTTATCTTACCAGGTTAGATTATGGTCATGACATTATCCTTTTACTGTATGTGGATGATATGCTTGTTGCAGGTTTAGACATACAAGGTTTTGCTGAGCTAAAGGTAAGGTTAGTTCAGTGGTGTGCCATGAAGGATTTGTGAGCAGCAAAATTCTTTGGCATGAGTATTCTTAGAGACAGGGAAGGTCACAGGTTGATGTTGTCTCAGGATGATTGTGTGAAGGTAGTGCAGGATGTAGAACTGGGTAGCACACCTATGGATGGATAATTCATAGAACAAGGTCCCCAATCACATGATGAGGTTGAGTACATGTGTACTCCCTGATATTTCCCCAGTAGTGGGAGTTGTTAACAAGTTTGTCGCCAATCCAGAGAAGGAAGCACTGGAAAGCGGTTCAGTGGATTCTCAGGGATCTGAGAGAGACTAGCAGCAGGTATATATGTTATGCAGGGTTAGGGACTTCAGATGTGGCAGGTTACTTGGATGACATGCGGTGCACCACAGGATGTGTGGTGGTTGGTCTTCAAGATTGAGCTTGAAGAGGGATACAAGCCAGGAAACAAATTAGATAGTGTACAGATACAGGTGCAGCTGTTTATCTCCAAGTGGGAGATTGTTAGGTTATGGAGCTAAAAGCTTCACCCAGATGCAAACAGAGGAGGTTACTGAAAGTCATAGTAATTGACGTCGATCAGGCCAATCGACGTCGATCAGGTGGAGACAGGAAGCTACTGACATCGATCAGGGATCGGCTGACGTCGGTCATCCCCAGATAGACAAGGACCGACGTCGATCGCCTGTGCAGTTCTGAAACTGTCAGTTGCACGAATAGTTTGTTAATGAAACAATTGTTTGCATGTAAAAAGGCTAATTTTAGTCTTGAGCTACAGTTCTAATTACTCTAATTGGATGTCTAATTATTGTTTGCATGAGATCTATTTAAGAGACTCATGGGCTGTATTGTAAAGGGTGAGGGATCAAAGCAGGGATTCCCTGGGTGCTAGATAGAGAGAGCAAGGTTAGCTCCTTCAGAGGGAAGAGAGCATGGTTAGCTCCTCATAGTTCCATAATACCAAGTGTGTATGATCAGGTAGATCTACAAGAGAGCAAGGTCTGGTAGAAGATCCACATGGGTGCTAGTTTGGAGGACAAGGGTTCTTCATGGTATGTAAGATCAGGTTGGTCTGCAGGTTGTGCAAGATCAGGTAAGAGATCTACATGTGGTAAGTAAGGTCAGTTGATCTATAGGTGTGTGTGTGTGTGTGTGTGTGTGTGTGTGTGTGTGTGTGTGTGATATCTAGGTTTGTAGGTGTGCAAAACTAGGTTGATTTGTAGGTGTGCAAGATCAGGGAGGTCAGCAACACAACAGGTAGCAAGATTAGGTGAGATCTACTTGGAGTATGTTGCGTATTTGTTGGTACTAGCAGTATTGTTACTGACTGGTGGACTGGAAGTATTGTTACTAGTTGGTGGAGGTGAAAAATAACTCTGTGTTTGAGTTGATTGTTGGGACCGTAATTGAGAGAGTGAGCTCTTGAGGGAAAATAACTATATGCCCTAGAGGTGTGGGAAGAAGACTGTGGCACTTCTTTATTGTATTTCCTTCTGAAGAGTATTAATACAATTGGGTATTGTCTCTCATATTTTGTGATGTTTTTGATTTCTAGTTACTTATTGCTTTTGGTTAATTTCACATTTAGTTGCTTGTATATGGTAATCAATTGTGCTTCCTAGATCCACCAGTCAGTAACAATACTGCTAGTACAAACAAGTACGCAATGTACTCCAAGTAGATCTCACTTGATCTTGCTACCTGTTGTGTTGTTGACCTCCCTAATCTTGCACACCTGCAAATAAACCTAGTTTTGCACACCTGCAAACCTAGATCTTGCACACACACACACACCTACAGATCAACCAACCTTACTTACCACATGTAGATCTCCTACCTGATCTTGCACAACCTACATACCAACCTGATCTTACATACCATGAAGAACCCTTGTCCTCCAAACCAGCACCCTTGTGGATCTTCTACCAGACCTTGCTCTCCCGCAGATCTACCTGATCATACACACTTGGCACTATGGCACTATGAGGAGCCAACCTTGCTCTCTTTCTTCTGAAGGAGCTAACCTTGCTCTCTCTATCTAACACCCAGGGAATCCCTGCTTTGATCCCTCACCCTTTACAATATATCCCATGAGTCTCTTAAATAGATCTCATGCAAACAATAATTAGACATCTAATTACAATAATTAGAACCACAGCTCAAGACTAAAATTAGCCTTTTTACATGCAAACAATCGGTTCATTAACAAACTATTCGTGCAACTGACAATTCTGGAACCGCACAGGTGACCGACGTCAGTCCCTATCTATCTGTGGATGACCGACGTCAACCGGTCCCTGACCGATATCGACAGCTTCCTGTCTCCACTTGACCGACGTCGGTTGGCCTGACTGACGTCGATTACTGTGACTTTTAGCAACCTCCTCTGTTTGCATTTGGGTAAAGCTTTTAGCTTCATAACCTAACACCTCCCATGCCTATATAAAGGCATTTTATTTTATTTTTAATGCATTCAAAGCTAAGAAACTAATATGAGAGCTTAAGAAAAGAGGTTAAGGAGGCTTGTAGAAGGAGATAGAGGTGAAATCATGAAAAAGTCTAAGAAAAGAATTATAGTATTTTTGCCCAAGGATCAACTTTATAGTTGGCGAAATTATATTTTGAAAATTTCTTGTAAGTATTTTCAAGCATTTTTAATAGATCAACCTATAAAGGACCTGGAGACATAGGCCATTATGCCAAACTCCGTAATCAATTACGTGTTGATTTTCTTGGTGTCTCCTTTCCAAATTGCTATTTAAAAATTAATTTTCAAGTCAAATGTTAATTAATTCCATAAATTATTATTGTTAATAATAAATTATACATGTCTTTTGCTAATATTTATAGATCAGTGATGGTATCATAAAGACACACATTTAATGCATACAAGATAGGATATTTTTAAAGATTTTATGGATTTTTTCATTTTCCAAGAAGATTGAGGCACCTACATCATTAAGCTTGCATTAATAGTGGTAGTTGACAAGTGAAGGGTATAAAAGGGCAAATGATGAACTTACTTCGATTACCAAGATTTTGTTAACTCAAGACTTAGTGTAAATTTAACAAGAAATGAGAGAGCTGAAGCAAGAACTCTATCACAGTGAGCATTTGAGTAATCTAGGTACCTAAGAATGAATGGAGGTAAAAAAAAAAGAGAGTGCATTCACATTAAAGACCAGTGCGAAGGATTGAAGAAAGGTTCATGCAAAAAACTAAGTTAAACTAGGAAGTTATCACCCAAGCTGCCATTAGTGACTAGCGAAGCTTAGAGGTAAGAAAATAGTCACATACCCCACAATGGTTGAATCTCCAGTCATCATTTGAGGCTTTGACAAGCCACACCTCCTGAGGTGTAATACTAGTAGATTTATAATGGTGAAGAAAAGGAAGGTAGCAAACTCCATGCCAACACAACTAGAACCCAAGTGGGTAAAGATTATCGAGGAAACATCTACCACCAAGATAAAGGTGTAGATAGTTGAGGCAGTCAGCATCATAATGGTGGATATAGAGGCATTGACAAAGATGTCTTACCAATACATATAGTTTCACTTGGAGGTATCAATAAAAAACCATGGTGTTCCTTTGTACACATATGCTAGTTGAAATAGTACAACCACCAGATGTCAAGCCATTTCTAGGATTTGGTGCAAGACTGGATGGTGGATACAGGGTCCAATACTCTAGATGGTGATGCCTTGTTTGATGTCTCAATTTTAGACAAGCTAAAATCCTTAGGTGCAACTTGTGATCTAGGAATTTGACTCAAGAGAGGATGGTTAGTATGGTGTTGGTTTCAAAATGAAATAAACACAGTAATAACATAACATCTCTAGGCCTAGACACTAGGGAGAGCTTAGTTAACAAAAAAAAATGACAAACACAACTAAAAAATAAGGAATAAAACACAATAACTCCTTCACCTTACTTGGATACTCCAAATACCTTTGTAGTAGTGGCTTGCTCAGTTTTGTGCTCATGAAGTCCTTTGCAATAGAAGTTTGGCTACCTCCATCTCTCCTTGGAACATTTGGCTTGGAGGTTGGCTTGGCTTGGAATCAATTTGGCATGGTAACACTAGTTGCATGAAGCTTTTGGAACCAATTTGGCATTATAACTTTCCATCAAAAAAGCTTAGAAATGATGTTGTGAGGCCTCCTATTTATAGATTTTTGGATTTGATCACAATCAACCTCAACCTTCCATCTCAAGATTGAGATGTGTGGTTGAGGATTAATTCAATATTTGGAATTAAGTTTGTAATTATCCTCATCATGGCATTGGAATAAGTGGCAATTAAGAGGCATGGCGGGCATCATGGAAGGCATTGATGAGGCATGAATCTTGATATTATGGCATTAATGGCCTAGGGATGTCCTCCCAAGAAATGAGGTAGATATTCAATATTCATTGCAAAAAATAAGTATTCAACAAGTTTTCATGGATTTCTTGATTAGGCCTTGATTTGGGTTAATTAGCTCTTAAGCATGATTGATCACTTTGTGCACAAATTACTCAATTTGATCATAACGTCTTATTATTGGTCCTAAATTTGACTGGATTGTTATTGGAAGTCAATGTCAGATGTATTGGAACCATATTCCAATTTTGGATGTTACCAACAAAAAATAACAAAGGCACGAGTCTTGTACAAAAGATTTGATAGCAAAGAGTAGTCTAGAGCACATGGGTGTAAAATTGGCATTTTGACTCAAAATGAACTGATCAAAGTTAGTTGGCCCATAAACTACATTGCCCCATTTAGTGATACCCTGGCCAAAATTGGCACTTGAATATGTTAATTGCACATCATTTAACATGTTTTAGTGTTTTTAGGCCAAATTGTGCAATTTGGGTGGGAATTAGCCAAAAGCTTGATTGGGGGTTATCGGTGGCTAGTTTTAGGTGTCTATAGTTTGCCCTATTTGGGAAGGCATTGTAAAATATAAGCACAGTAATGTCTTCTCAAAGAATGAAAAGGTCTTGTATGCCTACAACTATAATGATGATAAACTAACTGTATGATGCCCCTTGGAGGGAATAGTTGGCACAAGCAAGTTGAGAAACGGTCCCTCAAAAAGAAATAAGCGAAATGTGGGGACCAAGAAAAGGAAGGATGATCGGGTGAAAGCATAATGATACTAAAAAATTAGTCAAAATCATTGATAATTCAAGTGGGATGGTGAGCAATGGTTTGCCCAAAGGTGGTTATAAGCATTGTACCCTGATAGTGGCAACGTGGTATGATAACACAATGATTTGCCCAAAGATGATTATAATCATTGAGAAGATGGAGCTACCCCAGTTAGGATAGACAAACAAGATAATAATATGCCTCTATATGGGTATAAAAGTTAAAGTGGTGACAACACAATGATTTGCCGAAAGACGGTTATAATCATTGAGAAATTTAGGTGGGACAATGTGCAATGATTTGCCCATATGCAGTTATAATCATTAGACCCCAATTATGGTAAACATGATCAACTTGGCTGAGGATGATGATAACTTAAAATAAAGGGTAATAATGAATTAGAACAACCTAATAGTAGGGAGATGCTCATCTGAACTAATAAACATTGAAATTATTTCATGTTTAATTACTCTATTTGGGATATGGTTGGGAGTGAAATCAAGATGTTAGTGCCGAAGAGATGACACCATTTATAAATAGACTTCTTGAAGCTGAGGTTTGTTGTATCATGTGATGGCAAGATTTATGATATAACACCATAAAGACTTGGCCAAAATATGCATGAGGATTGGCTCTCAAAATCCAATATTCAATAAAAAACAATGACTAATGATAGAAACCATGATGACAATCTAAACATATGAATATGGATGGATTCAAGTGTAAGTGTGGGAAAGGAATCACCCAACGAACACACATAAAATGAATAAAGGCAACAGTGCTGAAAGCAAACAAACAAGAAGATAAACAAACAAATAACACTATAGAAACCATATGAACATTGCCCCTAGAAAATAGGTGATAACTTAATAAATGAACAAAATGAGGGAATATAATAAAAGGAAGGGGTGGCTGAGCTATCTTCATATACACTAGGCAAGTAGATGCTGCCTACATAGTTCCATGGATGTAATATCCAATGAAAAACTTCAAGCCAAATGTAGTTCTCCCAGGGAAAGGGAAGAATGTGATAACTGAGGAAAACAAACAGAATGGATGTGATAGAAGAAAAAAAATGGCCTTGGAAAATAGAAAGTGCATGAGAGAAAAGGGCCAAGAAAGATGGGGAAACTAAATGACAAGTGATTTTCTTGTAACTTAGTAAGGGTTCCCAAAATCCTTAAGACAAAGAAGTGGTCAATGTTTTTATTCTTTTCTAACAAATTTTTCAAATGTTTTTAGAATTTTTTAAAGTATCTCAACTTGATCAAGAATGATGAGACACTTAAATGGTCAAGATAAAAAAAAATCAAGAGTGTGGCTTAGGTTGCTCACAAAATAGTGAGAGCATTCAAACTTAGGTTGCTCAAAAAATGGTGAGAGCATGGCTTAGGTTGCTCACAAAATGGTGAGAGCATAGGTAAAAGGGTGACTGATCTAATCTCAACAAGTATTGAGTGCTACCTACATAGTCCCAAAATAGGACCTCAAGTCATTTTATTTTCACCATTATAGTCGAGAAACTCGACTAGTGTGACAACTAATTCAAACAAAACAAGCACAATTGGTAAAAAGGCACATCATGGCACATGAAGTGGCAAGTTGGTACATCAAGGTTTAATTTTTCCTCTAGTTCTCCCATAGGAAATTATAACCAAGACACAACGACATAGATCAAAGGTACTAATTTTCCCAAAGGTGGTTATAATTGGCAACAAGACTAGTAGTAAGAAAGAATAACAAATGAAGAGTACAACTGCCAAAACTTATATCATACTATCCTAAAATATGATCTCTATCTAAAGTTCTTGAACAAACTGATGAACTAATCAGATACCTTAATGCTAAAAATGTGGAATAGATGAAAAAAAACATGGTCAAACAGGCTAGATTTTTAGAACATAGTGTGTTGATAGGTTGAAAGTGGATATGGCAAAGAAGACATCTAAGAATGGTATGTGTATAAAAAATAATAGTGACAAAAAGGCATAACTAAAATGGTCCTTATAGATAATACACCTTAGTACTCAAGCATAGTACCTCTTGAGATGAATAATATTCATTGGCTCTGGAAGTTCATCACCGTCTGGTGTGGCAAGCTTGTATGCTCCTGATCCATAATCTACAGTGATGACAAAAGGCCCTATCCAGTTTGGTTAGAATTTTCCTTTATGTTTCTTCTCATCTGTGGTATTATTTTCGTTTTCTTTTAGAAAAATATCACCAAGTTCAAATGTTCTATACTTCACATGCCAATTATAGTGGCCTTTGAGTCGATTCTGATATTGTTGAAGATTTTTGAGCATAGCTGTGCATTATTCATCAAGTAGATCCAAATCTTGCAGGTGAGCTACTCGATAGTCATGGTCATCCAAGACATGATTGAAAGAGATGCATAGTGAAGGCAACTTGACCTTAATGGGAAGGATGGCTTTAGTACCATAAACAAGTGAGTATGGAGTGGCTCTTATGGGGGTATGATGATTGGTATGGTATGACCAAAGGGTAGGGAATATCTGGAGGTGCTAATCATGATCGATATCATTAACAATATTTTTAAGAATGTTGACAATGGTCTTGTTGGATGCCTTAGCCTGGCCATTACCTTGAGGGTAATATGCCATAGAAAAGTGTTGTGTGATATTGTATTTAGTACATAACTAGTCTACATCTTTGTTCTTGAATGATCTTCTATTATCAGATATAATGTCAGAGGGAATACCGTAGTGGCAGATGAGGTGGTTGAAGATGAATTTGGAAATTTGCTTTCCAATTACATAAGTGAGGGATATAGCTTCAACCCACTTAGTGAAATATTTGGTGGTGGTAAGGATATGCTTATGGCCATTAGATGAAGTGGGGTTAATCTTCCCAATGAGGTCAAATCCCCATATATAAAATGGCCATGGTGTCAACATCAATTTTAGAGTTTTTTTTGGTACATGTATCCGATTAGCATGTCATTGACATTTGTCACACTTATTTACATATGCAGTGATATCTGCATCTATTGTGGACCAATAATAATCAGTACGCAAGAGATTTTTGGATATAGCTACCCTACTAGAATGGGCTCCACATACTCCTTCATGAACTTCTCTTAATGCTAATATAGACTCTACCAAAGTTAAACAATGAAGCAAAGTTACATAAAAAATAAGATGATAAAGAGTGGATCCAAGTAGAGTATAATGAGCATAATGATGAATGAAGGCTTTGGTTTGTTTTCAAGTTAGGTTAGGTGATAGAATTTGGTCATGAAGGTAGTTGTAAAGGTCTGAGTACCAAATAGAATTAAGACCAATAATATCACAAATCATGGCAATAATTGATGGTTCATGGGCTGGTGCTAATAAATTCTTGATGAGGAACTAATACTCTCTAGCTTTATCTATTTGTCTAATCAGAGAACCAATAGTAGCCATGGCATCTATAGTTCTATTACTAGCCTTAGGTATATGCTCAAACTAAACATTGGTAATTTGCTTTTTAAGAGTGTCAAACATAGCTTTATATGGAACTAGCTCCATATAACATTGTCTCTAAGGCCTAAGAAATCATAGAATGCCTCATCATTATGAAACTCATCAATCAACAGAATGGATTCTTGTTGGTCCCAATCTATCAGTTAGGGATAATATAATGGTAATGGATTACGATGAATGGCCAGGGTAATAATAAAAATGGCATTATTATCAAATAGATTGGTTTTAGCTAGGTCATCAAAAGTGAGTCTATAATTAGACTCTACTTAACTATTGGCATCATCATCACTAGTCGTTGGTGATGGAGTTTGAATAAGATATGTGGGGTCAACCCCAAGTGGTTTAAATCCATGTCCATAAGGTCTTTCATACTTAGTCATGGAAATTGGCTCAATGGTCCCTTGTTGATTCATTTTGAGGCCTCTTCCTTCATATTTTTGATGCTCCATGATCCTATTGGGAATAGGATACTTTACACTTTTATAAAAATTAGCTTGGTTGTCATTGTATTGCCATGATTTATCCCCTTCAAGAGGGTCAGGTCCTAGGCTAGATGCTGATACAAATATGATAGGCCTTATCTTTTTTCTTTCATTGTCAATGCATATGTGGGATGACTTTAGGTCATCCAAAGGTTTTTGAATTCTGAGAAATATTGGAAATATGAAATGTGTCATGGGTCACATATTCTCCTGGTCCATTATCTTGATTGGAACTTGGATTCATATCATACTAATAATTATAGCTTTGAAACTTTGCCTTAAGATGCTTACAGTGCTCATATGGGTGTAAATATCCTAGAATATTCACTTCCATCCCTGAGTGGAAAACTTGATACATTAGTGTAGTGTTGATGGGACTGCATGAATCTCATATAACCAAAGCCTACCTAGAAGTATGTTGTATGATAACTTAAGATCTAGCTCATGGCAATGTGTATCATGGGTTAAAGGCTCAATGATAACTGGAAAACTAATGGTGCTTTGGGATTTTATTTCTTAATTATCATAGAATTTGATAGTTATTATTAATGGCTTGAGATTTGTCATTGTGTACCCAAAAAGTTTGATGAGTTTTAGAGACACTATGTTGAGGCCAGATCCATTGTCTATAAGGACACATTTCACTTTATGCCATCTAAGATAAACCTCAATGTATAATGGGTTATTATGGAGTGGGCCAAGGGAAGACATCGCTTTGGTTGAATGTGACTTGTTGGGCTAGAGTTAGGTGTCCAACCAAAGCTTGAAAGTTATCAGGGGATATGTCACTAGTAATAGTGGATTAGGTCAATAACTCATTCAAGATGTTCTTGTGGATTGTTGACATCTAAAACAAATCTAAGATAGAAATTTGTTCTGGTGTATTCTACAATTATTTCACAATATCAAACTTCTTATCTTGGTTAGTAGTGAATGGTTTATTCTAAGGCTGAACAGTTGGTTGGATGATAGGCAGAGTAGTAGATGGTTATAGGCCAAGGATAGTAATCTTCAACCTTCGAGTTGTGATTGCATAATTAGGATTAAATATTTGACCCTTATTGCTAATTGATGTTGGGAATTGTGTGGGACTAGATAAGACAAGTCTCTATTATTGGTGCACTTGCATGTGGTCACGTGGAAAGAATGAGTTATCACTATAAGATCCAAAAGGGGAAGTCCTAGTTTGTTAGTTTGCCTATATGCACTCCCAGGTCAAAGAAGGATTATCCATATGATTTGGCTGAATATTGTTGTTTAGAAATGGTCTAGGCTAATTAGTGTTCAGTTTGGGATTAATGGAGATGGTATTAATGCTACCCCCCACAATATGACCTACGAACCTATTGTAGTCATGTGCAATTTCATGGTAGGTTTGTTCATTGTTCTATCATTGTGGATTATTCTATTGGATTTGTTGGTTCTACTAGTTCAACCTTTGATTTTGATACTGTTGATTTTGTTGTTGCACTAGTCATTGTTGTTGTTGTTGTTGATTGTTCTACTATTGTTGATTGGTATGTAAATGAAAGGGGTTTTGATAGTTCCCAAGAGTTTGATTGGAAGTGGAAGCACCATTATCCAATTTTATCTCCCCATTCTCCAACATATTTTTGACTAAATGCTTGATTTGGACACATCTTCGTATATGATGCCCATTGACTTGATGATAGTCACAAAATTCATTTTCATGGTACTAATCAGGATAAGGAATGCCTTGCAGATAATGTTTTGGTATGGGCCAATTAATTAGATTAGTAGTATCAAGCTTGAAAAATATAGACTCAATAAGTTCTCCTAGGTCACTAAAGACACGACATGTAGGGATGGTTCTTCTAAGAAGAGGGGTTTGCAATGATAAATGCTGCTATATTTGTTATGTAGGTCTTAGTTGTTGTGCTTGTAGCATTGGTTGGAGAGGTTTCTAGGTAGGAGTAAGCTAAAAATTTGGTGGAGATGATGTTTGCATAGTTTGGACATGAAGAGATTCAATTATTCCATTTCGCACAACATTCCTATTGTGGTTGAATTGCTTTTATCTTTCATGGTTATTGGCCTGTGCTGGTTGTGATGCTTACATTTTATTGGGGTGTTGATCATTTCCCTGATTGGTACCTTGATTCTGATTAGTTAAATTGAGCTTGATGACTCCCTTATTGATGATTTACCTCTTGATCAACAAACCTTTATCAATGATCTCTTTGAACGTATGTGCATATTGCAATTCCAGATGATAGGCTATCTCACTATTCAAATTTTTGGTAAACACAGTGGCTAATTGTTTATCTAGTAAAATATGAGTGAAATAGCTTGCAAGGGCTCTCCATCAGTATAAATAACTCACAAAACTCTCCTCATCTTTTTGCTTTGCTTGTGTCAGGTCCACTAATGAAATCTCATGTTTGAGATTATAGGAAAAGTGCTACACAAACTTATCAAAAAGATCATCAAAATTTGTTACTAAATTCTTGGGAAACTTTAAAAACTACTCCAAGGCTTGTCCAGCCAAGCTCCTTGGAAATAATAGCAAAAGGTATATGTTGTTATATACCATTGGTTGACATGCGATAAAAATTCAATCAAATGAGCCTTAGGATCATCTTTTCCTTTGTATTTATCAATCTTCAGTGGTTCATATCCTAGAGGAAATGGTATCTAAAAATAATCCATTTTGAATGGATAGGAACATACGTCATCCGATTTGAACTTTTTGGTCTGCTTCGTAGCTTAAATAGTAGAAATTACATCCTTCATTTGTTGTAATTCTTGGGAGAGGAAACTGGAAGGGATATTAGTTTGAGGGAGAATGTTAGTTTGGGTAAATAGCTAAGAGGTCAAAAGTGGGACACTTTGACCAGGGTATGATGAAGACACCTATTGAGATATATTGGCTTGGCTAGGGAATGGACCAGGTATACACATACATGGATTTGGATGTACATGAAATTGTACATTTGGATAAAGGATATTCTAGTTTGGGTTGGTGATAAATGTTTGACTTGGAAGATTTTTTGGTTGGGATGATAGGATATAACGATAATGTGCCTATTGTGGTTGAAAAGGGACATGCTACTGACTAATCAAACCTTATTGTTGAGTGGGAACTTGTGGACCAAGACCCTGTCTCTGGATTTGTGGCACATTTTGAACCTATGGTTTTCTAGTAGGTATCTAAGAAACATGGGGACCTCCTTATTGCATGAATCTTTGTGAGGAAGTGAAATTAGGTTGCAGATTTAACATATGTCACTAACCAATATTTGCACACTATTGACTAGTCATTACTTGGTTTTGAATTAGCATATTATTCTATGACTGAAGAGGTATGTTCATCATTACCTAGTAGGTTGGAATATTTGTTACCCCTCATTGAGGTGGCAATCTATTCATCTTTTGTTGTGTTAATACACTAGATTGTGCTTGCTGTTGTGGAATACTACTCGCTACCTATTGAGGGGGATTAGGATTTGTCACATTCTATTATTGAGGCATGCCATTGTCCATTTTTTCATTTCCTAACCCCATAGGTTGTATAGTTGAGGAAGTAGTTGGTTGAGGCTGGGGTGAAAAAAATCCTATTCCTTGGTATGATGATTTGTTCATGGCATTAACTATAGTCACATGTTGTTGGCTAGTTATTTATGCATTAGTACCACTTTGATTGGAACTGGAAGTTGTTTTCACATTATCTAGTACGTTTGGCTCACTATTCAATGTAGAGGCTAAAGACACTTCCTCAATAATGGGCATATGCATCAAGTTATCCATTGAAATGGTTTGTACGAATGGGTCAAAATTTAGATTCTCTTGTCCAATTAACTCTATCATCACTCTTGTTGAAGGAACTAGGTCAATGAGAGGTTTACTTACCATGTTCATTTGATTGAAATCATGTGCTAGATTCATATATATTTGATATGTTGTTTTCATTTGGTTAAAGTGCTCTTCCATGATGTTTTTACTTTGATTAGATATATAAGGATATTTGTATGTTGTTTGGACTAGATCCATAGGATTGATAGAAGAAGCATGTTGATCGTAAATTATATTATGGGGTAATCTTACTAGACTTGGTAAATTTTCATGGGGGAAGTCTATTGGAAACTTGGCCCCTACCTCAATGGCTCTGACCAAAATCTCATCTTTGTTCTCTAACAAATGTCACTCAAACAAAAATGGATCGTACGTGGAAGTTGTATTAGTAGAATATGACTGTTGAAGTACCGAGTCATCCACCATGGGTATTGTAGCTAAGTATTATGTAGTTTGCTCTTGGTCCTATTCTGTGTAAAGTGGTGTGTTAACCAAATAATTAGCCAATGGATCTTGGCTTTGTGCCCCTAATTGAGCATTATAAGAGGGATAAGAATCCATCTCATAAGAAATGTTATCTGTATAGGGGTCTTGCTTCATTTCTTCATACACAACTACATTACTAATCCCTAGATTGTACATGAGTCCACTACGAGTGTAGGAATACATGTTGGGATCCATAGTTAATGATTTGCGATAAAAGGTCAAAGAGTTCTACAAACTCTAAAACTTATAGAATCTAAAAAAAATGATGCCTTCAACTTGGTATAAATTTGTCAAAAGGATCAAAAAGTTTATGCAAAGGTTTGTGAGGAAACAAGCTAGTGTAAAGTATCTAACATTTCACTATTTACACAAAGATAAGCAAGTAAATGGATAAAAAAATAGAATGCCAAACTCTAAGGTCGAAGTGTTTCAAATAAATATAATCTAGGAATTTAAAAGTTGCTAGGTCTTTTGGCCAAATGCGATGTCAAAAGCTAGGCTCAAACAAGGCATGTGCTAGGACTCTTGGCTAAATGGTGTTTAAATCTAGACTTTGAAAATAGATGAAAGTTTTAATCTAACAGATTTGAAACACTTCTAACAAACACTAGGCATTCAATTCTTAGACATGAACTTGGTCAACTAGGTATAAGGTATGAAACAAAAGGCACTTTAACTATAGTTTATTTTCTCATAAATAGTGGTATAAAACTTGGTTCTTTTGACAACTAGGCTAGACAAAGGTGAACAATATAACCATTTTAGATAAAATATCATAAAAGTACACTCGGATTGGTCTGAAAATGCAGGAACAAATTTGAAATTGTATGCAAGAAGGTCTATGAAATAATAGTCAAAATGTTTTGGGTAGCATAATGATGCTATACTACCTAAAAAGATGTGATAAAAAGGTTTGATTCAAAAAATTTCTAAGGAAAAGATGTTTTCCTACAGTTTTGGTAGCATAACAATACTTTTCCTGACTCAAAATGCTGTGGTGTATAGACTTAAAGTGCAAGTGTTTAGCATAAAATGGCTTAAGTCTATCAAGTGATGATAATGATTATGAGTCTTAAACGACCTTCAACCTAAATTGGAAATTAAACCTAAGTTCCCTCAAGTTTAGTGCAAATGGTGAACCCACTTAATACATCAACCCTATGAACTTGTAAAGGTGTAATTTTGAATTTAAATTATAAGTGGACTTAAACAACTATGGTAAATGTCTAGACCCAATTTCGCAACATAACTATGCCAAAGTGGATGATATGAATCTTAAGATTTTTATGTGAACAAGGCAAATGGATGATCTTACACGGGTAGCATAACACCTCTTTGTTCAAAGGAAAATTTGGACTATGTGTTTAGTTTGGATTGTTTTTTTACACCAAGTTTTTGACTCCACACAAGACTTTAAACAAGGACACTATCAACTAATTAATCACCCTTAGATCCTAAACTAAAAAGGTTACTTGGTATTGTTAGAATCCATCAATATACATCATTTGAGAGGATTTTAAAAGTTCATCCAAAAGTAAATGTGCATTATATAGTAGGGTTTTTACAACCCCCCTTCTCTCAAATGATATTACTATGACATGGACTTTGAGGCACACCTTGCACCAACAATACTTGCATGATAAGTGGGGATTTGTCTAAGATCTAACAAGTTTACAAACGATCTAGGGGAATCAATTACACCATGACTTTCATGCCAAACAATGTAAAAGATAAGCATGGATTTTGGGTCCGTATCAATTGGCTTCTTGCAAAAAGGTCTAGTCCTTTTTGCAACCACTACATCCTGTTGTTCACTTAGTGTAGTGTAATTTCCAAATTGCCACTACATCTCGTGTGCAACTCCAAAGGAACCAAATGAAGTCAATGCCAAGAGATGAAACCCCAGGGCAAATCTTTACTAAAGAACTTACGAGAGGTGATGAAGTCCCCCTCGTAAGCCAAGAAGCATAAAAACAAAAAAAGGATGAAAATAGAAAGACTTTAGGGTCATTTTCAAGGTCACCCAAACTTTTACAAGATTTTGGGGAGTGCTTTAGATGAGTTTCTTTCTAAGCCTTGGACTAGGCTATTTGCAATAGGAATGGCACTTTTGATTCTAAGGGTTCCCTATAGGGGACAAATGGAAGAGTATACATGCAACATTCCTCTTTTTGCCAAATAAGATTTGATTAAACAACTATTGCAAACAAGATTTGATAAGTGTGTTCAATTTTAAGCCCAAAATGAAATATTTGGTGGTGTTCATTTGACCCCTTGGTCTTAGTTGTAAACTTTGAAAAGCATTCACTAAAAATACCTAAATTCTTTGTTAAACACCAAAACAAAATTTCTAATCAAATTTTAAGCAAGAAAAAGCGATTTAAACATTTTTTGAGCAAAAATCCCACTTGGTCCTGAAACAAAATTATTAGCATGTCCTTTAGCTTTGAAGCCCTTTTAAGTTTGAAACAATAAACTTTGAAAAAGTAAGTCTCAACTCTATGTTTTTGGAAAAAACATAGTGACTAACATCGGTTATTACCACCGATGTCAGTTATGGCTAACCAAGATCTAGCTAATGTCGATTCTATTGACCTACATTAGTTAAGCCAAGTAATCGATCTCGGTATTTCTCTTGACGTCAATTACTGTGTAAAAATTATGGCAACCAAAAATGGAAAAATAAAGTTAGAAAATCAATTTTCAAGAGTTTTAAAGGCTTAAATAAATATTTTAGAGTTGCAAAAATATCTCCTTCAGGTGTAGGATGTGTCTAGTCCCACTGGGCGTGCCATTATGTGATCTAGGAATTTGACTCAACAGAGGATGGTTAGTATGGTGTTAGTTCCAAAATGAAATAAACAAACTAATAGCATAACATATCTAGGCCTAGACACTAGGGAGAGCTTAGTTAACAAAAATAAATGATGAACATAACTAAAAAATAAGGAATAAAAAACAAGAAATCCTTAACCTTCCTTGGATCCTCCAAATGCCTTTGTAGTAGTGGCTTGCTCAGTTTTGTGCTCATGAAGTCCTTGGCAATAGAAGCTTGGCTACCTCCATCTCTCCTTGGCACCTTTGGCTTGTAGCTTGGAATCAATTTGGCATGGTAACACTAGTTGCATGAAGCTTTTGGAATCAATTTGGTATTATAACTTTGCATCAAAAAAGCTTAGAAATAATTTTGTGAGGCCTCCTATTTATAGATTTTTGGATTTGATCACAATCAACCTCAGCCATCCATCTCAAGATTGAGAGGTGTGGTTGAGGATTAATTCAATTTTTGGAATTAATTTTGTAATTATCCTCATCATTTCATTGGAAGAAGGGGCAATTAAGAGGCATGAAGGGTATCATGGAAGGCATTGATGAGGCATGGGCGGCATGAATCCTGATATTTGTGGCATTTATGGCCTAGGGATGTCTTCTCAAGAAATGAGGTCACTTAATGATGTAGATATTCAATATTAATTTTCAAAAATAATTATTCAACAAGTTTTCATGGAAGTATTTATTAAGCCTTGATTTGGGTTAATTAGCTCTTAAGCATGATTAAGCACTTTGTGCGTAAATTACTTAATTTGATCAGAATGTCTTGTTATTGGTCTAAAATTTGACTAGATTGGAATTGAAATTCAATGTTAGATGTGTTGGAACCGTATTCCCATTTAGGATGTTACCAAAAAAAATAACAAAGGCACAAGTCTTGTGCAAAAGATTTGATAGGAAAGAGCAGTCTAGAGCACGTGGGTGCAAAATTGGCATTTTGACT
The DNA here is from genome assembly GCA_037957365.1 of Torreya grandis. Taxonomy (NCBI): domain Eukaryota; kingdom Viridiplantae; phylum Streptophyta; class Pinopsida; order Cupressales; family Taxaceae; genus Torreya; species Torreya grandis. Next base: position 2,546,150 of record JARHVA010000525.1, read on the forward strand.
CAAAATGAACTGATCAAAGTTAGCTAGCCCATAAATTATATTGCCCCATTTAGTGATACCCTGGCCAAAATTGGCACTTGAATATTTTAGTTTCATAGCATTTAACATGTTTTAGTGTTTTTAGGCCAAATTGTGCATTTTGGGTAGAAATTAGCCAAAAGCCTAATTGGGGGTTATTGGTGGCCAGTTTTAGGTGTCTACACAACTTTAATCTATGAGTTTATTTGCTTCAAAAAACTTAAATATCTAATATAATTCTTTTTCTCATGCATCGATGAGGATTGCATATACTTCGTAGGGTGATGCATGAAGATCTATATGCATATGATAAAATGGATAACCAGGCTTCCAGACATTGATAGAAAAATACATCAACTGATGGATGATGATGAATAGGTGGAGCACATCGTGAAGCTACTAATTTACTTTAAGGGGCTATACGTTCTAAATTAACAACTGTGAGGACCCTGACATGAGGGTGGTAACATGCCTCGTAAGCTCAAAGTTGTGTCTTGGTGATCGATGAATAGTTGTGTCTAAGACATATTTATATGTGGATTATCATATCGTGCAGGGTGTCTAATTTATATTACATAGTTTTTTTGGGTGAATATTTTGTCACTAGCTAACTGAGGGTAAAATAGGTGTTTCAACCACAACATAGGGAGATTTATCAGCCAAATGTGCAAGTTGACCACATCAAAAGGGGACAAATCTCTCCTCTCATCAAGGGGAGGTTCCCTATAACTATGATATATTAATATACTATAAATATAAGCTAAAAATAGCACTCAGGGTAGGATAACACCATCCATCTCTCTTTTTTCAGAGATGATGTTCATAGACATAGGAGAATTCTTGGGTGATTGCTGGAGGTACTTCTCTTCTTTCAAAAGTAATACTCAGTCAACAGCCAGATTCCTTCCTAGGTAGTAAAAGTGACTGGACGTAATAACACAACAGGATGAAGTGTAGCACAAAGTCTCCACCGTAACTACCAAAGAGTGAAATATATGAAGGACAATGGGGGCACAAAGTCATCCCAAGATCCTTTACATAGATACAGAAAACAACACACTAAAGACCATTGTGGTAGCATAAAGTCTTTCCACAATCGACTTCAGGACACCTTCTTGATTACTTCCACTAGTTCTACTTGTTAAATTAAATGGACAAGAATGCTTCTAGGAAACAGACATAAGAAAAATTTTCTAAATAACACAAGCTATTCCAACATAAAGTCTGAAAGGTCACTTGTTTTCTCAATCAAATAAATAAATATGATTAATAATCTGAGCTCAAAGTCTCAGGAAATGCCTTTCAATTCAAGTAGAGTTTTGATTCTATAATAGAGAGTTCTCCCTTTCATAAAATGAGAGATTACACTATATATCATTCCAAGAAAGACTTGGGTGCTGGTTTTCATGAAAATGGCCCATGCCGAATTAAATGTCTTGAATACCTATGACAGGGCCATTCTGGAAAAGGTCATCGGCCTTGACTTTGGCATTCTAAATCATCTCAAATGTCTCCTCCTAAGCATGGGTCATCTGGTATTCTTTATGGCACTTACACGGCTGCCCATTTGCCTTTACTTAATGCAGACAAATAGGCCGTGCCTTTGAATGTTCATGCTCTCTGATGTCCACCTGGTGGACTATTTCACCTACTAGAAATAACTGTCTTGTAGATATTTTTATATTTCCTATAGTTGTTCTCTCTTTCCTTACCATGTTTTGTCCTTCTTTGGTGATCTGAGCTCTCAGGGCTATCTTCTCACTTTCAGCTGGCTTTTTTGGCTCCTTCTTTAGCCGATCACTGAGTTTGTTCTTAGGTGTGCATCTTTGAAAATCAACGGATATTTCATTACCCTATATTTGACATCTATAGGGATGTCATTGATCACGTAGTCACTTGAACCACTTTGAACCTTGAACCTTTGGACTTCTTTCTAGAATCTTTCACTTCCTTCTTTTGCTTGAAGCTTCCTTATGAACTTTGAACTTCTTGAATTGGTTGAACTCTTTGAACCATATGAACCAAGTTGAACCATTGAACCACTTTGAAATATTTTGATTTAAGGTTCAACATTTTAACAATTCAATCTTCACTCTTTGAAGCCTTCTTTTCTTTAAGTCCACCGAAGTCATTGAACCTTTGAACTTGTCAAAGTCTTCAAACTTTCTAGATCCTTTGAAGCACTTAACTCCTTTTGAACCTTTGAATCACTTTGAACTTTGAACTTGTGAAAGTTTAAGGTTCAATGGTTCATTCCAATTGTTTGATGCCTATCGATAGACCTTTGATTGAACTTCGACATTGAACCAGCCTTGAAATTGCCTAAGTGTTGGAACTTCTTTCTAAGAAAGCCTACCTATTGAACATGTGAGTTATTTAGCTGAGAAGACTTGAATAATTAAAGAATTTGAATAATTAAAACATTTTTGAGAAGGGAAGAGATCATTTTGGCCTTTAGGACCAAAATAGTCAATATGTTATCCCCAAAAACAACTGATAAATTTTGGGAACAACAGCTGGCTCCAGTTGGAGAATTTTCATCAATTGTAAAAACAATCGAAGGGAGTAGAATCCAAAATCTCCAGTGCCTTCATGTATGCCATTAGGCTATGGAGTCATGCTACCCAAAAATAAAGGTACAACAATAAAACAAAATGAACCAAATAAAACAAAACTAAAGACTATACAAATTTGTACAACTGATGTCATCTGATACTTTAAGGATTGAAGTGCTTCAAATGTTGCCCACTGTGAGGCAGTAAAAATGGCATTCTATGTTGATATATCAACAAGAAACTATTTTCTCCCCAAAAAAGATGATTGGTGAATGGACCTCTCCACCAGGAATCAAATTTTCTGTGCATTCCTTTTGGTTCTCTCCTCTTGTCCCAAATCAAGACTTGATTTCCAGTCTAAAAATCATGAATCCTTGTTCTCTTGTAGAAGAGTTTATTTTTCTAATTTTGACATGTAGTAGTATGGTCCATTACCATAATTCCCTATTCTTTTGGTTCAGTCTAGCACATGATTTGATTATCAACATCAAACACCTACCAATGATTGGCATTGTTAGGCACACTTGGTCAAAAGACCAGCTCGATAGTGTACTTCTACTTTTCAAAGTCTTTGTGAGAAACCAAGAGGGTTGTAGAGATAGCCAATGAATTTTCACAACTATGAAGCTCTCTAGGCACTACAAATATATTGAAAGCATCAAAAATTTTAATACAGTCCCATACCAGATTATGGTATTGGTGCAATCTTTTGTTCTTGGTTTAACATAGGTTCCTCACCTAAAAAACCATCAGTTCAACATCTCTTTTGGTGTGAAGGATTTTGACACCTTTATCTTGAGTATCCTTCAACCCGAGTAACAAATATTCATACTCCGCAGTGTTGTTGGTGTTGCTGAATTGCAACTTGTATGAAGAAAGAAAAATATCTCCTTAAGGAGATATTAGAACAATCCTAGCTCTAGAACTGGTAAAAGAGCAGCTGGCATCAAATTCCAAAATCCATATGCCACTGGAAACTACTCCTTTCTCATATTTTCCTTCGTTTGGAGGGGAGGGTCCTTCTACACCTATGTTGTGCTTTATTAATTCTTCTACTATCTTGTCTGAATCAATTATTGGATCACCACCTATAGGACTTTTATCTACTGAAACATGAACATCCTCTGTGGTCAAGAAGAAATTACCCACCCCTGAAGACTCAAGTAGAATTTGAGCTTCAGGGGTTATCATTTGGGTGACAATGTACTTCAACTCCTTTTCAGGGAGTAGACTCTACATGACACCTTTGATAGGGATCCTTGCCTCAAACAGGTCCATACTTATTTCTCCACCAAAATCCTTGCAAAAATTTTCACCAAGAAGGATGCTGTAGGAGGCTGGGACATCGGCCACCAAGACTGTCATCTTAATTATTTTTTATAAAAAGGCCACAAATGCAAACTAGGCATCTTTGATTTGTCCCAGCAAAGGGACTTGTTTATTTTCCATGGAGAAACATCTCCCAAATGTCTTGGTCAGTGTGAAACTAAGAGATTCTACCACTTTGGTAGGCATGACATTGTCAGATGCACCTGAGTCGATGATGCAATTATTCAACTCATTACCGTTTATCAACAGGGAGACATAAAATGGTTCTGTCTTCCCAAGAGCAGAAGGAGGAGTAATAACAAGGTTATTTTGGGTGGATGTGGGAGTCACTTTTGGAACAATTGGTTTTGCAGGGATGATTTTATTCTTTACACATTGAACCAACTTATCCAACTACTCAGGGTTGGATAGCAAGAATTCAAATTTGGACATTTGAATTTTGGTTTTCTTGACATGGTCAATTATATCAAATGTCTGAAATGAATTAGGAACAGGGGAAGGTAGTTCATCCTTCTAGTTTTTAGGAGGGGTGGTACTGGTTTGTGAATTTGAAGTAGAAGGTGAAGGAAAACTTGATGTACTTACCTTTTTAGTGATCACCAGGTCCTTTGATTGAAAAGGCAAAGTGGTTCCCTACTTAGCAATTGAAATTGCTACATGAGCTCGCTACTCTATTTTTTCCTTATCAGCTTGCTGGGCTAACTAGTTCTAGGACTAGGTGAATACAACATATGATCCATCAAATGCTTCACCTTTACTTTTGGGTTTATCCTGGTAATTCAGGAAACCAATGTTGGAGTCACCAGCTGATTCATCTCAGTCTTTCATAAAGAGATCAATGCCATCTTCCTAGTTCAACTTAGATTGGAAAGAAAATTTGATTCTATTTCAAAGTATCCAACTACTGAGTTGGCTGGAGCTGCTTCAATAGCAAGTTTCCCCTGAGGGGGAGGAATATGATTTGGCTACCCTTGATTCTTAGCAACGTTGCCTTGGTATGACTAATTGGGGAATGTCCTCCTTGGTATATCTTGGTATGAAGGAGGAGCAGACATCCCTTGCACCATTTACTTTCTGAGAGCTAACAACTCGTTTGCCAGCTTTTGCACCATTGGATCAGTAGTGCCTATATATAGATATTCAGAGGATGAAAAAGATTTATCTCTGTTAGGATCTCTCCTTATCTTCTCTACCAAGATGAGATCATCTTCCACCTCAGTAGCTAAATATTTTACTACAACAAGGTCTATGTGGCTAGTACGTCTCAACAAAAAACTCACTTCAGGCAGTTGAGAGTTGATGAAGAAGCATTTGAGATTCTCAGCTGTTGGCTGAGTAATTATAGGAATCTTATTCCTCAGCTTGTCAAACTTGACTATGAAATCTCTCATTAGTTCATGAAGCTCCTTCTTCATTTGTGTTAGCTAAGCCAGCAGGGCATGCACATCTTCTACAGGCTTGAACCTGGATTCAAATTTGGCTTTGAGAGTGTTTCAATCAGTCACTAACTGAGCCTGTAGATGGTAGAACCAGTCTGTAGCATCACTTTGTAATGTCTCTATGAATAGCCTGACTGCTACATATTCATAATCCACACCTATCACGTCACAGGCTATGCTGAAGGCTACAATATGTTCATCAAGATGAACTCTCCCATCACCAAAGAATTTGGAGAAATTCTTCTTTGAACTATGTGGTAGCTCATGTAGAGGTGGAGTTAAATTGAGTGGGCCAAAAGAGTTACCCTAGGGGCCTTGAGCTACCATTATATGACTATAGAAAGGGGGGATAACAAATCTTGGTGGGGTATGTATGGGCAAAGCTTTGCTAGTAGAGGAAAAAGAAGCTTTGCTAGTAGAGGAAAAAGAAGCTCTACCTTGTATTAGTGACCTGGTGTTGGTAGGAGGAAGACTCTTAGTTTGTTGAAGGTGAGGTTGTGGAGGAAACAAATCAAAATTGCTCTACCGCACCAACTCAAAAATAGGGTCAACAACACCTTGAACTTTTTGGCTTCTTGTATAGCACGGAGCTGTCAAATTGTAGAATAAAAATAGAAAAGATCTAATCCCTGCTTTAGCTTGGAGCTTAAGGCTCCAAACTGCTCGTTCTTCCCCAACAGAGTCACCAAAAAACTATTGGGTGAATATTTTGTCACCAACTAACTAAGGGCAAAATAGGTGTTTCAACCATAACATAGGGAGATTTATCAACCAAATGTGTAGGTCAACCACATCAAAAGGGGACAAATCTCTCCTCTCATCAAGGGGAGGTTCCCTATAGCTATGATATATTAATATACTATAAATATAAGCTAAAAATAACATTCAAGGTAGGATAACACCATCCATCTCTCTTTTTTTAGAGATGATGTTCATAAACATAGGAGAATTCCTAGGTGATTACTGGAGGTACTTCTCTTCTTTCAGAAGTAATACTCAGTCAATAGCCAGATTCCTTCCTAGGTAGTAAAAATAACTAGATGCAGTAACACAATAGGATGAAGTGTAGCACAAAGTCTCCACCTCAACTACCAAAGAGTGAAATATATGAAGGACAATGGGGGCACAAAGTCATCCCAAGATCCTTTACATAGATATAGAAAACAACACACTAAAGACCATTATGGCAGCACAAAGTCTCTCCACAGTCAGCTTCAAGACACCTTCCTGATTACTTCCACTAGTTCTTCTTGTTAAATTAAATAAATAAGAATGCTTCTAGGAAACATACATAAGAACAATTTCCTAAATAACACAAGCTATTCTAGCACAAAGTCTAAAAGGTCACTTGTTTTCTCATTCAAATAAAGAAATATGATTAACAATCTGAGCTCAAAGTATTAGGAAATGCCTTTCAATTTGGGTAGATTTTTGCTTCTATAACAGAGAGATCTCCCTTTCATAAAATGAGAGATTACAATATATATCACTCCAAGAAAGACTTAGGCACTGGTTTTCGTGAAAATGGCCCATGCTGATTTAAATGTCTTGAATACCTATGATAGGGCTATTCTAAAAAAGGTCATCAGCCTTAACTTTGGCATTTTGAATCATCTCAAATGTCTCCTCCTAAGCATGGGTCATCTAGTCTTCTTTATGGCACTTATACAGCTTTCCATTCGCCTTTACTTAATGCAGAAAAATAGGCTATGCCTTTGAATGTTCACTCTCTCTGATGTCCATATGGTGGACTATTTCACCTACTAGAAATAACTCTCCTATAGATATTTCTAGATTTCCTATAGTTGTTCTATCTTTCCTTACCACATTTTGTTCTTCCTTGGTGATCTGAGCTCTCAGGGCTATCTTCTCACTTTTGGCTGGCTTTTTTGACTCCTTCTTTAGCCAATCGCTGAGTTTGTTCTTAGGTGTGCATCTTTGAAAATCAACAGATATTTCATTACCCTATATTTGACATCTATGGGGATGTTACTAATCACTTAGTCACTTGAACCACTTTGAACCTTAAACCTTTGGACTTCTTTCTAGAATCTTCCACTTCCTTTGCTTGAAGCTTCCTTGTGAACTTTGAATTTCTTGAACTAGTTGAACTATTTAAAGAACTATTTGAACCATGTTGAACCATTAAACCACTTTGAACCATTTTTGTTCAAGGTTCAATGGTTTAATGGTTTAATGGTTCAATCTTCACTCTTCGAAGCCTTCTTTTCTTTAAGTCCGCCGAAGTCATTGAACCTTTGAACTTGCCGAAGTCTTCAAACTTTTTAGATCCTTTGAAGCACTTAACTCCTTTTGAACCTTTGAACCAATTTGAACTTTAAACTTATGAAAGTTTAAGGTTCAATGGTTCATTGGTTCAATGGTTCATTCCACTTGTTTAAGGCCTGTCGATGGACCTTTGATTGAACCTCGGCATTGAACTAGCCTTGAAATTGCCTAAGTGTTGGAACTTCTTTCTGAGAAAGCCTACCTATTGAACCTGTGAGTTTTTTAGCTGAGAAGACTTGAATAATTAAAGAATTTGAATACTCAAAACATTTTTGAGAAGGGAAGAGATTATTTTGGCCTTCAGGACCAAATTAGTCGATATGTTGTCCCCAAAAACAAGTGACAGATTTTGGAAACAATAACTAGCTCCAGTTGGGGAACTTCCATCAATTACAAAAATAATCGAAAGGAGTAGAATCCAAAATCTTCAGTTCCTTCATATATGCCATTGGGATATGGAGTCATGATACCCAAAAATAAAGGCACAAAAACAAAATAAAATGAACCAAACAAAAAAAACTAAAGACTATACAAATATGTACAACTAATGTCATCTGATACTTCAAGGATTGAAGTGCTTCAGATGCTACCCACTATGAGGTAGTCAAAATGGCGTTCTATCTTGATATATCATCAAGAAACCATTTTTTCTCTAGAAGTGATGATTGGTGAATGGACCTCTCCACTAGGAATCAACTTTTCTGTGCATTCCTTTTGGTTCTCTCCTCTTTCCTCATAGCAAGACTTGATTTCTAGTCTAAAAATCATGAATCCTTGTTCTCTTGTAGAAGAGTTTCTTTTCTTGATTTTGATGTGTAGTAGTATGGTCCATTACCATAATTCATTATTCTTTTGGTTCAATCCAACACATGATTTGATTGTTAACATCAAACACCTGCCAATGCTTGGCATTGTTAGGCACACTTGGTCGAAAGACCAACTCAATAGTGTACTTTTGCTCTTTAAAGTATTTATGAGGAACCAAGAGGGTCATAGAGATAACCAATGAATCTGCATGACTATGAAGCTCTCTGGGCACTACAGATATATTGAAAGCATTAAAACTTTCAATACAATCCCATATTAGATTGCGGTAATGGTGCAATCTTTTGTTCTTGGTTTGACACAGGTTCCTCACCTGACAAACCATCAGTTCAACATCTCCTTTGGTGTGAAGGAGTTTGACACCTTTGTCTTGAGCAGCCTTCAACCCGAGTAATAGAGATTCATACTCAGTAGTGTTGTTGTTGTTGCTAAACTACAACTTTTATGTAGAAGGAAAAATATCTCCTTAAGGAGATATTAGAACAATCCTGGCTCCAAAACTGGTAGAAGAGTAGCTGCCATCAAATTCTAGAATCCATACACCACTAGAAATTGCTCCTTTCTTAGATTTTCCTTCGTTTGGTGGGGAGGGTCCTTCAACACCTACACTATGCTTTATTAATTCTTCTACTATCTTGTCTGAATCAATTCATAGATTTCCACCTAAAGAAATTTTATCTATTGAAACATGAACATCCTCTGTGGTCAAGAAGTAATTACCCACCCCTAAAGACTCAAACATAATTTGAGCTTCGGGGGCTGTTGTTTGGTTGACAATGTACTTCGACTCTTTTTCAGGGAGTAGCCTCTGCATGACACCTTTGATAGGGATCCTTGCCTCAAACAAGTCCATACTTATTTCTCCACCAACATCCTTGCAAAAATTTTGACCAAGAAGGATGCCGTAGGAGGCTAGAACATCGGCCACCAAGACTGTCATCTTAATTCTTTTTCTTAGAAAGGCCACAAATGGAAACTGGGCATCTTTGATTTGTCCTAGCAAAGGGACTTGTTTGTTTTCCATGGAGAAGCATCTCCCAAATGTCTTGGTCAGTGTGAGACCAAGAGATTTTGCCACTTTGGCAGGCATGACATTGTCAAATGCACCTGAGTCGATGATGCAATTATTCAGCTGATAACCATTTATGAATAGGGAGACATAAAATGGTTTTATCTTTTTAGGAGCAATAGGAGTAATGACAAGGTTATTCTAGGTGGATGTGGGAGTCACCTTTGAAACAACTGGTCCTATAGGGATGGTTTTATTATTTTCACATTGAACCAACTTATCCAATTGCCCAGGGTTGGATTGTAGTAATTCAAATTCAGACATATAAATTTTGATTTTCTTGACATGGTCAATTATATCAAATGTCTGAAATGAATTAGGAATAGGGGAAGGCAGTTCATCCTTCTATTTTTTAGGAGGGGTGGTATTGGTCTATGAATTTGAAGTAGAAGATGAAGGAAAACTTGATGTACTTACCTTTTTAGCGATCACTGAGTCCTTTAATTTAAAAGGCAGAGTGGTTCCCCACTTAGCAATTGAAATTGTTGGTTGAGCTCGCTCCTCTATTTTTTTCTTATCAACTTACATGACTGATTGGTTCTGAGACCAAGTGAATATAACATATGATCCATCGAGTCACTAGCTGATTCATCTTGGTCTTCCACAAAGAGATCAATGCCATCTTCCTAGTTCAACTCAGATTGGAAAGAAAAGTTTGATTCTGTTTCAAGGTATCCAACTGCTGAGTTGGCTAGAGCTACTTCAATAGCAAGTTTCCCTTGAGGGGGAGGAAGACAATTTGGCTAACATTGATTTCTAGTAGTGTTGCCTTGGTATAATTGATTGGAGAATGTCTTCCTTGGTATATCTCAGTATGAAAGAGGTGCAGACATCCCTTGTGCCATTTGCTTTCTTAGAGCTAGCAACTCATTTACCAGTTTTTGCACCATTGTATCAGTGGTGGCTGTAGATGGATATTCAGAGGATGAAGAAGATTTACCTCTATTAGGATCTCTCCTTATCTTCCTCGCTAAGATGAGATCATCTTCCACCTTAGTAGCCAAATATTTCACTATAGCAATGTCTATGTGGCTAGTATGTCTCAGTAGAAAACTCACTTTAGGCAGTTGAGAGTTGATGAAGAAGCATTTGAGATTCTTAGTTGTTGGCTAAGTAATTGTAGGAATCTTATTCCTTATCTTATTAAACTTAGCTATGAAATATCTCATTGGTTCATGAGGCTCCTTCTTCATTTGTGTGAGCTAAGCCATCAAAGCATACACATCTTCTATAGGATTGAACCTGGCTTCAAATTTGGCTTTGAGAGTGTTCCAGTCAGTCACTGACTGAGCCTGTAGATGGTAGAACTAGTCTGTAACAACACCTTGTAATGTCTCTATGAATAGCTTGACTTCTACGTCATCATACTCCACACCTATCACACCATAGGCTATGCTGAAGGCTGCAATATGTTCATCAAGATGAACTCTCCCATCACCAAAGAATTTGGGGAAATTATTCCTTGAACTGCATGGTAGCTCATGCAGAGGTGGAGTTAAATTGAGTGGGCCAAAAGAGTTACCCCAGGGGCCTTGAGTTGCCATTGTATGACTATGAAAAGGGGGGATAACAAATATTGGTGGGGTATGTACAGGTAAAGCTCTGCTAGCAGAAGAAAAAGAAGCTCTACCTTGTATTGGTGACCTGTTGTTGGTAGGAGGAAGACTCCTAGTTTGTTGAAGGTAAGGTTGTGGAGGAAACAAATTAAAATTTCTCTGCTACACTAACTCAAAAATAGGGTCAACAACACCTTGAGCTTTTTGGCTTCTTGTATATCATGGAGCTACTAGATTGTATAATAAAAATGGAAAAAAATTGGCCCTACTTCAGCTTGGAGCTTGAGGCTCCAAGTTGCTCATTCTTCCCTAGCAGAGTCACCAAAAAATTGTTGGGTGAATATTTTGTCACCAGCTAACTGAGGGAAAAATAGGTGTTTCAACCATAGCATAGGGAGATTTATTAGCCAAATGTGCAGGTTGACCACATCAAAAGGTGACAAATCTCTCTTGTCATCAAGGGGAGGTTCCCTATAAATATGATATATTAATATACTATAAATATAAGCTGAAAATAACACTTAGAGTAGGATAACACCATCCATTTCTCTTTTTTCAGAGATGATGTTCATAGACATAGGAGAATTCTTGGGTGATTGCTAGAGGTACTTCTCTTCTTTCAGAAGTAATACTCAGTGAATAGCCAGATTCCTTCTTGGGTAGTAAAAGTAACTGGACGCAGTAACACAACAGGATGAAGTATAGCACAAAGTCTCCACCTCAACTGCCAAAGACTGAAACATAGGAAAGACAATGGAGGCACAAAGTCGTCCCAAGATCCTTTACATAGATACAAAAAACAACACACTAAAGACCATTGTGGCAGCACAAAGTCTCTCCAAAATTGGCTTCAAGACACCTTCCTGATTACTTCCACTAGTTCTGCTTGTTAAATTAAATGGATAAGAATGCTTCTAGGAAATAGATATAAGAAATTTTTTCTAAATAATACAAGCTATTCTAGCATAAAGTCTGAGAGGTCACTTGTTTTCTCATTCAAATAAATAAATATGATTAACAATCTAAGCTCAAAGTATTAGGAAATGCCTTTCAATTTGGGTAGAGTTTTGCTTCTATAACAGAGAGATCTCTCTTTCATAAAATGAGAGATTATAATATATATCATTCGAAGAAAGACTTGGGCACTGGTTTTCATGAAAATGGCCCATGCCAAATTAAATGTCTTGAATACCTATGACAGGGCCATTCTAGAAAAGGTCATCAGCCTTAACTTTGGCATTCTAAATCATCTCAAATGCATCCTCCTAAGCATGGGTCATCTGGTATTCTTTATGGCACTTACATGGCTGTCCATTTGCCTTTACTTAATGCAAAAAAATAGGCTATGCCTTTGAATGTTCATGCTCTCTGATGTCCACCTGGTGGACTGTTTAACCTACTGAAAATAACTCTCCTATAGATTTTTTTGGATTTCCTGTAGTTTTTCTCTCTTTCCTTGCTGTATTTTGTCCTTCCTTGGTGATCTGAGCTCTCAGGGCTATCTTCTCACTTTCAACTAGCTTTTTCAGCTCCTTATTTAGCTAGTCACTGAGTTTGTTCTCAGGTGTGCATCTTTGAAAATCAATAGATATTTCATTACCCTTTATTTAACATCTATAGGGACATCAATGATCACTTAGTCTCTTGAATCACTTTGAACCTTGAACCTTTGGACTTCTTTCTAGAATCTTTCGCTTCCTTCCTTCGCTTGAAGCTTCCTTGTGAACTTTAAACTTCTTGAACTGGTTAAACTATTTAAAGAACCATTTGAACCATATTGAACCATTGAACCACTTTGAACCATTTTGGTTCAAGGTTTAACAGTTCAACGGTTCAATCTTCACTCTTTGAAGCCTTCTTTTCTTTAAGTCCACCAAAGTCATTGAACCTTTGAACTTGCCGAAGTCTTCGACATTTCTAGATCCTTTGAAGCACTTAAATCCTTTTAAACCTTTGAACCACTTTGAACTTGTGAAAGTTCAAGGTTCAATGGTTCATTAGTTCAATGGTTTATTCCACTTGTTTGAGGCCTGCCGATGGACCTTTGATTGAACCTCGATATTGAACTAGCCTTGAAATTGCCTAAGTGTTAGAACTTCTTTCTGAGAAAGCTTGCCTGTTGAACCTGTGAGTTCTTTAGTCGAGAAGACTTGAATAATTGAAGAATTTGAATACTCAGAACATTTTTGAGAAGGGAAGAGATCATTTTGGCCTTCAGGACCAAAATAGTCGATATGTTGTCCCCAAAAACAAATGACGGATTTTGGGAACAACAAGTTTATTACCAAAGAATTAACCAAAAATGCACTTAAATTCCAGAACACCAAAAAGACCTTTAGGTGGGGATCCATCCTCAGTTTGATCATAATGAAAAGATTGGGATCTCCAATGGAAGTGAGGACAATTTGTGGGTGTTCCCAAAAAAGCATGAGTCCCATACATAGAAGTATAAGGACTAGACCTAGCCTTCCACCTTTAGTCCAAAATACAAGATTCATGTAATGCAATGGTGAAAGTAGTACATTGAAGCCTTTATACTAGAGTGGTGCATTCTACAGGGGCTTCCCACAAGCATGTTTAGGATGGAAAAGTTTATCGTAATGTATCACTACTACATCCTGTGCTTGGTACTAAAGGATGGGAACAAGTTGGGATGGCTGAAGCTCCCCTTTGCCTTCTCAATAGAATATTTTGGGATGTACTACACTAGATCTTGAATATATAGAGGATGGAAATCTTAGTCAAAGAATTAGATGTAGAAAGCCAAATATTGAGGCACAAGTTCCCCCACATAGATGAAAGCATGACAAAAGATGAAGATGATGCCTTGAATTACCTAGACATTGATCTAGTACAAAAGGTCACCATCCTTAGATTCATCTATAGGAATGACTATATGATGAAGCCAAGGAAGAAGCATTATAGTGTTGGGTCTAGCATCGAGCAGAGAAGAGACCCCCTAGTGCAAGTTGGGGATGAAATAACCCTAGTTCCCATTGAAAATAAGAAATCTCTAAAGAAAAATAAAGGGGAGACATTAGAAGAAATTTAGGAGTGGATAAAGCTAGAGATCACTTAAGAAGGTGAAGCATCTACTTCAAAGTCATCTAAGAAGCATGTTTATTTTGTGCTGAAAGCCTCCCCCAACACAAAGGAGAAAAAGAAGGGGAAGACTCCCTCTTCAGTACCCAAATTTATTATATTTGAGGAAGAGGAATAATATGATCTAGAATAAGGTGTGATGGGCACCTATATTGTACCCAACGATGAGGAGTCCTCATCAAGTAAATAAACCCCTTCCCTCTACCTCAAATTGAGACATAAAAGTGAATGTAGAGGTTGAAAAAGCTTGGCTTCCATGAAGTTGATGTATAAAGTATGTAAGGTCTATGAGAACAAAAGGAAGAAATGGCTAAGGCAAGGGTGCCAAAGGATGTCAAACAAATGGTGGAGGTTGAAGAGCAGAGAAAAGAGGAATAGTGCAAGGATTTGATAGAGGAAGGCACTCAGGAAGGAGAAATAGGCAAGGAACTCAAGGAGGTAACCCATTCAAACATGTTAATAGAATAAGAACTATACTACCAATGGAAGGCCATGGGCCTCAACCAAGGCCATATTGATGTAGCACTATAATTTCACTAGAGGTGTGAAGATATGAAAGCCAAGGGCATGTCCTAGGCTAAAATCAATCAAATAGAGGTTGAGGAGATAAGGGAAAGAGAAAAGAAATGTGCCACATAAAGCATAAAGAAAAAGGCTAAAAAATAAAAAGTTAGTTAAGAAGAGGTAGCAAGAAAGGCCAAAGTAGAGAAGGCCAATAAGAGGGAGAGAGAGGAGAAAGCAACCCGAGAGGAAAGGGCATACATGTTATAAGAAAGGGAGAAAAAGAAGGGTCCCAAGAAGGAAAAATTATCAGAGATGATGCCTAAGACCTCCATCAAGACAACTGAGGAAGATACACAACAGGTGCACCCCAACTCTAAAGGGGTGCTTGAAGATAAAGAAGACAATACTAGCAACTTGAAGAAGCAAATGGAGGAAACAAGGCCATGATAGGAAGAAATGGATGAAGGGGAGAAGTCCACATAATAACCCCTACAAGAGCAACATAATGACAGGTCTAGCATTGGAGAGAGATAAGGGGAATATGAGAAAGCAGAAGGAGAAGATGAGAGGAGAGAAGAAGGAGAAGAAGGGAAAAAAGACAAAGACACTAGTTTGGGCACCAACACCAATAAGGAAGAAGAGTTGGGTGAAGATGAAGAATATGAGTCTAGAAATAGGGAAAGGGTGTAGTAGGAGTTCAAGAAGGATGATGACTTATACATGATAGAGTGCATGCCTCCAAGGACTGCTATAACCCTAACATGCCACCAGGTCTCTTAGGCAATAGATTGTTACATGGATGAGCCTAAATTTGAGGTTCTAATAAAGGTAATCTAGCATGCCAAGAAGCTTGAGGAAGGGCATGATTACCACCTTTTCAATCCCCATGATATGAACCTCATGCTCTCTACAATTGCACTAATCAAGATGGCATCCTTGGTGGCACATAAGAATATCATCAATGATGTTCATGCTAGTATCTAGAGGAAGATATCAAAAGACATGGAGAAAGATCTTGAGGCAATAAAGCTCAAGCTAAAATATCTAATAGAGTGCATGGAAGAGGTGGATCCATCCCTCTTTGATGGTGTGGATACCTATAGGATGAAGGAAGTTTATTATGGATGCATGCTCATAGAGAAGATGATACCAAGAATGAGGTCAATGATTGAAGAGAAATAAGACCCCTATGAGGCCTTGTGAGGAGAGATAAACAAAAATATGGACATGGTCAAATAACTCTTCACTAAACTTGAAGAGGGCATTGAGGAAGTTGATGCAATGTTTGACAACTTCACCAATCAGGTAGAAGTCATCGATATGCACCTTAAAAAGATGAAGGGGGAGAAGGATGCTTTTTTCAACACTCCTTCATGGTAATAAGTATCAAACAAATGAAGGTAATGGCCAAAGTCAACTCCCTTAGCACTCAATTAAAGACTCAAGATCAAGACTTGGAGATGATCCTCCGTGCCTTCCCAAAAAAGGCTAGAGACTAGGGGGAAATATTGGATGGCAGGGTGAAGTACATGAAGGAAAGGATAGAATCCTTTATAAATAAATTAGAAAGCACAAACATGATTTCTTTGGATGCCACATCCACTTAATCAAATGGTACCATTGAAGAGATTAGGGGAAACATCCAAGGCTTTGAAAATTTTAAGGAAGACTTAAGGTAGGGTGCACCTAAATTCTGTGCACCTAAGGCGCTTAAAGACTAGTCTAGGGTACAATAGAAATTTTATATGGTGTAATGTTGGGCCCCCTTTTTTGGAACTTACGTGGACCACACTAGATGGACTTATCTTAGTGCAAGGAAATTTTTGAGTATTTTTTCCCAGTTTTGTACTTTTTGGCACTAGTTAGAGAAGTTCCCATGGATCCCATGCTAGCTAGCAGGTAGTTACATAACATTGACTTACATAAAGATATCCTTGGCAAGACTTGTATGTAGTGGCTCGAGAAGCATGGATGTCAGGAGTAAAGAAGGTGAAAGAATGACCCCTCAGTGATAAATCAGTGCATGACGTGTGCTCATCCACCCTGGGTAGTGTAGTAGAGCTAGCGGAATCATGATAGCTTAGCACTAGGTGTTGTATAGATGTATTACCCAATTAATACCATATTCTTAAATCTACTTAACATTAATTATCAACTTAGGGTATGTAGGCTTTTCAAGGATGTTGGCACTATATATGTATTATTGATTCATATGCTAACTTAATTTCTAGTTGTAGTACAATGAACTTATACTTATTTCACCATATATTTATACAAGAAAATTATAATAATATAATGCAAAAATTCTTTACACTTATGAGTCACACGTGCATCACACTTCATTTAATCAAACTAGTAATGAAATTAATTTACATAAAACACTTTAATCTAAGAAGGTTTAGGATCTTGACTGTAACTCCTTTCGAGGGGGCCCTCCTCATTCAAAACTGAGTTCTAATCCTTCTCTGATAGACTTACAAAATCTTCTTACAGAATTAGCATTTTCATTACTCAGATCTATAGCAATTAAAAATTGCTACAGTAGATTACAATATCCTAGAAATTAGAATGTAAATACTTTCTACAATTTACATCATCCCTAATCTAATATAGGTTCTACCATTAAATACATAAGGTAGTTTATTATTTCCAACCAAAAAACACCAAACTAGGAAAGGTATAAATACTTTACAACTAACCCAATTAACCTTCAAGTGGTTAGTAACTTAAAATTACTTGTTTTTAGGTCTGACTGGGTAAGGACAATATATGCTACTTTGATGTTTTACTTCTTTCTCTCCTTTCCATTGTTTATATCTTATTCATCCTTTGGAATCACATCCAAGTTTCTTTGCATGTGAGGGGTCTACATAGATTTTATAAATGATCATCTTCAATCATTTACTTTATTTTTAATATAGTTGGATGTGTCCTTAAAATCTAATTACTTATTATCACAATAATGGTTTGTTTTGTGTAGTGGTTGCGTGCCCCTGTAGGTGTAAGCCTACAGTTGCTATGGTAAACCTATAGGTGAAAGCTTGTAGCTTGGTAGTTGCTACAAGTAACTTGTAAGTGGAAATCCTACAACTTGGTAGTTGCTATAGGTTGGGAGGCCCTTTTTTTGTGGGCTTCTCTATAAGTGTTGTGACCAATCAAGGTTTCTGCAATCTCATTCTACCTTTCAAATATCTATTAAATAAGTTTACACAACTATAATTGAATCAAATAAAATACATAATTAATCCATAAAATAACATGTATATATTAATGCACACATATAATTATTAATTAATTCATTCATTTACATAAGTCATGGATAGTTATAAGGATTCTTATAGGCAAAAAATATATAATTGGGCATGGATGAGGTTATAAAAAGAACAATTAGTGGCCTCATCATACCCCCTAATTAACCTCTTGCTTATCCTTGAGCAAGCCTTCTCTAAATTTTGAATCCATAATATTTCATGAAATCTAAGGGCTCACTACATCCCATCCCTTTGAAGATATAAAAACCGTTAACATCATCTATGTTTTTCCACCTTTTCTTTTATGTTTCTCTATCAACTAGTAAATTCCCCTCCTAATTAGGAATTGGGAACCAAAACATGGGTGGATGAAACATCAACCCCAACCAACTTATCCTTATTTTAATAACAATCTCAAAGTACATATATACTCTATGTATTGCCTCTCTAAGTTTCTGAGGGGAATGAGGCTTTTTTTTTTCAAGGTATCTGAAAACTCTGTCCATCTGTGCAAATAGGAAACAAATTTTTTTTCCATCTCCCTCCATGAGGCTCAAGTAGTGGTTTTGGACTTCTACTTGTTTCTTTGTGAACCATGCTCATGAAGTATCTACATTCATAAAGGCAATCCATTCATCTGTTATAGCTTTTGAATTAGTAGATTCACTACTAATCATTAGGGTAGCCTCATTTTCTTTCTCTTGATAGTCCTCAACCTATTTATTTCTTCTTGTTTCATTGAGGATGTATGAGATAAATACATTAAATTAGACATCCCTAGGTATATATTGATATTCCAATTTGTGTTATGTGGCACAACATATTGATGCATGTAAAACTCACTCAATTGTGCCTGAATATTAAGGTCAACATGCCTATAAAACTCAAAGAAAGACTTAGAATCACATAACATGTAGGACTGATAATTGTATATCATATTATAATTGAATATGAGCCATATTTCCTCTAAGTATAAAACATATATCCTAGAGGGTGATCTACATTCCATTAACATCTTAGTGGTTTCATGCATGTTAGTGATCTTCTCTTTCAAATAAGTGATCTTAGTCTCTACCTTTTCTAGGCTCTCTTAAATCTTCTTATTGCTCTCTTGCTTCAACATATATTGTAAATCTTTGTATCAAATACTTATGATAATTTTAATCATTACTAAAATTTTCCTCAAAAAAACTCAAAGGTTCATTAGTTTCTACTAGCCTAGCATCTGAGAGGTTTACATCAATCACTTCTTTTACTATAGGTACTTTTGTAGTAGTCTCAGAAAAATAAAACCTATTATAGAAGGGTCCTAAAGCCAAAGCATTATATACTATAATTTCCTCTAGGGCTACACTAATGCCATCTATAGGTAAGGTGAATGAAGCTGCCACATGAACTTCTATGAGAGTTGATGTAGGCTCCTCCAATGTCCTTTTTTTGCTTGACTCTTTTTCCATAGATGGCTCTATAAATTTTACTTCCCCTAGAAGTGTTTCTAGGGCTATCTTACCTTTTAAATATAATATTTTGTTTCTCAACCTATATATCTCTTCCATGGCTTGTTCTAAAGTTTAGAACTCCTGGTCATGAGGAACTATGTCTTGCTCTACTGCTTCTTCCATGGTCCTTTATTCAAGCAATTCTTCTTTTACAGACTAATCTAAAATTCTTAGTTCTTCTATATACCCTATTTATTTGAGTAGATCCATGTCTTCCTCTATAAATCTAGGTTTCTTAGGTGACTGGATTTCCTCTTTCTTTGCAGACTCTTCTTTAGTAGACCACTATGTTATCCTAAACCCACTAGAGGTCTTACAAATTTTGGCATCCTTCTTCTTCCCTTCATCCTCACTAATGTTTATAGGTGAGGAAGCTAGGATTGTCTTTTGTCTTTTAATTCTATGAGACCTAATAGGAGGAGGTCTCTTTCTCTTTTATTTAGAGGGGTTATTCCGTTCAGTTTTCTTTTTCTTTTTAAGAGGGGGAGTTATTGAAACATGTTCTTCCTATGCAACTAGTGATGGAAGAACTTATTCTCCTTTTGAAGGAGTCATGGTGGAGGAATCTATTTTTTGTGATGAAACAATTGGAACAATATGAGAAGGAATATTCTACCTAGTTTATTTTAATGGACTTTCCTCCTTTGTGTCCTTAGGAGGTAGCACTAATTTTCTTCATCTTCTCTTACACGTAGCAACTACTAGTGAAACTTAAGTGGCTATGGGCTGACTAATTGTACTAGTTCCCATAGTATCCTCTTATGTTGTTTATTGGACCTATCCCTTTGGAGATTCTACCTCATTGTTTTCATCCTCTTGATGAGGTTCACCAATCCTTAGGGTTAGAAATTATTCTTAGGTAAGGTCAGGTTTAGTATTTCTTATTCTTTGTTTAACCATCAACTAAATTAGATAATCATGAGACAAGGTTTTCTTTACCTCCCTTTGGTATTCTTTAGACATTTTTTTCAAGATATTCCACAAGTGGTTTGGGACATTAATAGTCCTAACATGCCTTAAATGATTCAAAATTTTGAATTGGAAAGTATAGATCAAAGAGAACCTTATTTCACATGTCAAATATTTGATGATATATGAGACCACTTCTCTCTAGACTAGGGGTAGACTCAGTCTCTCTACACCTCATTTATTTAACACTAGCCTTTCATTATCTTAACATAACTATTATCTAGCTAGTTTGTCATTAGGTTTATCTTCTTGGTTTCCCCTATTCTTGGCAACCCATTAACCTGGCTTACCAGTTCTTCTATAACTAGAAATGTGATTCTAAATACTGTCACTTGTTTTCCTATAAAATTCATTCCAAATTATTTAGTGAGAGGTTCTAATTTTTTTGTAGTTTATTAAAATAGGTTGCCCATCCAACCCTGTTGAAGATGGCCTAGTTGTGTAGGTCTCCTTGAAACTGCTTGTGGTTTGAGGGTTCCCTTCTCACTACTAAACCTCCCATTCTAGCTAGTTTATCTTCTTATGAAAAATTTCAAATATATCTCTTTAAAACACCCAATTTTACCTTCAAATTTTCCCTATAACAAATCAAGTTTCTTCACTAATGGAATTTTTAGTTGAAAGGTGCAACAATAGCTAGCTTAGGTCTTTATTGGAATGAGCTATGATCTCAAAGTAGAAAATAATAAAATTTATTGTTTTCTCCTATCGAAGTTATGGCATAATCATAGGATTTCAATCTACACATGTAGATTATCATGTGATTGATTACCCACATCATTCTTCCCCCCATGTGAAGTTTCACTTGTCTCCAAGTGATGTGGTACATGTAGGATGCAAAGAGATATGATGAGGTCATTGTGAGGTTGTGAGTGGTGATTTGGCATAGCTCATGACAAGACATGATGAATGATATTTTAGTGATTAGATATGATTTTTAATAAAATTAATGCTATATTAAAAAATAAATTAATTTTTTATGATTAAAAGATACACCATACCTTTTTAATTATTTGTTTCTAAGGTTATGACATAGGAAATTTGCATGTGAGTGTTTTTTGGAATGGAAGCTTAGCTTGTTATTTCCTCATACAATTATTACCTTGGGGTTCATGATTTTTCTATATTGTTACCCTTGGGTAATTATGTGATCATAGTATCATGTCCTTCAATTATGCCCTTAGTAACCTGCATGCAATCATGATGACTTGCAAAGGACTGGAATAGTGGTCTTGTAGTGGTATGAGAGACTATTTCCATCCTTCCACAAGGTAGTTACTATAGATATTTATTTGTTATCCAAGTTAGATCATTTATGAACATGGAAGAGGGTGGGTGATGGTATTTATTGCTCTTGATCTCCTCTACATGAGCCTAATGATGGCTTGTTTCTCTTCTATTTTACTACTAGTGAATGATGATGTTTGCTGATGGAATCTTTGTCTAGTAAAATTTTAATTTGGAAAGTAGGTTTATCAAACTTGGGACCTGTGCTCCAAAAAAGATCCTAGATATTTCTTATTGACAGAGGGAAATTATTTTCTATGAAGTGACCAAAAGCTAAGAATGGTTCTTTTATAGCCTTGTAGTCATAAATTTTGGTCTAAAACACTCCAAATGGGAATTAGAAGTGTATGCTTTTATTGTAGCACTTACTTTGTTATTCAGGAATATGGTCATTCCGTAGCAATGTTTGAAGTTTATGCTATAATATTACTTCACTCCTCCTATAGCTTATATGGTGTCTTCCATGAATTTCTCAATAGCCCATAACCAAATCCATAAATCATAGTTTGTGTAGAATTAGCCTAAAGCTAATAGAGAGGTATATATAGGGGTTAGAATGTACCTGCAACAACTATAGGTTGAGCCCATAGCCATTGTAAAGTTATGCCTAGCAGTGATGAAGGTGCCCGTAGAAACTAAAAAATAACCTTTAACAATTATAGGAAATCATTAATTAAAAAAGGTGCCTATAGCAATGGTGAGGGTCCTTATATTTGTTATGAAGATGCCCTTAATAGCTCGAAGGGTACCTATAGCTCCCTTTTTATAGAGTTATTTTTTTCCCATAGCAACTACAAGTTAAATCCATAGCTACTGAAGATTGAGGTTGGAAGTAACTAAAAGGAAATATGTGTTATAGGAAGATGAGCAGTTTTACTCAAAATGATTCCATGTTATCTATTTTTGGTTCTTACCCCTAAATAGCCAGCAAGCTAGTTTTCTATTTAGGCCCTTTTTTACAGTTTGAGGTAGCCAACAAGTTAGTTTTCTCCTAAAAAACTGGCATCAATGCCCAAAAGGGTTTTCATTATTGGATTTTATTTTTTGATTCTAACTATTGCCTATAATAAAACATTTATTCTGGTTCCTTTTATATCAGTTATGAGTTTGACTAGTCAAGGACTATATAAAGATCTTAGTCTTCATGCTAGAAGAGGGCTAGAATGTCCTCTTCTCCTTCTTCATCTTCTTGTTGGTTGGTTCTCCTTGTGGTTGATGAGACATCATACTAATCCAACATATCATTGAATCCATTTTTTAAGTAATTATGTACCTATTTGGTAAATTCCTCCTAAGTGAGTGGCTTTTTTTATAATTTTAGCCTATGACCATTAATCAGTAGACATAATCTTACCAAATCAATTTTCTAGAATTGCACTACTCCATTATCATGAACATGTTCAATCTCAAATGGACCAAGCCATCTGGTTTGGAGTTTGCCCTTGTGATCTTTGTATTTTGAATAAAAAAGAAGGGCCCAATCTCTTGCATTGAATTATTTGGTCTTAATATACCTATCATGTCATCCAATTGGCTACTACTATACAAGTTCTGTGTTCTATAGTGCCTACTATATATATTCATATAAGGCATTAATTTTCATAAAAATTTCTTTCTATGCTTCAAATATATCCATCCCAATGTTTAGTGTTGTCTATAAGGTCTTGTGCTCAAATTCAATTGGAAACACAGGTTTCTTCCCATAGACCAACTCATATAGGGTGAAGCTTGTAGTGGTCTTCCATGTGATTCTATATGCCCAAACAATTTTAGGAAGTCTAGCCTCCTAATCCTTATGGGACATACTAATAGTCTTGGTCAAAATATTTTATAACTCCCTATTGGTGACTTCCACCTATCCATTGGACTGTGGATGATATGGAGTTAATTTTTTATGCTGAATCTCGTATTGTTAGACCAGAGCAGTAATTAAACCAATAGTAAATTATGGTCCTTAATTAGTGATTATTTGTCATGGAACACTAGATCTTGTGAATATTTCTTCATAGAGGAAATATGCCACCTTTTCATCTCTAGCATGTGTAAGAGCCTCGACTTCCATCCATTTAATGAATTAATTAGTACACACAAGGATGTACTCTTTGTTGTTTGATTTTGGATCAAAAGGTCATACAAAATATAAGCCCCATTTGTCAAATGGCTTAAGAACCACTTGAGGCTACAAAGGCATCTCATTTGAACATGTGGGTCTTCCTATACATTAACATCTATCACAATAATGTATATACTTTATTGCATCTTGATGGATTGAGGGACAATAATACCTTGTGTTCAAGATTTTTACTATTTTTCACTTGGCTATGAAGTTCCCTTCACAAGATTAATCATGAAAATATCTAAGGATATATATAACTTCATCTTCTTTGAGACATCTTCTGATGATGGAGTCAGGCGTAGTATAGAAAAGGAATCTAGACAGCTAAGAATACTTGTCATTTTTCTGAATCAAAGCTCTTTTTTATTTAGAGAGGAAGTGTTGTAGAAGTATCCCTATTAAAAGGTAGTTATCAATATCAACATACCAAGGCATGGAAAGGGTGAGGGAGAATAGGTGATCATCTAGAAATGAGTCATCCACTATGGTATCTTCTTGAGAGGATTATAGTCATGATAAGAAATCAGCCATGACATTGTTCTTACCAGGTTTATCTATAATAGTTGGATCAATTTTTTTATAAGAGTATTCATCTTATCACTCTATATGGGATACTTGGTTTCTTCATAAGGTACCTAATGGCTACATGGTATACATGAACAAAGACTTGGTACCCTATTATGTAGTGATGAAACTTGTTGATAGCATAAACTACTATCAATAAATCTTTTTTAGTGACTATGTAATTTAATTCTACTGGCTATAGGTTCTTGATTACAAAATATATGGCATAGTTGAGTGCTTCATATTTTTGGCTTAGCACATCTCCCAAGATAGTATCTGAAGCATCTATGTGAATATAGAAGGAAAGAATCTAATCATAACCATGTAGAACTGGAGTGGTGGTCAATAATTCATTCAATTACTTGAAGGCTACATCACAGGTAGAAATCCATATGAATTCAACATCTTTGGTCAGGAGAGTAAACAATGGTGCTGCTACTTTGTTGAGATTATTGATAAATCTTTTGTAGTAATCAACATATCCTAAAAATCTCCTAACATCCTTCTATTTTTGAAGTATAGGTAGATTTTTAATTATGTTGATTTTTTCAAGGTCAACATTGATTCTTTTAGAAAATACATGGTATTCTAGGACAATGCCTTCTATCATTAACATATAGCGTTTCTTATGTATTAAGGATAAATGGGTCTCTTTATAGTGTTATAGTACTTTTTTCAAGTTCTTTAGGCACTCATCAAATGTTTCTCCATAGACAGTGAAGTCATCCATGTAGATTTATACACATTCATTGGCTAGATCTGAAAAGATACTCAGAATAGCCCTTTGGAATGTTGCAAGAGCATTGCACAACCCAAAAGGTAATAAAACATAAGCATAAGTACCCCAGAGACAAGTGAAGGTGGTATTCTCCTAATATTCAAGAGCAATTCTAATCTCGTTATAACCACTGAAACCATCTAAAAAGGCAAAATAGTTTTTACTTGTTAGTGTGTCTAAAACCTAATCAAAGAATGGTAGAGGAAAATAATCTCTTTTGGTTACTATATTAAGTTCTCTATAATCTATACAAACACACTACTCTCCATTTTTATTTGGTACAATTACCAATAGTGAAACCCATTCACTGTTTGAGATGGGATATATAAATTTAGTGGTCAAGATTTTCTACAGTTCCACTTTGACTATTTCTCTAAGAGATAGATTCATCTTACGTTGTGGATATCTAACTCTTATTATATATATATGTGATGTGTGCATGTTTCTAGGCTAATTCCTTGCATATCTTCATAATCCTATACAAAATCATGTTATTTTGCATGCAACATGCTGACTAAGAACTTTTCCTCATTTGAATCCAAATTACTATTAATAATCAATGTTTTTCCTAGAGAAATTTCAATTTGATTTATGAGTGCTTTCATAATTTCTAAATTGTTGATGGGTATAGTTTGGCTAAAGATATGAGGTAGCAATTGATGGAATGCTCCTTTATAGATGCAGTAGATTTATCTTCTACCCAAAGGTTACCAAATGGGCACTTTACACATTGTAAGTTGTTGGGATCTTCAGGATTAGTCTAGTAATTATTCTGGAGAACATTTGATTGAATTGTATCTTCCTCTTGATCAACCAAGGTGCATACATGGTCTATGGTGAATATAAGAATCAAGGAAGGTTGGTTTGCCTCATCTTCATTAGCCCATAATGTATGCTCTAGTTCTAATGATGGCTATGCTAGATGATAGAGGACCAACTTCTTAGTGTGGTTGACATTGGTTATCAACATGTTACTTGATCTGTAATTGATGAAGGAATATATTATGGTAAGCTAAAGTCATCCTAAGATGAGAGAGTATCCACCTAAGCTAAAGTGGCAAGCTAAAGGCATCTGTTATGACAAGATCTTTAATGACTCCTAGTTTAATTGTAGACCTATCAGCCATTTGCAACATTATAGATTTGGGATGAATATTATTCAATTGTAATTTTTTCATGGTTTCAATTGTCATTATATTTATTATAGATGCCATTTCTATCAATTTATTGGACAACTACTAGTTATGGATCTAGACTATTACTACTGGACATCTTGGATCTAAATATTTTTTTGGTAGGTGTTTTCTAGCATAATGTCTACTAGCTGGACAATCACATGCATTGTATTGTAATCCTTCTTCTTTCTTTTAGGTTTATGTAGACATAGGTCTCTTATAGATTTGAAATATATGGGCACATCTTTGATGGTCTAGAAGAGAGGAATTTCAACACAAAGATTTTTGAGCTACCTCATGAAGTTAAATTCAGGCTCAATTGTGTGGTGTTGAAGGTTAAGATGTTCTAGAAATGGTGGGGCTACCTTATTAGTGGCTTTATTTACTATTTCAAAAAGTTTTTATGGTGGTGAAGGTGGGTTAGCATGATCTTTTAGAGTTTTCTAAAATGACTCCATTATTATGGGTAGGGCTGGGGGTGGTAGAAATCTTCTTAAATGTCGGTGAACTTCATTGATGTTTACCGTATATGTTAGGTACTGAACAGGTTCAATACTGAATGTCAGTTATATTGATTTATTTGTAGGATTTTGTATGGGTTGGGTAGGAAGATGATTAGGCTTGGGTGAAATTTATGTATTATGCATAAGAGTACAAGGTTAATGTTGATATTATGGAGAGAATCCTCCCTAATAGTTTTCCTAGGGTTGATTGGGTCTCTAGGGCTACTGCCACTGGTTTGTAATGGGTGGGACTTAAGGTGGATATAAAGCTTGTATCCAAGGTGGGGATATATTTTGTGGAGGCTTCTAGGAGGTGGAAGGGTGTATTTTCTAAGGTGGCTACTAGTTGGGACTAAGAGGTGGGATGTTCATCCATGGAATACTCTAATTGGGAGAAGCATTTACAAATTGTAAATTAAAAAAGGTATAATTTGCAAAAGGTGGATTTTATCCCATACCTAGATAAGATGCTCATTAAACTCATGGATTTATTTATGTAACATAGAAAACTTGGTTCCTATCTCCTCCTACAGTGTGTAACTCTACTATTTTTGGTTCTTTAGCTATGATGTTAGCTACTTTACCCTGAATTTCATGACACCTATAGTCTATCTTCTTCTTCTTACAATCTACACAATAGATGGTCAAAGCTTGATCCAAGGCTGATTGCTTTTGTTTTATGTGTAGGCTATCCAAATGGGTGGCCAAGTGACTAATAATATCCTATTTCATGTATTTTAATAGGTTACTAACTTTAGATTTTGATAGGCCACTTGCAGCTGTTAGTGGAAGCTTGTTTCCCTAGACTTTGTTTATGGTAGATCTGGAATAATTTTTACTCAGTTCTTTAATTTCTGCAAATGTCATTTAGGATATATATCCCCCACTCATTAAGTCCAAGGATTCTAGCCAATCTTCTCTAATTCCTTTCAATAAGATGAGTTTTAGAGGCTCTTCTCGTAGTGCATTTTACTTAAATTTTTATACACTAAAAATGAATCATTCAACATAGTCTTCCAAAGATTTGTCCCCTTTTTGAGTCATCCTGAAGATGTCATTTATTCTATAATTTTTTCCCTCATCGATACTCCTGATACTTAGTTAGAAACATCTTTTTTCATGTCTTCCCAATTATGGACTGAATTACTACCTAGTCCCATGAACTAGTGAGGTGTTGAGTCTTTGAGGGTGATAGGAAATAGTTTCATTTTTTGTGCATCCTACTTATAGTCATAGCTTTTACAGAGGATATAAAATTTGAAAAAAAAATGTGTTTAGGTCTTCTAATAATGTATCTCTGAAATTGGATAAGGCTGAGGGTAGGATATTTTTTATTTGTGTTATGTCTATTGTATCTAGAATAGGAAATTCAAAAGTAACTATGTCTGAAGCCCTATTGTCTTCTACAAATTCTCCTTCTCTATCCATGATGTCTTTTCTTATGATATGGTTACTAAAGGTACTCATGATCATGTCCTCAAATTATGTATCAGTCCATTGGTCAGCATGATAATAAATACTTATCTATTGATCTGCAATCTTTTTACTAGATGAAAAGTCTGAAGACTCTCTTGAGTTTTCTTTGATTTATTCAAGAAAGCCTTATTGGAATATTGTTCTGATGTTACTTTTGGAGTTTTTGGTTCATGTATTTCTTCCCCTTTATTTCCTCTTACTAATTCAACTAATGATTCCTCCACTTTTTTTTTTCTTTTTCAAAGCCAATAGTACTTCTACATTCTGCCTCATTTGGTTTGTATTGTTTCCTTCTTTAAGAGCCCTCTAGATTATGGTATATCTTTTAGCAGGAATGTTAGTTGATATAGGTATTTGTGGTTCTTTCTTGATATTAACTTATGGCTTGTTTGGTAGGAATATCCTTTAAGAATCTCTTTCTTTTTGCTTAAACATTGAGCCACTCCTTCATATGTCCTATCCCTCCTTGCATAGGGTTAGTTTTTTTTTTTGGCGTTTCAGGGGTTATTTCAAAATGAACAAAAATAAAATGTGAAAAATGAAAAAAAATGAAATAATGTGGAAATCAAAACAACAAGAATTGAAATTTTATCTCTAAAAAGTAGTAAAGTTATCTAATGAAAGAAGCAAATGAAGGTAGAAAATTTACTCTAGAAATTAGTAAAGTTATCTAATGAAAGTAGGAAATAAAAGTAGGAAAGTTACTCTAAAAAGTAGTAAAGTTATCTAATGAAAGAAGGAAATGAAAGTAGGAAAGTTACTTTAAAAAGTAGTGAAATTAATCTAGAAACCAATAATTGATAACCTCCTCGGTAACAACACCAAAATATTAGACAAACTTATTACCTAGTTAATACCAGATTCTTAAATCTGCTTAACATTAATTATCAACCCAGGGTACATAAGATTTTCAAGGATGTCGATACTATATATGCATTAATAATTTATAGGATAACTTAATTACTAGTTGTAGTATAATGAACTTATACTGATTTCACCATATAGATATATAAATAAATTATTATAATAGAA
This sequence comes from Torreya grandis, assembly GCA_037957365.1. Taxonomy (NCBI): domain Eukaryota; kingdom Viridiplantae; phylum Streptophyta; class Pinopsida; order Cupressales; family Taxaceae; genus Torreya; species Torreya grandis. The sequence goes on from JARHVA010000525.1 coordinate 2,575,486, forward strand.
TTCATAAATTATTCACACTTATGAGTCACACTTCATATAATAAAACTCATAATGAAATCAATTCACACAACATAATTTAATCTAAGAAGGGTTAGGATCTTTATTGTAACTCCTCTGAGGGGGTCCTCATTCAAAATTGAGTTCTAATCCTTCTCCGAGAGACTTACAAAATCTTCTTACAGAATCATCCTTTTCATTACTCAGATCTGTAGTAATTAAAGAATGCTATAGTATATTACAAAATAATAGAAATAAAAATGCAAATACTTTCTACAATTTACATCATCTATAATCTAATCTAGGTTCTGCCATTAAATACATAAGGTAGTTTATTAGCTCCAACCAAAAACACTAAACTAGGAAAGGTACAAATAATACAACTAACTCAGTCAACCTTCATGTGGTTAGTAACTTAAAGTTACTTATTTTAGGCTTGACTAGGTAAAGGATAATATATGTTGCTTTTTTATTTTACTTCTTTCTCTCCTTTTCATTATCCTTGTCTTATTCATCTTTTGACAGCACATCTAAGTTTATTTACATGTGAGGGGTTTGTACAACTATTATGGAGGATCCTCTTCAATCATTTAATTTATTTCTAAGGTAGTTAGACATGTCCTTAAAATGTAATTACTTATTATCATAGTAATGGTTTGTTCTATGTAGTGGCTATGGTCTCCTATAGGTGTAAGCCTATAGTTGCTATGGGCAACCTGTAGGTGAAAGCCTACAACTTGGTAGTTGCTACGGCAACCTATAGGTGGAAAGCTTGTAGCTTGGTAGTTACTATAGGTTAGGAGCCCCTTTTGTTATGGGCTTCTCTATAAATTTTGTGACAAAGCAATATTCTTGAAGTATTATTCTACCCTTCAAATATTTGATAAATAAGGTTACATAAGTATAATCTAATCAAAGAAAAAACATCATTAGTCTATAACAAAACATGTATATATTAATGGACACATATAATCATTAATTCATTCATTAATTTACATAATTCATGGATAATTATAGGATTTCATATAGCCAAAATATATATAACTAGGTATGGATGAGGTTATAAAAGGAAAAATTAGTGACCTCATCATTGGGCACACACCCATTTGACCTAGCAAAAGACTCATTTTTGCCTATAAAAGGAGACTCACTTTTCAAGATAAAGCAGAGGAGATTAAGTTTGGTGAATCTCTAGAAAAAATAGAGAGTAAACCATTGGTATTTCCTAGTATGCATATGGTAGTTAATATATTTGAATGTATATCCCAAGCTCACATGTGAGCCATTGGGCATGAATAGAGAGAGCAAGAGTATATGCTTTGATTCTTTGTATTAAACTCTGTTACTGAACTATAAGTTAATTAAGAAATGACGTATTGATCCTTGTGTTATAATTTTCATAATGTTATGTTTGTGTGTTAGTTTAATTTAAGTAATGTGGAGCTATTTACTTAAATATATTGTGAAATAGAGGTTCACCCCTGGTCACTAATGGCATCCTTATGCCATATAGTAACCTCAACTCACCTACATAGTGACTAAGTGTTAGAACCAAAATATACCAAGGTTCCAAGACTCATGCCTAGAGTGTTACCTTGAGAATGAGTCCTTGAACCTAATCCATCCTTATGGTTTGTACAAGTAACCAAATGATCATTAACCTACTACTCAATAGCTTACACCTATAAGAGCTCAATCTAGCCAGAGATGGACTTGTACCTTAGGACCTATGATCTCATGAAGGATTGAGCTTAGTGGCCTTCCTTTGAAGGACCTAGTGTTATATAGACACCTGAACTCGATAGCCAATGACTAAGTCCCTTTGAACCTTGAGTTGTGCCATGATGCAACTATCTCAATGTAGGCCTAGTCCCTTCAATGTTGTGCTTTGGGTGAGTGCACAAGGCTTGTGCCTTGTGTGAAATTAATGCCAATGCCATAGTATGATTAAATATTGTGCACCATACATTTCTATGCTCATGCCTATCTCCTTCAAGTCTAGAACCAACCTAGATCGATAAGTAAGAGCATGATCGAGTGCAAATGCAGCCTAGTGAACTTTTCTACAATAGTATGTCCATAGAATGGACGCTTTAGCCTTCCCCTTATCCTTTTACTAAGCATGTGATCATATTACCACATGAATAGTATAGACAAAGGGAAGATTCAATATAGTGGATTGGTTTGACTCTTTGTCACTCTGAGGTGAGAGTGGAGGAGTAGGTAAGCATTGGGTGCTTTTTGTTATTGGTTAGATTGGTAATGAGCTCATAAGAAGTTTATCTATTAATAGATCATCCTCATCATAGATCTGATGGATTATGTTTTGCAGAGCTTTAAATTTCTTTATGTCATGTCCTAGTATCCTATGATAGGATCACACATGGTGGTCATTATAGCAGATAGGTTTTGAACTAAGAGGGTCAAATGGTCTGATAGAAAGTAAGGTCAAGCAAGAAACATGTAATAACCTTTATAAAATGGTAGAGTAGGACTTATCTAAGGGTGGATAAGGTTGAGGGGTTTTGGTCTTGGTTGGTAAGGTGGAAGTCCTTTTGGGAGTGGGTTTGGTGATGAAAGGTTTGGGTAAAGTGGTGTGTTTGGTTGGTGGTTTTGGTTTTGGTAAGGTGGAGGTTGATAAATCAGAGGTACGAGGTTTCAAGGTAGTTAACTTGGTTATCATTAGTGTGTCAAAGATAGGTGTTAGAAAGCAATTGTAAAGTATAACCAAAAGTGGTGGTGGGGTTTTGGTTGAGATAGTTGGTTTTCTAGTGAAAGTAGAAGGATGAGGCCCCAAAATAGAAGACAAGGTTGAAGGAGGTATAAGTATAGTCTTATGGACTCTTGGTGGCTTTACCTCCTTGGTTGATTTAGATCAATTTTTGGTTGTTGGGTTAGGTGAGGTTATGTCTAGTTTCAAGGGTGGGTGATTAAGACTCTGCATAGGGAAGGTGCCAAGGTTTTTTGTCAGTTTGGTCATTTTAGTTTGAGAAGGTGATTTGGTTGTTTAGGGTTTAGATGCATTGGATGGTTGAGGAATTGTTGGGTTGGTAGAGGTTTTTATTAGTTTGGTTGGTAAGGTAGGAGTATAGATTATGTAAGTGGTAGGTTGGTCTACCAAAGGTGTGGTTGAAGGTTCCTTTTTGGTGATTTAAGGGAGCCCCAATTATTCTAAAAAGGTGGCTTGATCTATGTCAAGTTTGGAGACAAACTCCAACCTTTGAACTAATCTAGAGAAAGGTTTGTAGACTAGTTTGATTCCTTTGGTGGTGGACTCGAAGGATAGGTCCATAGGTTGAGAAGGAGGAATGGTAACCTCATCCTTTTCCTCAATCAAAAGATGCAAGTTTGGGATGGGTGACTCAACTATGTGATTTGTGGTCATATTAGCTTCTTCCTTGGGAATGACCTTTAAAGGGGAAGTGGATTGATGGGTGGTTGAGGGGGAAGATAAAGTGGTAATGGTTTCTTATTTGGGTATGCCTATAGAAGGAGGGGTTGATGACTCCACTACCTCAATAAGTGAAGGAAGAGAAAGGGGTGGTTCTTTATTTTGGGTTTTCAAAGGAAGATAAGGTAACTCCACTACTTTAATAAGTGGAAGGGGTGAAGAATAGGTAGATGGGGTGGTAGGTTCCTCAGTAATGAGCATGTCAAGAACCATATTGATAGTATGAGAACACGCAACTGTGTGGCTCTCATTTTTGGTAGGAGCATGATTTGGAAAATGCTGCCTAAAAATGTTAAGGGCTTGGTTTTGAGGTGCATTGGTGTTATTGAACACAAGCTCCCCCTTATCAACGAGAGATTAGACAACTCTCTTAAAGGTATTACACCTACTAATGTCATCCCTGATTACTCAGTGGAGAGCACATAGATCATTCTCATTATACCAGCTATGTGTAGGATGAGAAAAATAAAATTGTTGAGGTGGTTTGATAGGGGAAGTTGTATTATGTTTGACTTTAATAACTTCTCCAAGATTTAAGAATAATATTATCCAAGTAGGGTGAATTACTTCTAATTGTTTTAGATTTGGTTTCTCATGTTTTGATTTGAGGAGTTAGAGGAACTTGGCTAGTTGACAAATGGTGGAGAAGTGGATTTGAGTATAACCACATTTGTAGTTCCCTTGATTTTGGACCCAATGTTGGTTTGGTTGCTTGATTTAGAGGAAGAAGCATCATTGGTTTTATAGGTAGAGTTCTTATTTTTTAGTTTTAGCTTTCCTTCATTGATGGCTATATTTTCTAGCTTACACACCATGGTAAAAGATTCGAAAAAAGTTTTAAACATATAAACACGTATTGTAGAAGAGATGTGCTTAGCACATACCTGGGAAATTTTTTCTATCAGTTCAGGTTAGGGAAAAGAGGAGAGTTGATTAATTAGGCTCCTCCAATAAGATACAAAATTAACAATAGATTCATCATCAAAATTTGAGATAAATTAAAGGTTAGTGATGGAAACCTTCTTGGAGATATTTATCAAAACATGATCCAAGAAGGTTTGGGCTAGCTGGGTGAAGGAGAACAAAGATTCTTTGGTTATGGCACTATACCAATCTAATGTCAGTCCTGACAAGGACATAAGAAAAGTATGGAGAAGGATGGAATCATCATAGGTGATCAAATAACATGAGTGCATAAATTCCCTAAGGTGCTATTGGGGATCCTCCTTGCTTTGAAACTTGGAGAACTTGGGAAGCTCCCATTGAGGAGTTTATGGTTTGATAGGCACAAATGGGTGGATGGGATCATTACAGATTTGATCATTTAATAGGATGTGAGTTCCAGAGATGGATGACTCTAAGGTATTCATCTTATCCATGAGCATTTTCATTATATTTGTTCAAGGTTGTACACTTGAAGGGTTGTAAGGTGCATACTATTATGGTGGTTAGGTGACATATTGATAGTTATTCAGAGGTTGAGAAGCTACCATAAGTTGGTATGTGTACATAGGTGGTTGGGTAGAAGATATGTAAGGGTAGGTAGATGTAGGTGGTTGGGTAGTAAGTAGAGGGATATGCCCTTATGGTTTAGGGATGTAACCTAGGTTTGGTACAATGTGTTGGGTGAATATTTCATCACCAGATAACTGATGGGAAAAATAGGTGTTTTAACCATAGCATAAGGATATTTATCATCCAAAACGTGTGGGTCTACCACATCGGGATGGGACAAATCTCTCCTCTCATCAAGGGGAGGTTCCCTTTAACTATGATATATTAATATATACTATATATAAGCTGAAAATAACACTCAGAGTAGGATAATACCATCCTTCTCTCTTTTTTTAGAGATGATGTTCATAGACAAAGGAGAAATCTTGGTGAAATGACAGAAGGCACTTCTCTTCTTTCAAAAGTGGCATGCAACAAACAACATGAATTCTTTCTAGTAGTGATAAGTAAATGTAATAGGGTGCAATAACTAGCAAAATGAGGTGTCGCACGAAGTCTCCACCTCAACTGCCAAAGAATGAAATACGAAGGACAATGGGGGAACAAAGTCATCCCAAGATCCTTTACACATAAATAAACTAAAGACACACACACTAAAGACAATTGTTGTAGCACAAAGTCTCTCCACAGTTGGATTCGGGACACCTTCCTGATTACTTCCACTAGTTCTAATTATTTAATTAAATGGACAAGAATGCATTTAGGAAATAGACATAAGAATAATTTCTTAAACAACACAAGCTATTCTAGCACAAAGTTTGAAAGGTCATTGGCTTTCTTATTTAAACAAAAAATATGATTAACAATCTGAGCTCAAAGTCTCAGTAATGCCTTTCAATTTGGGCAAAGTTTTGCTTCTATAACAAAGAGATATCCTTTGCATAAAATAAGAGATTACAATACATAGCACTCCAAAAAAGACTTAGGCACTTTTTTTCATGGAATGGCCCATGCTGCATTCAATGCCTTGAATGCATTTTCAGTTCTGTGAAGGGGCCATGCTGGAATAGGGCATCAGCCTTAACTTTGGTATACAGAATCATCTCGAATGTCTTCTCCTAAGCATGGGTCATTTGGTTTATTTCTAGATATGTACATGGCTGTCCACTCACTTTTATTCAAAGGGAGAAAAATAGGCTGTGCCTTTGAATGTTTGCGCACTCAGATGTCTACTTGGTGGACTATTCCACCTACTGGAATAACTCCCCTATAGATATTTAAGTATCTCCTATAGATTTCCCTCTTTCTTATTGTAATTTGAGCTCTCAGGCCATCTTCTTACCTTTATCAAGCTCTTTCAGCTTCTTTCTTTAGTTGTTCACTAAGTGTTGTCTTTAGATTCCGTGCCATATTTGAAAATAAATGGGCATTTTATTACCTTGAATTTGACATCCACGGGGATGTCATTGGTCACTTGGTCGCTTGAACCACATTGAACCTTGAACCTTTGAAGTGCATTGGTTCAATGGTTCAATGGTTTGAATGATCTATTTTGGCTCCTTGGTTCAATCAACTCCTTGGTTCAATCGGCTGAACCATTTCTTCGAACTTGTCTTTGGAATCTTCTGCTTCCTTTGCTCAAAGTTTCCCTTCGAACTTTGAAATTCCTTAAACCTTTAAACCTTTGAACTTTGAACCATTTTGGTTCAAGGTTCAATGGTTCATCCTCTTTCTCAGAATCCTTTGGTCCTTTGATGTTTTTGGATCCTTTTCTTTTCTATTGAACTTGTTGAACCTTTGAACTTTGAACCATTTTGGTTCAAGGTTCAATCAATTCAACTTTTCTTTCATAGCTCTTCAAATCCTTTATTATTCTACGTCTCTCAAACTTTATTAAACTCATTGAACCTTTGAACCTTTGGAGGCAGGGTTCAATGGTTCAATGGTTCAATCTTTTGTTTGAAACCTGCCGATAAGTCTTTTGATTGAACTTCAGCATTGAACCAGCCTTGAAATGCCTAAGTCTTGGGAACTTGTTTCTTTGTGAGAGCTCACCTATTGAAGTCATTGAACCTATTGAACCTACAAGTCCCTTAGCTAAAAAAGCTTGAATAATTGAAGAATTGGAGTGCTTAGAACATTTTTTGAGAAGGGAAGAGAGAATTTTGGCCTACAAGACCAAAATAGTTGATATGTTGCCCCCAAAAATAAGTGACAAATTTTGGGAACAACATCTAGCTCCATTTGGGGAACTTCCATCGATTGTAAAAACAATTAAAGGGAGTATAATCTAGAATCTCCAGTGCCTTTAAGTATGCCATTAGGCTACGAAGTCATGCTACCCCAAAAAAAAGGTGCCAAAACGAAATGAAAATGAACAACACAAAACAAAACTAAAGACTATAAAAATATACAATTGTACAATTGGACTTAACTGATACTTCAAAAATTGAAGTGCTTTAGATGCTGTCCACTGTAAGACAATGAAAATGGCATACTATCTTGATACTTCAATAAGAAACTATTTTCACCATTGAACTGATGAATAACAAACAAGCCTCTCTATAGGGAATCAAATTTTCCATGCATTCCCTTTGATTCTCTTCTCTTGTCCCATAACAGAACTTGATCTCCAATCTAGAAATCATAGGTTTTTAATTTCTAGTTGAAGAGCTTCTTCACTAGACTTTGATGCACAATGATTCAGTCTACCACCATAGTTCGCTGCTCATTTAACTCAATCAAGCACATGATCCTTTTTTTGATGGAGCTTTCGTATGTCTAATCTTCAACTGCCTTTGCCAATTTTAGTGCTAGTAATTCCAAGGTGATTGGTATCTCTGTATTGAGACCATACAAAATTTGGAATGGTGACATACCTATCACCCTCTTCGGTGTAATTATGTCTACCCATAAAGCATCAACCAATGCTTTATGTCATGTTCATTGGTTATCATCCACCAGCTTCCTGATGATGGTCACCAGGTTCTTGTTGCTCGATTCTGCTTGGCCATTCCCTTGTGGAAAATAATCAGAGGAGTGGGAGAGGGTAATCCCATAATAAAAATAGAATTGAGTAATCTCATGAGAAGAGAAATAGGATGCATTGTCTATCACAATCTTGGTTAGGACCCCAAACTTGAAAATGATGTTTTCCTTGAGGAAATTGCATACTAATTCTAAAGTAACATGCTTGGCTGGAATAACTTCCACCCATTTGGTGAAGTAATCTATGGCTGTGAGGACATAATCATGTCTAGTGCTTGAAGATGGGTTTATACCACCAATGAAATTGATTCCCCATTGCTAAAATGGCTCTTCTATTACCACTGGCTTAAGAGGTAAATCGACTAACTTAGGTCTTCCAACAAACTGTTGGCATAGTTCACATCTTCGTATCCATTTATATGCATCTTGAAATAGAGTAGGCTAGTAATACCTAGCTCACAAAATCTTATGGGTAGTTACAGGTGTAGAAAATTGTCCTCTATAGGCCAGATTATGAAAGGACTCCAAAAGTTGGTTCTGCTACTCTTTATCCATGCACTGAAGGAACACTCCATTGAGGTTCTTCTTATACAGGCCATTATCTCATAGGAGAAAATTGGAAACTTTCAACTTGATAGTCCTGTTTTCTTTAAGAGACAGGTGAGTAGGACACTCACCATAAGTAAGGAAATGAGAAATACTTGAATACCACTCATTCATGGTGGAGACATAGAGGACTGTTGGCTTGTCTTCAATTTTTGCTTCTTCATGCCCTGTTTCTTCTAGTCTGTTATTAGAAATCAATTGGTAGAGACCCCTTCTCTACACAAGCTTCATTGGTTTGATAACAAGATCAAACTCCTAGATTTTAGCAACTCAATTTCCCTTTTTAGTCCCAAACACCTGCTAAGTTAATATGGATTTGACTATGGTATCAGGAACCAGGGTAATAATGTGTGAATTTAAGATGTAAAAATGGAAGTGCTTTACTACCTTTACCACTACATAAGCATGATTCTCTAGATTTAAATATTTCAATTCATGAGCTTTGAGAGGATAACTCATGAAAGATATGGGAGATTCCACACCTTCTTTGTTCTATTGAACCAGAATTGCTGAAAGTGTGTGCTCGAAAGCATAACTGTACATTGTGAAATCTTTGGTATAATTTAGACAAACTAGAACTGGGGTATGGGTGATATCTATCTTGATGTCTCAAAATGCCAATTTTTCCTCTTTAGTCTAGCTAAAAGTGGATCTTCTCTTCATCATGTTCATAATGTGGTGAGTCTTCTTGGCAAACTCACGAATGAAACTTCATAAAAAAATCACCTTTCTAAAGAAAGAGTGAACTGCAGTCTTACTTGCAGGCAGAGTAAGCTCCTTGATGGATTTGACTCTTTTTAAGTTAATTTTTATGCCTTCTTAGGATACAATGTGTCTAAGAAGTTTTCCTTTTGTTACCCCAAAAATAGAATTTTTGAGATTTAGAGAAATGCCATTCTGGTGACATCATTCTAGCACTTGTTGCCATGCACATGATTAGGATGATGCTTGGAAAAGAATGTTAAATCATCAAAGTACACCACAATGAACTTAACCATTTTATCTTTGAAAGCAAAGTCTATTTCTCTCTAAAAGTGGTGCTAGCATTTATTAGGCCAAATAACATTCTTCGATATGCAAAGGTGCCCCAAAGTGTGGTGAAGGCAGTCTTATGTCGATTTGCTTTACCAACTTCCACTTGATTGTGCTCCAAGAAGCCATCCAACATTGATAACATCTCTAAACTAGTCACCATATGAAGGACTTAATCCATGATGGGTAGAGGGTAATTATCCTTTAGGGAGGATTGATTCAAATTCCTAAAATCTACGTAGAGGCAAATTTTTCCATTCTTTTTTCTCATAGGAACTATGTTTACAATCCATGTGGAATGATGGATTGGGAAAATTATTCTAGCATTCAACATTTTTTGTATTTTAGACAGAATAGTACTTAATATCTTTGGATTATACTGCCAAGATTTTTTCTTGAAAGGTAATGAATCACTCTTGAGAGGAATTTCATGGACAATTTCTTCAGGCCTAAGTGACTTTAGATCATCATAGGAGTACGCCAAAACATCCATGTAATGGTGAAACATGGTAGTAAATTTGAGCTTCTCCTTAGGAGTGTAACACTTCCCAATGTTAACCATCTTTGGATTTTCCTTAGTACCCAAATTTATTTGATCAAACTCCTGGGAGGAGCTTGAATCCATTTGTTGCTATTTGATGAACCTATCGTGCTTGTCAAATAGTTTCTCAAAGGAAACCAATCCTTTGGGATTTTTTTTTCCCTTTTAGCTGTAGGAATTCTTCACCTACATTTGAACTTGTTTTAAGGGCTAATTCAAGTTTTTGAAGCTCACTACCTTCGAAGTGAATTTGTTCAAAGCTATCTTTTTATTCTAGAAAGGCGATGATTTGGTTGTCACCATTGAACACTTGCCAATGATTGGCATTGTCAGGCACACTTGGTTGAAAGACCAGTTTGATAGTGTACCTATCTCCCTTAAAATCTAGGTGAGGAACTAAAAGAGTTGAAAAAATAGCTAATGCATCAGCTCGGTCATTAAATTCCTTGGGTACTGCAGAGATATTGAAAGCATCAAAGCTTTCAATTTGATCCCAAACTAGATTGCGGTAATGGTGAAATCTCTCATTTTTGGTTTGGTACAAGTTTTTGACCTGGCAAACCACCAGCTCAGCATCTCCTTTGGCGTGAATGAGTTTGACACCCTTGTCTTGAGTAGCCTTTAATTTGAGCAGCAGTGATTCATATTCAGCAGTATTATTGGTGTTGTTGAACTACAATTTATAAGAATAGGGGAAAATATCTCCTTGAGGAGATATCAACAGAATTCCAACCCTTGAGATGGTAGAAGAATAGCTACCATCAAATTTGAGAATCCACACATTATCAAAAACTAACCTTTCCTTAGATTTTTCTTTATTAGGAGGGGAGGATTCCTCTAGGCTTGCACTGTGCTTTATTAAGTCTTTTGCTATTTTATCTAAACCAATTTTTAGATTGTTATCTTCAAAATTTTTATCAGTTAGGATAGGAACATCCTCTATAGTTAAGAATTAATTACCCACACTTGAAGACTAAAATAGAATTTGAGCTTCAGGCGCTGATATTTGAGTGACAATGTATTTTGCCTCCTTGTCAAGGAGCAATCTCTAGATGACACCTTTGACTGGGATCCTTGCTTCAGATAGGTCCATACTTAACTAACCACCAACATCTTTGTAGAAATTTCACCTAAAAAGAATGTCATATGAGGCTAGGACATTGGCCACCAGGACTGTCATCTTAATTCTCTTATCTAGGAATGCCATAAATGCAAATTGGGCATCCTTGATTTGTCCCAGCAGTGGCACTTGTTTGTTCTCCATGGAGAAACATCTCTCAAAGGTCTTGGTTAGTGTGAGTCTAAGAAATTCTACCACTTTGGTAGTCATGACATTGTTAGATGCACCTGAGTCTATGATACAATTATTTAGTTGGTGTCTATTTATCAGTAGAGAGACATAAAATCGTTCTGTCCTCCTGGGAGTAGCAGGAGGAATAGTGACAAGGTTATTCTGGGTGGATGTGGGAGTCACCTTTGGAATAGATGGTTCTATAGGGATGGTTTTATTCCTTACACACTAAACCAACTTATCCAATTTCTCTGGGTTAGATTGCAAAAATTTAAATTCAGACACTTGAATTTTGGTTTTCTTGACATGGTCGATTATATCAAATGTTTGAAATGAATTAGGAACAGGGGAAGGTAGTTCATCCTTTTGGTTTTTAAGAGGGGGGGTACTGATCTAGGAAATTAAAGTTGAAGGTGAAGGTGTACTTGAGTTACTTACTTTTTTAGTGATCTCTAAGTCCTTTGATTGAAAAGGTAGAGTGGTTCCCTACTTAGCAATGGAAAGTATTTGTTGAGCTCACTCATTTATTTTTTTCTTATCAGCTTGCTGGACTGACTTGTTTTGGGACCGAGTGAATATAGTGTATGATACATCAAATGCTTCACCTTTACTTTTGAGTTCATCTTGGTAATTTATGTAACTAATATTGGAGTCACCAGCTGATTCTTCTTAGTTTTTTGTGAAGAGATCAGCGTCATCTTCTAGGTTTAACTCAGGCTGGAAGGAGAAATCAGATTCTGTTTCAAGATATCCAACTACTGAATTGGTTGGAGGTGCTTCAATGGAAAGTTTCCCCTATGGGGGAGGAAGATGATTTGGATAACCTTGATTCTTTGTATCATTGCCTTGGTATGACTGATTCAAAAAAGTCCTCCTTGGTATATCTCGGTATGAAGGAGGAGCAGACATTTCTTACGCCATTTGCTATCTAAGAGCTAGCAACTCATTTGCCAACTTCTGCACCATAAGATCAATGGTACTTGTAGATGGATATTTAGAGGATGAAGAAGATTTACCTCTATTAAGATCTCTCCTTATCTTCCATACCAAGATGAGATCATCTTCCACCTCAGTAGCCAAATCTTGCACTGTAGCAAGGTCTATGTGACCAGCCCGTCTCAACAAAAAACTCACTTCAGGAAGCTAAGAGTTGATGAAGAAGCATTTGAGATTCTCAGCTTTTGGCTGAGTAATGGTAGGAATCCTATTTCTTAGCTTGTCTAACTTAGCTATGAAGTCCCTTATAGGTTCATGAGGTTTTTTATTCATTTGTGTGAGCTAGGCTAGTAGGGCATGCACATCTTCTACAGGGTTGAACCTGGCTTTGAATTTGACTTTAAGGGTGTTCCAATTAGTCATAGTTTGTGCTTGTAGATGATAAAACCAATCTATAGTAGTACTTTATATGTTTCTACAAACATCCTGACTGCTATGTCCTCATACTCCACACCTATCATGCCACAGGCTATGCTGAAGGCTGCAATATGTTCATCAAGATGAACTCTACCATCGCCATAGAACTTGGAGAATTTTTTCTTGGAATTATGAGGTAGTTCATGTAGAGGTGGAGTTAAATTGAGTGGGCCAAAAGAGTTACTCCAAGGGCCTTGAACTACCATGATTTGATTATTGAAGGGAGGGATAACAAATGTCTGAGGGGTATGTATTGAAAAAGCTCTGCTAACAACAAAAATGGATGCTTTGCCTGGTAATGGAGACCTAATTTTTGTAGGAGGAAAAATCCTAGTTTGCTAAAGGTAAGATGGAGAAAGAAATAGATCAAAATTACTTTGCTATACCAACTCGAATATAGGGTTAACAATACCTTTAGATCTCTGGCTTCTTGTATATCATGGATCTGCCAGAGTGTAAAATTGAAATGGATAAGGATAGAGACTGCTTCAATTTGAAGCTTGAGGTTTCAAACTACACAAAACATTCCCTAATAGAGTCGCCAAAAAACATTGGGTGAATATTTTATCACCAGCTAACTGATGGGCAAAATAGGTGTTTCAACCACAACATAAGGAAATTTATCAGCCAAAACATGTGGGTCTACCACATCAGGATGGAACAAATCTCTCCTCTCATCAAGGGGAGGTTCCCTATAACTATGATATATTAATATATACTATATATATATAAGCTAAAAATAACACTCAGGGTAGGATAACACCATCTATCTCTCTTTTTTTAGAGATGATGTTCACAGACAAAGGAGAAATCTTGGTGAAATGATAGAAGGCACTTCTCTTCTTTCAGAAGTGGTATGCAACAAATAAAAATAATTCTTTCTGGTAGTGATAAGTAAATGTAACATGGTGCAATAACCAACAGAATGATGTGTAGCATAAAGTCTCCACCTCAACTGCCAAAGAGTGAAATATGAAGGACAATGGGGGCATAATGTCATTCTAAGATCTTTTACACAGAAACAAACTGAAAACACACACACTAAATATAATTGGGGCAGCACAAAATTTCTCCACAGTTGGCTTTAGGACACCTTTTTGATTACTTCCAATAGTTCTACTTATTTAATTAAATGGATAAAAATGCATTCAGGAAATAGACATAAGAACAATTTCCTCAACAACACAAGCTATTCTAGCATAAAGTCTGAAAGGTCACTTGCTTTCTTATTCAAATAACGAAATATGATTAACAATCTGAGCTCAAAGTCTCAGTAATGCCTTTCAATTTGGGTAGAGTTTTGCTTCTATAACAGAGAGATATCCTTTGCATAAAATAAGAGATTACAATATATAGCACTCCAAAAAAGACTTGAGTGTTTTTTTTTATGGAATGGCCCATGCTGCATTTAATGCCTTAAATGCATTTTCAGTTCTGTGAAGCGGCCATGCTAGAACATGGCATCAACCTTGACTTTGGTGTATATAATCATCTTAAATGTCTTCTTCTAAGCATGGGTCATCTGGTCTATTTCCAAATATGTACACAGCTGTCCACTCACTTTTATTCAAAGGGAGAAAAATAGGCTGTGCCTTTGAATGTTTGCACATTCAAATGTCTACTTGGTGGACTATTCCACCTACTGAAATAACTCCCCTATAGATATTTTAGTATCTCCTATAGCTTTCCCTCTTTCTTGTTTCAATTTGAGCTCTTAGGCTATCTCCTTACCTTCAATAGGCTCTTTTAGCTTCTTTCTTCAACTATTCGCTAAGTTTTATCTTCAGATTCTTTGCCATATTTGAAAATAAATGAGCATTTTATTACCTTGAATTTGATGTCCATGGGGATGTAATTGGTCACTTGGTCACTTGAACCACGTTTAACTTTGAACCTTTGAAGTGCATTGGTTTAATGGTTCATTGGTTCAGATGGTCCATTTCAGCTCCTTGATTTAATCGGCTCCTTGGTTCAATCGGCTGAGCCATTTCTTCGAACTTGTCTCTAGAATCTTCTGCTTCCTTCACTCGAAGCTTCCCTTTAAACTTTGAAATTCCTTAAACTTTTGAACCATTTTGGTTCAAATTTCAATAGTTCATCCTCTTTCTCAGAATCCTTTGGTCCTTCAAAGTTTCTGGATCATTTTCTTTTCTGTTAAACTCATTAAACCTTTGAACTTTGAACCATTTTGGTTCAAGGTTCAGTTGGTTCAAACTTTCTTTCTTAGCTCTTTGAATCCTTTATTATTCTAAGTCTCTCAAACTTTATTGAACTCATTGAAAATTTGAACCTTTGGAGGCAGGGTTCAGTGGTTCAATGGCTCAATGGTTCAATCTTTTGTTTGAAGCCCACCAATAAGTCTTTTATTTGAACTTTGGCGTTGAACCAGCCTTAAAATGCCTAAGTGTTGGGAACTTGTTTCTTTATGAGAGCTCACCTATTGAAGTCATTGAACATGTTGAACTTGTGAGTCCCTTAGCTAAAAAAGCTTGAATAATTGAAGAATTGGAGTTCTCAGAACATTTTTTGAGAAGGGAAGAGAGAATTTTGGCTTGCAGGACCAAAATAGTTGATATGTCGCCCCCAAAAACAAGTGACGGATTTTGGGAACAACATAATGGGAACTTGTTGGGTAGGATTGGTGGTGAGGTTGGTGATCAAAGGAAGGGTGGTGACCTTTGTACTGATTGGTAGTAAGGTAAAAGGTATATGTACCACTAGATTTTGAAGTGAGGTAGTGGTTAGTAGATTGGAGGTAGCTAAAATAAGGTTGACAATGCTAGTGGTAGGCACTCCCATTGTGAGGGGAGTATAGGTGTCTAGTGGTTTAGTTGATCCTAAGGTAAAGGAGTTGTTGGTGGGGGTGGAAAGTATAAGGGTGTTTATAGGTTAGGAAGGTTGGTTTTCCATAGCAGTATCAAAGGGATTGTTGGTGAATGAAGAGGCTTGGGTGGTTAATGGTTGGGTAGTGACCATGGTTATAGAAGTGTTTCCCATAAGGTGGACCCATAGGTGGAACCAAAGTATGGGTATAGTAAAACATGAGGTTAAGGTAATGTTGAAGGGCCACAAGGTTGTTATCTAAGAAGGTGACAAAGTCTATATCTCCTTAGGGAACTTATTTAGGGAAAGAATGACTTCTCAAAGGGTGAGGAGAGTCTATTGGTTTAGATATGTAATCCATGGATGAGGTGGTAGAAGAGGTTGACTAGTTTGGTGATGGGTTCTATTTTTCTAGATTCTTTCACTGTTGATGAGTTAGAACCATACGAGATAGGGGAAACAAAAAGCATAAACAATCTAACCACTCTAAAAAAAATAAGATAAGAAATGATCAAAGAAATCAAATCACAATCTAAAAAGTATGTTAAGCCCTAGAGTTTTTTTTAGTCTCTTTTTTGGCTTATGCCTTAAGAAATTGTATGACTAAAATTGGCTTGTAGAGTGGGTACTAGAAAAGAAGTCTATGGTTGGTTTCAAGTTGTGTTTAGGTTATCAAAAATAATTTATATTGGAAATCAATATGTGGCTTGGTATTGGGGCTTACCCCCTCACTTCACACACTATAATGATAAGGGTGTCAGGTGCTTAGCCAATATATACTAATTTATAGAGTTTATACTCAATCAAAGAGCTAAGTTGGTTCTCCCATTGGTAATGACCTTCAAGTAAGATTTCTAGGAAAGGATAAGGTAATCACTAGGTGATGAAATCTTAGTCGAGCCTTGTGTCAAGTTTTTTTGATGTTTAATTGATGAAGGTGGTTTGGTCTAGTGTGTACAACAAAAGGTGATGATATGATATAATTATTTTGCTTTAAGATAAAATTTTTGAGATAAACTATGTGAGATAAACTTTCAAGTAATTGATGTATGTACTTGATTTTAAGCCCAAAAAAAACTTTTGATTTGGTTTATGAGTACAATGTAGACACTAGAAAAACACACACTCAGTTCTAGTCATCAAAGTGCCTTGATCATATCTCTTACACTTAAACATTAAAATGACCTATTTTTATCTAATCCATTCATATAAGTTACCCTGACCCACCTTGAGTACAAGTTAGCTAAATTTTAGCCAACTCAACTCACTCTTTCTAGCTAACACCCCTTTCCACCCTTTAACCCTCTTTAAACCCATTTATGCTTAGTACCTCAACCATCGATGATTAAGGTAACCATCGATGGTTACCCTAACCATCAATGGTTAGGTCCCCAAGCTGGTAACACATCATCAAATTCTCTCAAGGCAATCAGGAGAAAAAATTAATACTTTCCTAAACCTCATCCTCTAACACATCAAAATGCCTTGTAACCTACAATCTTATCTTCTTACTCCATCACCTTTTGCTTATAGAAGGAAGTGAGAAAGAGGATAAATGGATCCAAAAATTAATATCCAAATTCAAAATTTAGGATATCTTCATATAGGTACTCAAGTCTTTCAGGTATTCAAAGATTCTTCACGTAAGTTTCTCTAGTAGCCACCAACATGAACCTCTAGTGAATTTCTTTTAGCTCTCCTTTAAATACTATTATGCTACTAAAATCATTTTATATCAAGTAAGCATTGGATTGATTTCATTTATCTTTCTTCATTCTACTTGGATATTCCAATTTGGATCTTACCTCCTTATACCCTTCCCATCTCATTCTTGTTAGTTTGGACACTCTACCTTTTCATCCTATCATTACTAGATCTCCAATAAACCTTCTACATCAGATTGAGTTTGATCTCACCTTTCTACCCATAGACCTTTCTAACTTTTCTAGTCTTGATAGGTAACCATCGATGGTTTCCTAGAACTATCGATGGTTTCCCAACTCTTGACAATTACTTATAACTGTCGATGGTTAGCCTTCTGACTTAAGACCTTCATTTTTATACCCTTTAACCAAACCCTTCACTAGACCCTAATTTTACCATTTTATATCAAAGACCTAACTAGACCCAGACCAGACTAGATCAAAACATTTCTTTCAATAAATTAGCATTTAATTTTATGTTAGTTTATTATATATTTAGCTTACATTGTCAAAGTATTCATTTTTTTTACTTTTATGTATGAAACTTTCCTTTTTTTCCTTTTATAATTAACTTGTATCAGAGAGTGGATTGACAACCTCCATAAATAGCTATGCTTTCTTAGATATATCCTCGACTAGGCAATCCACCTTTCTTCCTTGTCTAATAAACAAGCTTGCTTTGAGTGATTTCTTATGTAGGTCATCTTCCCCTAGATAAAGAAGAGTTCTCCACTTTGTCTAGTTGATGCATGCATTTCTACCATATCTATTTTGCCATTTTCCATAGCTTTTATCTCTTTATTTCTTCTTAGTCATAAAAGTGAAAATTCTAGCATAAACATTTTGGCACGCCTGGTGGGACCCTATTTCCCTTTTTTCTTATTGTGGGTCCTAGTTCCCTTTATTCTTTATTGTATGCTCATCGAATGAAATTTAAAAATTTATTTTGGGTATAAAATAAATCTCTACACCCATTGGTTTGCTTGTCATAATTATCTCACATAGTTTAATTAAATGTAGTATAATTGAACCTTAGATCACTTATGTTACTGTTGGTCAAATTTCACTCCCAAGTTTGCATCATTCAAATTTGACCAAGTACAATATTTGGAAATTTTCTTTGAAAGAAGTATTTCTCATTGAGCCACAGAAAAAAATACCAAGTGTCATTTCATTCAAAGACTTTGTTTTGGTCTTTTTGTCAAGTGTTATTTCCTTTGGAGGCTTTGTTTTAAGTTTTTGTTTTTTTGACTAAGTGATTATTTCTTTCAAACTTTTTATTCCACCAATTTCTGAATTCTTTCAGACAATTTGTTTGAGACAAACTTCTCAAAGGACACTTTCAACTTCTCTGAAAGGCACTTTTCAAGTAGGATGCCCTAAATAAAAAGTGTGAAGGGTATTTTTCTTTCAAATAGTCTAATTCAAAATTTTTCAAAGGGATCATTTCAATTTTTCCAAAGGGTATGTTTCAAATTTTCTGAAGGAATTGTTTCGGACATTTTGTCCAAGATAACTTTTTCAAAAGGCACTTCAAATTTTCCAAAGGGTATGTGACAACTTTTTCGAAGGGTATGTTTCAAATTTTTTGAAGGGCATGTTTCAACTTTTCTAAAGGACTTTTTCAAGCTAAAGGGGCACTTCAACTTTCCTGAAGGGTACTTTATTTTTAAGAGAAGGTCCACTTCATTTTTTCTAAAAGATCATTTACAACTTACCTAGAGGGTATTTTATTTATAAATTGGACACTTTCATTTTTCTGAAGGGTCACTTGCATTTTTTCTAAAGGGGCAGTTGAATTTTCAAAGGATCATTTCATTTTTATTGATGGATACTTTACAATTTTTTTGAAGGACACTTGGCTTTCTGAAGGGTACCTTACAACTTTTTCAAAGGGACGTTTTCAACAAGCTAAAGGGCACTTTCTTTTTTATAGAGGGCACTTAGCAAAAAAATCAAAAGAATTCTCTCAAGAAAATTGTTTACAAAAATTATCCAAATAAAATCTCAAAGGAATTCTTTCAATGAAATGGACCAAATGGAAATTCTAAAGGGATACTTGCAAGAAGCCAAAGGGTATGTTCATTTTAGAAAGGGCCTTTTACACTTTGTCGAAGGGTCATTTTAAAGGACCAAAAAGGCCAAACGAAAAGTTTGAAAGAATTCTTTTAGAAAGATTGTCTAAGAAATTCTTGTATAAAACTTATCTGATTTAAAGGAAGTAAAAGGGCAAACAAAAATGACCATGGGAAAAATGTCCAAAAAAAATTCCCAAACATGATGGCCTACAAAAAATTAATTTTAAATTATAGAGAATAGTTGTTGCTATTCAAAAGACTTGGTGGGAACATGAGAGCAGACATGGAGGTAAAAAATGGTTAAATCCTAAGTTTTTGGTGTAGACAAAGCAAGCAAAATAGATAGGTTGATGGTTCAAGTCATTGCTTATATGAAATCCATAATTACAAGTGTTTGAAAGATAGCTAGCAGTTAGAAATAACATTTTCTAACTATCATCATCAATTTCATTCCCCTCAGTAATCCTATGTGTCAGCTTCTCTATTTTTAGTTTTGAATGCTCATGGATGATCTCCAATAAAAGTAGTTTCCTATGCCACTCCTAAAGGTTTTATGCCACTTTACACCATTTTCATGACTTATTCTGGGCAAGTTAACCTCCTAGAATGACATGGCTCACCCCATCTATCTCTCTCATGCATTTGTAACTAATCTTCATATTAATGACACATGTCCTTATGCTTCTTTAACTTCTCTTCTCTACCTTTTCTTTAAAGTTATATAAATTGAGACATTTTGGTTATTAGAGAGGGACTACATTTTTTGTATGGTGAATCCCTACTAAAATGACATTACACTTTTCTTTTAAACATTGAATACAAGACCAATTCTATGTTTGTGAACTTTTGTCTAAGTATGTGAGTGATGTATAGTGGAGCCAAGTGATAGCATCATCCTTACTCCCTTTATCCTTCATGTTTGAAAAAAGGTTCTAATGTTAATAGGTCATGTGAAGTGTGTTAAATGCACTAAAATCTCTTTCAAGTGATTGTATCTATGGTGTGCAATCTTCCCCTTAGGTCAAGTATCTTGTCTATCGTCTGAAGCATGTTACCTTCACATTGAAACACTATGTTATAATCTTTCAATTCATATAATTAGTCTTAGAAAGAATTATTACTTAGTAGAAGTGTGATAATCTATGGGATATATTCTTGGTGGATCACCTCTTTAGCATAGTTTCTATTTTATGTAAACTCTTGACTCTTTTCATGAACAAGCATTAGATTAGGTGATAGACACTTAAAAAAAGAATTCAGGGAGCTAACCCTTTTCAATCCTAGAGACTCATCTCTCTTATAAGTTCCTAAAAACTTGAGGGATGATTCAATGTTGCATAAAATTTTAGGAACTTCATATAATATCTTAGGGTGCTCAATTTTATGACAATAGTTTTGGCACGCCCAATGGGATAACTGGTCTTAATTATTTACATGTCAAGATGAATGCTGGTCTTGACAAGTCTAAGGTTGCAAAAGTGTTCTTGATCTAGCATTTAGAGACTCCAAAAGGTGAGAACCTCTAGTTTTAGATCAGGTTTTCCATAGTATACTTCATTATCCTCACTAGATCATCTTCTAGTAGGCTTTTCAATCAAGTCCCTCAGCCTGAAACTCCTCTTGAAGAACAACACCCTGAACCATTCCTAACCTTTAGAGATCCTGAACAAGAAGGTTTTGAAGAGGAAGAGGAGGAGGTTGAAGAAATAATAGATCAAGAGGAAGAATAAATGGATAGAAGACATCCTTTCCTAACCTTCAACACCCAAAATCCAATTAACCCTCCTCTGTATAAACTTATTCCTCCTAATGCTACCAAAAATCTCCCCAATTTTAATGGAGAGGGTCATGTTATCCCATATGATCATATTAGGGATATTTCAAACTTTTTTAATTTCCAAAACATCACCCAAACTAACATAGCTATTAGAATACTTACCATGTCTCTAAAGGGGAAGTCACTTGATTGGTATAGGACATTGGAAGGTGGTTGTATTACCAATTGAGATGGCTTTGGAGAGTTTTTGGTAAATAGGTTTAAAAATAAGAGTGACCATACTTCACTAATTCACTAGCTAAATGTGATAAAGAGAGGTCCTAATGAATCCATGGGAGATTTCAAAGAACATGGCATAGGTTACCACCTTTATGAGGCCTCCTCCAAAGTTTGTATTCCCCACCTACCTTAAGGCTATTGGTACTATGTAGCAGTAATGTTGCAATCAATGGGAGGATTTAATTTACTTGAGGCATATGAGATAGCCATTAAAGCTGAGAATAGTTGATACAAGCTGGGAAATTACCTCCAAGAGTCTCCATGCCTTTTTTGTCTCATAATTCAATTGAATCCCCAAGCATAACAAAAGTTCCCAATACCAATGTCAAAACTAAAAGCACTCCTAAGAAGGTAGATGATGCTATAGATAAGGATGAGATGATTTGGTCTTTGCAAGCCTAACTCAAGCAAGTATAAATGTATGCAAGTGATCCACCCAATCCTCAATACTATCCTTAACAAGGCTATATACCTCCATCCCAATACACTAACCAAGGAAGAGGCCAAGATCAACAAGGTTTTGATAGGCATCCCAATGCCTATAATCCTAATTCCATTCCATCCACAAAGGCTATTGTTCTAGTCCACACTAATCTAGTTCAAGGAGAGGAACATTTAGATCATTGGGGGTAATTTCAATGTCAGTTTATCCATAATGGTGGAGAAGGTAATCAAGCTTTGGTAGCTCAAGAAGAAACTACTACTTATGTTACATCAGAATAAGTGAATCTCATGCAAAGAGATGTTTAAGGAGAAGGTAGTGGCCAAATTACTAGTTTTATGAACTTCCAAGTAGAAGACAATTATGTGTTGAATCAAAATACATCAATTATAACCAATACAAGGGCTAAAAAGAGGGATAAGAGATACTCTAGTAGCACAAGTGATTCCAAGTAGTGTCTCTCTAAGGTCACGAAGTGCAATTACCAATGTAATAGATCCTACAAGTCACACTAGTCCTCTAAGTTAGAATGTGAGAAAAGCTACCAAACCTCCAATACAACAAGTTAAAGCTCCCTCATTACCTTCAAGAGTGAAAGAAAAGGTTATTTATTCCCATTTAAACATTATTGACTCTTTGAAGAATACCAAGACAAGCATTTTTCTTTGGGAAGTATTGCATATGCTTGGCCAAAAGGAACTTCTACAAGAACAACTCTCAAGCATTCATGTAGCCCCTCAAGTTTTAAAACACAATGGTGTGGCCCTTACCAACACACCTAATTATGTCTTAAAGCAATCCACCAAATCTGAAAATCCTCCACCTTTTTACTTCATACTCATTATGGGAGACAAATTGGTTCACAATTGCATTGTAGACAATAAGGCCAATACCAAAGTTATGCCTAAAGTGGTTGTTGATAAATTAGGACTAAAATATGAGCCTCATAGTAAGGGTGTGTTGCAACTTGATATAACCCCAACCAAGATGGTGGGGTTGGTTAAAGGTTTGAAAGTCTTCCTGCATGATTGTCCAAGTTTTCCCATCCTATAAGACATTATGGTGGTTGATCTTCCAACTCATTTTGTTATTTGCTTGTCAAGAGACTTCACGACTAAGATTAGAGGGTAAATTTTAGCTAATTGGTATTTTATATATTTTAGAAAAAGATATAGAGCTAAAGTAACTATAATAACATATCCCTTGGCAAGGTTCCACATTGAACCATATGTGGCGACAAGTTCAAATTAGAATTGTATGATTAGTGAGCAAGAAGAAGGTGCCATTAGTGGTGAAACATCCTTTACCCTTGAAGGTATTTCTGACCTCTTTCTTGATGAGTATGATACTAAAAATTATGGGCATGAACCCTATGCATTCATAGAATAAATTGAATCAGGAGTATATTGTATGCATGAGAAGAAAATCCCTATACCATCACTCACTAATGAGGATCATGAACTTGAAGGGATATGGGAAATGTATTTTGATGGATCTATAAGCAAGTTAGGGGTAGGAGATTGTGTCATGTTAGTTTCTCCTTCAAGTAACTAGTATTATTCTTCATATAGATTCTATTTTTGTTGTACTTACAATGCGATAGAGTATGAAGGCTTGGTTCATGGACTCCAATTGGCAAAGAGAAAGGTAATCAAGAACTTGAAGGTATATAGAGATAGTGAATTAATTATACATCAATTGAGGAACCAAGCTAAAACCAAGAACCCTTTTCTTAAGTCATATATGAATAGGGTGTGGGATCTAATTCAAGACTTTGATCTTTCAATTTCCAACCTATACCAAGAGACTCAAATGAACATGCTAACATGTTGGTTGTGATAGGAGCACATTTTGATATAGTTGCTAATGTAAGTAAAGAGAAGGACCAACCTCACATCAAAGTCATTATGATACCTTTTATTCTAGATAATGAAGTGTCTTGGCAAGTGTTTAAGAGTGATAAACATGTTGTACACTTCATTCAAAATGAAGCAAATTTTTTTTCAAACAATCAAAAGAAGCTTCATAGTCAATATGAAGAACAATTTATCCATCTGAAGACAAACAAGATACCAAAAGGGCTAGTTACTTTCTAGAATGTATTCAATGAATATGATCAAAGAAGGAAGGAAAGGGAAAACATGTATATAAAGGAAGAAAATTACAAAAGGATCTTGATATTTAAGGACAAAATTCTAAAAATTAGTAAGATATGTTCTCTTTTTGAAAGATAAGCTTTCATTGAATTGTGCAAAGAATTTCATGATATATTTAATTGGGAATACAAGGATTTGAAAGGGTTTGATCCAAGTCTAACTCATCACACCATTGAGTTAGAACCTGGAGCTAAACTAGTTAGGAAAAAGCAAAAGCCTATCAATCCCAAGATAGAGGAACTAATGAAAAAAGAGCTCACCAAATTGATTGAGTCTAGGATTATTTTTCCTATCAAATACTCAACATGGGTAGCTAACCTTGTACCTATTTGAAATAAGAGTGGAGAGATCAGACTCTATGTGGACTTTAGGGATCTGAATAGAGTTTCACTCAAAGATCATTACCCACTACCTTCCATAGAATAGATTTTGTAATTGGTTTCAGGTTCTCAACACTTTTCACTACTTGATGGCTATTCATGTTATAACAAAATATTGATGAATGAGGAGGATCAGTTAAAGATAGAATTCACCATAAAATGGGGAATATTTTCATATGGAAATATGCCTTTTTGTTTGTCTAATGCTAGTGCTACCTTCCAAAGATTAATTGGAATGGCATTTAAAGGTTTGTTCAATGATTTTTTGCTTGTATACCTTGATGATATAACTATTTTTTCCAAGGATGCTACTAACCACATGAAACATCTAAGGCAAGTCTTTGCGAAGTGTAGAGAGTTTGGAGTTTCTCTTAATCCAAAAAAATGTATCTCTGCTATTTATGAAGGAAAATATTGAGTCATATTGTGTCAAAAGAAGGCTTATTTTTACCTCTACACAAGAAAGGTTTGTAAAGTTTCTTAGGCAAAATCAAATTTTTAAGAAGGTTTATTCCAAGATTTGCTACTTTGGTGAAGCATATTACAACCATGCTCAAGAAGAACCAATCTTTTGCTTGGAAAAGGGAAGGTAAGAACATTTTTGAGATAATAAAGCAAGAAATTGCCTAATCTCCTACTCTCTTAAACCCAAAATTTGCCAAGGATTTCATACTCTACACATTTGCTAACCTTGACACAATCTAAGCTATGCTTATGAAAAAGAATTATGATAAAATTGAATAACCCATTATATTATTTAGTAAAGGATTGGAAGATTATGAGGTGAAGTAAAGATTTGTTGAAAATTAGGATCTAGCTGTGATAAGAGGTTTAAATAATTTTAGGCACATGGTTTCAAATAACAAGATATATATCATGGTCTCTTATCCTAGTACCAAAGAGTTCCTCCTAAGCAAATACCTCAATGAGAAGAGAGTTGGATGGATCACAAAGGTAATGGAGTATGATGTTGATATCAAGGTAACAAAATTGGTAAGAGGAAAGGGGTTGTGTGAACATCTAGCTTCAGATCTTCAAGGCCAAGGGAAGACGTCTTAGTCAATCAAGCTCATCCCCAACCAACTGGTCACATACCAATTCAAAGTTGGACATAAGACATCATTGGTTTTTTCCAAAATGGTGATTACTCTAATGGTTTGAAAAAGTCAAAAAGAAGGTATTTTAGATTGCAAACCATTCCTTATTATCTTGTAGATGGTATTCTCTTTTGGAAGGATGTGAATGCTTTACTACTAAGGTGTGTTGACAATGATCAATTTTGCATCTTGCTATAAAAGTTTCAAAATGGTGTAGATGGAGGTAATTTATCCCCAAAAAAAATAACTACAAAGATAATGAGGGCATGGTATTATTGGCCTAGCCTTTCCATGGATTGTTACTCTTGGGTTAGGAGCTGCCCTCAATGTGCTTTCTTTGTAGGTAAATAGAAACTTGTATCCCTTTCATTGAATCCTGTCCAAGTATACCAGTCTTTCATGAAATGGGGCCTTGATTTCATTGGTGTGATTAACCCTCCATAAAGTGCTAGACACAAATGGATATTGACTGCTACTTACTACTTCATAAGGTGGGTAGAAGTTGTTGCATTGAAGGAGGCAAATGAAAATGCAATTTTAGATTTTTATGAGAGTATCACAAGATTTGGGGTTCCCTATACTATCATTTTTGATAATTCACTTGCTTTCATGAGTGCTAAAACTTTTGAGTGGGAAAATAGGAATGGAGTTTACTTGAGTACCTCATCTAACTATTACCCTCAAGGTAATGGATTGGCTGAGTCTACTAACAAGAACCTCATCAAGATCATCAAGAGGACATCGGAGAATAATCAAAGAGCATGGTACACCAAGTTGAAGATATCCTTATGGGCTAATAGGATCACTCCTAAGAGATCAATTGGTAACTCTCCCTTTATGCATATTTATGAGAGAGAAGCTAAGTTGTCCATCTCTCAAGACCTCCCTGCTCTAGGACTTGCACATTAGCTGAAACTACTGGAAAATACTCCAATTAAATTTATATTGATATAACTAATGCAACTACAAGAAGTAAGGGACAATGCACATAAGACCATGGAACACCATCAAGTACTCATGAAGAAGTCATTTGATAAAAGAGCAAGTACAAGAGTGTTTAAGGAAGGTGATTTGGTTCTAAAATGGGATGAAGATAGAGTAAAACTAGGTAGACATACAAAGTTTGACTCTTTGTGGAGTGGTTCTTACATCATTAGCAAGTACAAAAAAATAAACTCCTTTCAACTGGCCAAGATGAATGGATAAAAATTGCCTATCTTTGTGAGTGGGATACATCTAAAGTTCTGCTATTAGTCCTTATAGATATATCTTGTAAATTGTAGTATAGGTGTGTGTGATTAGTCTAGTTTTGTTTCAGTTGTTGTGTTCCCTAAGTGTTACATATGAACACATGCATGTTTCCTTTGTTTTCCTTTATTTTCCCCAAGTGCTTAGTATCACAAGTGTGTCATTATTTTGTGTTTTTTTTGTCTTGTGTGTGTTGTTATTTCCTTGTGTGTTTTGTGTAATGTCAATTATTTTGTGGTCAATCCAAGGTCAATTCATGTTAATCTAAGTACTCACATGCATGAATCCATTCCTAATAGAAGAATTAGGCAATTTATCTTAGGCATGGCAAGCATGCGATCTCTAGGAATTGCCAAAAATGTTGGTCTAATTTCACTCCCAAGTTTGCATCTTTTAAATTTGGCCAAGTAAAATATTCAAACAAATTGTTTGAAGGAGTATTTCTCATTGAGCCACAAAAAAAATACCAAGTGTCATTTCATTCAGAGACTTTGTTTTGGTCTTTTTTTTAGGTGTTATTTCCTTTAAAGGCTTTGTTTCAAGTTTTTTTTTTCTTGAGTAAGTGATTATTTCTTTCGGACTTTTCATTCGACTAATTACCAAATTATTTTGGATAATTTGTTTGAGACAAACTTCCTGAAGGACACTTACAACTTCTTCAAAAGGCACTTTTCAAGTAGGATGCCCTAAAAAAAAATCTAAATGGTATTTTCCTTTCAAATGGTCTATTTCAACTTTTTTGAAGGGATCATTTCAATTTTTCTGAAGGGTATGTTTCAACTTTTTCAAAGGAATTATTTCAAACATTTTGTCTGAGATTAATTTTCCAAAAGGCACTTTAAATTTTTTGAAGGGTATGTGAATTTTTTTCTAAAAGGTTTGTTTCAACTTTTTCAAGCTAAAGGGGCACTTCAACTTTCTCGAAGGGTACTTTCCTTTCAGGAAAAATTCCACGTCAATTTTTTTGAAGGATCACTTGAAACTTTCTCGACGGGTATTTTCTTTGGAAAGTGGACACTTTCATTTTTCTAAAGGGTCACTTTCATTTTTTCCGAAGGGGCACTTGCATTTTCAAAGGATCATTTCATTTTTTCTAAAGGATACTTTGCAATTTTTTGGAAGGACACTTGCCTTTTTTAAGGGTGCCTTACAACTTATCCAAAGGGATGTTTTCAACAAGTCGAAGGGCACTTTCATTTTTGTGGAGGGAACTTAGCAAAAAATCCAAAAGAATTCTCATGACAATTGTCTATATAAATTATCTAAACAAAATCCTGAAGGAATTCTTTTGACAAAATGGACCAAACAAAAATTCTGAAGGGACACTTGTAATAAGTCGAAGGGTATGTTCATTTCATAAAGGGCCTTTTTCAATTTTCTGAAGGGTAATTTTAAAAAAACAAAAGGGCCAAATAGAAAGTCTGAAAGAATTCTTTTGAAAAGATTGTCTGAGGAATTCTATTAAAAAACTTGTCTAATACAAAAGAAGCAAAAGGGCAAGCAAAACTTATCATGGGAAAAATGTCAAAAAAATGCCCAAAGATGAAGGCCTACATAAATTCAATTTTAAACTATGAATAATAGCCATTGATATTCAAAATACTTGGTGGGAACATGAGAGCAGACATGGAGGTAAAAAATGGTTGAATCCCAAGTATCTGGTGCAGACAAGGCAAGCAAAATGGATAGGTTGATGGTTTGAGTCATTGCTTCCATGAAATCCACAACTAAAGGTGTTTGAAAGATAGCTAGTAGTTAGAAAGAACATTTTTTAAATGTTGTCATCAATTCCATTCTGCTCAATAGTGTTATGTGTTAACTTCTCTATTTTTAGTTTCGAATGCTCATGGATGATCTTTGATAGCAGTAGTTTCCTGTGCCACTCCTAAAGGTTTTATGCCACTTGTCAGCATTCTCATGACTTTTTTTGGACAATTAAACCTCTTGGAATGACATGGATCACCCCATCTATCTCTCTCATGCATCTATAACTGATCTTCATATTGATGACACATGTCCTTATGCCTCTTCAACTTCTCTTCTCTACCTCTTCTTCAAAGTTCTATAAATTGAGACATTTTGGCTATTGTAGATGGACCACATTTTTGGTATGGCAAAGCCCTACTAAAATGACATTTCACTTTGCTTTTGAACATTGAATACAAGACCAATTTTGAGTTTGTGAACTTTTGTATGAGTATGTGAGTGATGTATAGTGGATCCAAGTGATAACATCATCCTCAATCCATTTATCCTTCATGTTTCAACAAAGGTTATGATGTTAATAGGTCATATGAAGTGTGTTAAATCCACTAAACTCTCTTTCAAGTATGCAATTATATCTATGGTGTGCAATCTTCCCCTTAGTTCAAGTATCTTGTTGATTGTCTTAGGCATGCTACCTTCACATTGTAACACTATGTTAAGATCTTTAAATGCATAGAATTAGTCTTAGAAATCATTTTTAATTATTAGAAGTGTGATAGTCAGTGGGATATATTCTTAGTGGGTCACCTCTTTAGTATAGTTTCTATTGTATGTAAACTCTTGACTCTTTTCATGAATAAGCATTATATTAGGTGATAGACACTTAGAGAAGAATTCAGGGAGCTATCCCTTTTCAATCCTAAAGAATCATCTCTCTTACAAGTTACCACAAACTTGAGGGATGATTCAATGTTGTATCAAATTGAAGGAGCTTCATAAAATGTCCTAGGGTGCTCAATTTGATGACAATAGTTACACAAACCAAACCATATCACAATCTAAACATCATAACATACCTAAGACAAGGATAAAATAGTATTTCATCACCTAGTGGATCAATTTACCCTTTCTGGCAATCATACTTGGAGGTTATTACCAAGAGGAGGACCAACTTAGTTCTTTGGTTGAGTATAAAATATGAAAATGATATATCAATTAAACACCTCAGCTCAACTTTGTGTGTGTGAAGTGAGGGGAAAAATCCCCAATACCAAGCCACATACTTTTTTTTTAGTATATATTTTATTTGAGAACCATAAAAAACCTAAAACCAACCTTAGACTTCTCTTCTAGTACCCGCTCTACAAACCAAGTCTTCTAACACTCTTTCATAACCTAAGGCATAAGCCAAAAGTGAGATTAAAATGAATCCTAAGTTTAAATGCACTTTTAGTATATTCTTTGATTGCTTTGATTTCTTATTTTCTTCTCTTTGTGTGAGTTACAAGAAACTAACTTTCCATTATCTTATCTTTATCTATCTTGTCTCCATTTGCTTTATTCAGTGGAGAACCCTCATATCTTCTCTCACATAGATCCTAAATTTACTGGGGTCATGGAGTATAATCAGATCCCCTTAGTGTGATATATTTCATCATGAGCCACTTTTTCTCTTTATATTACATATGACCAACCCCATCTCATTTCTCAACAACCATCTAACCATTACCTCTACCAACACACAACTCATCAACACTTTCAACCTCAATCACTTGGCCCTTACTATAACCAAACCCAAACTCAACCATTTCAACATAACCCATCTTTGGGTTACTCATTTCAACCCCCTTAACCTCATCAAAACTTTTATTACCCTACTCCCCCTTCGCCCCAATCCCCTAACACCACTTTGTGGGGATCTTTTCCACTTCAAAATTGAGATCATGTTGGTCAATTCACCAACAACTCCAAACCCAATCTTACCCACAATCAATCCAATTCTATAAATTACACATAAGATCTCACCCCCAACCAACCAACAAATTTTCAAATGCCACCTGAGCTAATTATAATGTTATATAATCAACTTAACAAAATGGAATCAACCATTTCTAGTACCCATGACCCACTAACTCTCACCTATCATCAATCAAACTTCCACTACAACCTTTCAACCACTCATCAACAACCATTTCACCCTCCTTATATTCAACCAACAACCCCTTAACACCAATTCAAAAATTATCCTAACCAAACCAAACTTTAGACCATTCTACCCCATCGACCATTGAGATACATACCCCAACCATCATGTCAAACACCCCAACCTATTTTGGAGTAGCCTTCTTTGTCTTAACATCAAGACTAGGGATATCTTCTTTACTCTCAACCTAAACTCTCCATTCAATCAAACCCCTTAACTCAAATCAACATATTCAACCAATCTACCCCCTCAACCCAATCAACCTAGCCTAACTCATCATTCCAACCCAATTTATTCAACCAATCAATTTCATCAAACCAACCAACTAACTCTTCACCTCAAGAGTCATTCGTGTACCCTCCTTCTAATTGATACACTTCACTGAGGGAATCCTATTCCTCCATCCTTGATAAAATCTTAGAGGCTTCTTCCATTAAGCTTCCTCCAATCAAGCCCATTAAAAGTTCTCCTTCAAAGCCAATTTGGTTTAGAAGAATGGATTTTGTCCCTATCATTGCACCAACAAACATAACATTGATATATGTGTCTAATTTAAGAGGCTCATCTAAAACCTCATCATTCACAAGGAGGTATCAAAAGGCATTCTCCACATTGCCCCTAATCTAGCCTTGGATATATTCAAGTATTCAATCATTCAACCTCTTCCTTCACTCTTCGTTGAGGAAACCCATGATCAGAGTCCTCAACATGATGAGGCCCTTCCACTAGATTTTGTTCTTAGTTCATTCACAACTAAAGAATCCATAATTCAACCTTCAACCCAACCACTTAACAACCAAGTGGAAACTTCTCCACTTTCTTATAAAATCAGTTATATGGAACCAACCAACCTTTCTTGATAAACTCTTAGAGGCTTCTTCCATTAACCTTCCTCCAATCAAGCCCATCAAAATTTCTCCTTCAAAGCCAATTTGGTTTAGAGAGAATGAATTTTTCCCTTATCATCACACTAAGAAACATAACATTGATAGATGCAGCTCCTTTAGAAGGCTCATCCAAAACCTCATCTATCACAAGGAGGTCTCAAAAGGCATTCTCCACATTGCCCCCAATCTAGCCTTGGATATATTCAAGCAATCAATCATTCAACCTCTTACTTCACTCTTTTTTGAGGAGACCCATGATTAAATTCCTCAACATGATGTGGCCCTTTCACTAGATTTGGTTCTTCATTCATTCACAAATAAAGAATCAATAATTCAACCTTCAACCCAACCACTTAACAACCAAGTAGAAACTTCTCCACTTTCTTCTAAAATCACTTACATGGAACCAACCAACCTATCTTTTTCATTCACCTACATCAAACCAACCAATCAACCCTTTTTCACTCATGTATAATCCACTAACCAATCTTCTTCTCCCTCTAATGGGGAATCTTCCTTACCAATCTTAAACCCAACCTTATCAACCATTGACCCAACCAAAATTATCATCAATATAACCTTACCTATCATCATCCATCTAACATCACCTCTCAAATTAACCCAACCAATAAAACAACTAAATAATTTCTATTACCTCTTTCAATCAATCAAACCAGCTAATCAACCACTTCCCCTCACTTATGGGGACCCAATTAACCAATCTATCTCTTTCACTCATGGGGAACCAACCCACCAATATTTTTCACTCACTTCTGATGAACCTACCTTAACAAGCATCAACCATATCTCCCCAACATCAACCTAACCTTATCAACCATTAACCAAGCCAAAATTACCATTGATCAAACTTTAGCCACAATCATTTTCTCCACCTTACCTTACTCAACATTACATTTTAAACCAACCCAACCAACACACTACATGAGCTATTTATTCTACCTCTTTCAACCCATCAAACCAATTCTTACACCTAATTAATCAATCCTCATCTACATACCTTTTAACTCAACCATAACCAACCTACCTAACAACCAATACCAAGTTCAACCCATCAAACCTACCCTTTCCTACCTAGACCTAATCCAACCTCATTTTCCTAGCCTTGGAGAAATAGATGAAATTCCACCCAAACCACCACCCTTAACTTGAATCAATTAACCACTAATAACTAACCTTCAACACCCCTTTTTAGATATGGAGGAAGTCATCCTCACCCCTCTTCAACATTTCTATTAACCCACACTTCCTCTTTGGGATATTTTTACCATCTATTACCACCCATGGAAGGAGAAAACTAGGGGGAAATTTCCCTCCATAATGCTCAGAAAATTTGTTAATTAGCTTACCATACCTTAACCAATTAACCCAACCTATTAAATGAACCTATTAACCAAATGACCTTTGACCATCTGGATTTCCTTTTTCCTTTACCCAACCAAACTTAACCATTTGGGGGATTTACTTTCCCCTCCTTTTTTTGGAGTTCCTTTCTTCTTCACCCTACCAAACTGAACCATTTGAGGGATTTACTTTCCCCTCTTTTTTTTGAGTTATTCTCTCCTTCACCCTACCAACTTAAACCCATTTGGAGGAATTACTTTCCCTACTAACTTGGGATTCACCCTCTCCCTACCATTTGGAGATTACTTTTCTTCTTCTTTACCAACCTATTTGGAGGGTCATCTTTCCCCACTTTATCTACCCATTTAGAGGTAACATTTATCTTTCCCTTCCACTATGTGGTACATAAAATTTGGGAAACCCATTTTGACACTATTAACCTAACCATTAGGAGTCATTTTCTCCTCAACCTTTTTGAAAATCACTCTCTCCACCAAGTTATCACCAATCTAACTTCACCTCTTTTGTCCATCTCAATACCTTCCATGCTTAACTAAGTATTGGAAAGTATCTGGGGGATATCCACTCTCTTGATGGACATCAACCATTTCTACAAGCATGGATTTGGGCCATACATAATCTTAACCTCCTCAAGTGTTTTTTCCTTTACATTTTTATTCATTGTTTAAGCCAAGTTCCTTGTCACCTTGGTGTCTAATTTAAGCTCATTTCTTATTTATTATCACCTTCATCCCCTTCCCTTTAAGTACAAATAATTAAAATAGGATCATGTGATTTTATGTTATATAACTTTGCCTAATACTAAGCATGGATACCATAGCTCTACCCATGGCATGATCATCATGGATACTTTTCATCCCTTTTAAGATGGAATCCCATGATCATCATCTCTTAAACCATTTTCACAATTCATCCTTCTTTAACCTCCTTGTGTTATGGTTTTGCCTCTATAAAGTAAAACCTCTAGACCTAAATAGACTTGTCTATGTCTAAAAACTAACATTTCTACCGTTTGGGATACCAAAATAATATTTTGGGTCACAAACTATTTCCAACATTCATAGACTAATCCCTTGAAGGATAGTTTCCACATATCTAGCTTTCTTAAAGAATAGACTATTCCCTCAAAGGATAGCTATCAAACTTGAACAAATAATAAACTTAGACCACTCCCTAAAAGGATGGCTAAGTCAAACAAATTAAAATAAATCATTTGAAGCTTCCCACACTGACTAGCTTCACAAACTTTTCAAAAGAAAGAGGAAAAAGGCAAAATAGACCCTTTTCATAAAAGCAATACAAACAATATATCATTAGTATACTTTCCACATCAATTAGTGTACATCTAGCACATGACATGGACTTCTCTATCATGGTTCTTAGGTCACCCACTTTTCCTCACCCATTACCTATCACCCTCTACCTACCACCCACTACTTTTTATCCATTTCCTCTTTATCCTCCACAAATCAAGGGATGTGAGCTTACTTGACACCATGTGATCAAGATACCTTATTTAACCAGTGAAAAAACCAACAAAGCAAAATCATGATAGGGGTTTTATGTTTATAAACTCACCCATCTTTTCCCTCATAGTCTTTGTCAATCAAAGTGTCTCTTCCTCCTCCTTATACTTTCATGACTACTTAGGAATTTGTGTCTTTCCCCTCTTCAAACATTAAAACCAACCCATCCAAATTGACTAATTAGCAAATCCTACCCCTAAATCTAACATGTGGTATATCCAATTAGGGAAACATATTTGGAATCCACCCAACTTTCAACCATTTGGAGATACTCCTCTCTGCATGCCTATTTGGGAGTCAAAATCTCCCTAACCCTTTCGATATTTCCCTTTCCCCATCTACTATTGACCATAAAACTTTTGAAAAGGCATCATAATCTTTCCTTTTTATTCTATCATGGGTTCATATAGATATATGTCTCATGATGTTCCCACCTTGCATAATATAGCCTTTGACCTATCAAATTAACCTATCAATGAACACTATCTTGGAGATTCCTTTCCCCTTCTTTCCCTCACAATTTGGATCATACTTTCTCCACTCCTTTTTGCATCACCTTCTTTGACCTAACACAACCATTTGACATGACCCCTCTTTGATCCACATTTACTTTCATCCACCTTTTCATAACCTTACCTCCAAACCAAACAAGTCCTATATATTGGAGATTCCTTCTTCATCACTTATTTCTTGGAGAGTATTGCTCTCAATCCTTTATCGACCCAATTTATTTGATTGAAACAAATACTACCTTTAATAAAACCCAAACCATGTGGTATGTCAAATTGGGGAAACTAATTTGAAAACCACCTCAACTTATTTGGGGAATTTCCTTCTCAAATATTTTTTTTGGAGATTACTCTTCTCCTCTTCCTTCCTCTTTTAAAAATCATCCAATTAGAACTAGAACTACATACGACCTAAAGTTTTTGTTGGATCCTATGTCCATGAAATTATGTAGGTAGTGTTCATTTTCCTAGAGCATCTAAAGTCAGCTTGACCACCCTCTTTCTAACATACCCTTCACCTAACCATTGATCATTATCTTTATACCCACCTATTACCTTATACCATTTGGAGATATCATTTTTACATCCTTTTCTGACCTTTTGGGAGACATAATTTCTCCATATTTCCCACTTGGGAGAACTATGTTTGGCCTAAAGTTTTTATTGGACATTATGTCTATGAAACTATGTAGGTAGTGTTTATTTACCAAGTGTGTCTGAAGTCATGTCGACCATCCTTTATTTTCAACCATAAACCATTAAACATTATCATTAAACCATTAAACCACATCCATCTCGATGTTGAACATTTTGACCTAAACCTTTCGCATCTTTTGTAGTGACCTTGTTATGGTCTTTTTGACTACACTGATCAACTTTGCCATGTTGAACATTCAAATATTTGAACATTTTTCACTTAGTACATGAATAGAACATTAGAATCCTCCATAGGATCACTTCCAATTTTAGATAACCACACATGAGATCACTTCTAAATTTAGATACCCCCATGGACACTAATTTATTTTGCTTAGAAGGCTAACAAGTATACCCAACCATCACAATACGATCATGTGGTCCATTAGTCACCTATCTTCTTAGCAATGAGCTTATTTTTTACCAACATTGTCACCCTTAGTCTTTGCACAATCTTAGTTATCACATCTTGTGTGCATTTTTACATTAAGAATTTCCAACTTTAAACCACCCTTTAGTCACCCACCTTTGTGACTAATGATAAACCATTCATCAAACCCTGACCCGATTCAGCCTTTCAGCATCATATCTCGATTTGAAGGGGAACTCCTCCCATACTTAGGGAAAATGGACCTTTAACCAATCTTTAACTACATGATCTATTTTTTTTTATAGCTTGAAGATATAAGCCATATAATAAAAATGGAAAAAATATAGACACTAAAAAACTGCACACTCGATTGCAATCATTAAAATGCCTTGGTTGTCTCTTTTACACTTAAACATTGAAATGACCTATTTTTATCTAACCCATTCATCTAACTTATCTTGACCCACTTTGAGTACAAGTTAACTAAAACTTAGCCAACTCAGCTCACTCTTTCTAGCTAACACCCTTTTTCCACCCTTTGACCCTCTTCAAACCCATTTATGCTTGGTACCTTGACCATTGATGGTTACCCTAACCATTGATGGTTAGGTCCCCAAGTTGGTAACACATCATCAACTACACCTAAGGCAATCAGGAATAAAATTTAATACTTTCCTTTACCTCAACCTATAACACATCACAATGCCTCATAACCTACAATCTTATCTTCTTACTCCATCACCTTTTACTTATAAAAGGAAGTGAGCAAGAGGAGAAATGGATCCACAAATCAATATCCAAATTCTACATTCTAGATATATTCATATAGTTAGTTAATTATTTTAGGCATTTGAGGA
The DNA here is from genome assembly GCA_037957365.1 of Torreya grandis. NCBI lineage: Eukaryota > Viridiplantae > Streptophyta > Pinopsida > Cupressales > Taxaceae > Torreya > Torreya grandis. Next base: position 2,612,381 of record JARHVA010000525.1, read on the forward strand.
TTCTTCATATAGGTTTCTTTAGTAGCCACTAACCTGAACCTCTGATGACTTTATTCTAGCTCTCTATTACACACCATTATGCTATCAAAATCATTTTAGATTAGGTAAGCACTGGATTGCTTTCATTTATCTTTCTTCATTCTACTTGGATATTCCCATCTATATCTTACCTCCTTACACCCTTACCATCTCATTCCTATTAGTTTGGACCCTCTACCTTTTCATTCTATCATTACCATATCTCAAATAGACTTTCTATATTAGATTGAGTTTGATCCCACCTGTCTACCTGTAGATCTTTCTAACTTTCTCAGTCTTGAGAGGTAACCATCAACGATTTCCCAGAACTATCAACAGTTGCCTAACTAGTGATGGTTACCTATAACCACCAACGGTTAGCCCTATAACCCCAAAACCCTCATCTTTCTACCCTTTAACCAAACCCTTCACCAGAGCCTACTTTTCATTTTCTATCAAAGATCTGACCAGACCTAGACCAGAATAGATCAAAACATTTATTTCAATAAATTAGTATTTACCTTTATGTTAGTTTATTATATATTTAGCTTACATTTTCAAAGTATTTTTTTTTTACTTTTATGTATGTAACTTTCCTTTCTTTCCTTTTCACATTAAATTGTATCAGAGAGTGGATTGACAGCCTCTATAGATAGCTCATACTTTCTTAGATCTAGTCCTATCTAGGCAATCCACCCTTCCTCCTTGTCTAAAAAATAAAATTTATTGGAGTGATTTCTTATGCAGGTCATCTTTTCCTATCAAAAGAAGAGTTTTTCACTTCATTTGGTTCATGCACACATTTCTACTAGGCTTTTCTACCATATCTATTTTACCCTTTTATGCAGATTTTATCTCTTTATTTCTTCTTAGTAATAAAAGTGAAAATTATAGCATAAACACAAAAAATAAAGAGATAATAATATAGATTCAAATAAAATTAACCCAAGTAAAGACACAAGGGTCCCACTAGGTGTGCTAGAATTTTTCATTGAATTTTAGCTTATATTTTAGAAAGAGAAGAAGAAGAAACTAAATGCTGGTATGGTTAAGAAGCCTATTTGATTATGCACATATTGAATCACATGATTATGGAGAGCTCGTATTTGGTTTGGGAGGATGACCTTCAAATAAGATATCACTAAATCAAATGGTTGGTTAGATAAATAGTTAAGTGGATTGCCTAGCACTAGCTAGATCCCATAAGCAAAAGCTTCATCAAGGGCTATCAATCCACACAGTTAAATAATTAAGTTTATAGACATAATATAAATTAATTGAATCAATAATAAAAAAGGTATTGAAATTAAACACAATAAATGCTTGCTAAATAGAAATACTATAAATGACTAATATAGAAATAAACAAGTTAACACTAGTGCTAAATGGCTTGGGCCTATTTCAAAAAATTAGGTAAGGGTATATGAATAGGTTGGGACATAGAGAATTATATTTGGTTAGGGTTAAGAGGGTGAAAATAACTTGATGTTATTTATTACCATAGTGATCATCAGTGGTTGAGGTAACCGTCAGTGGTCAAGGTGACCATTAATGGTTGGATATACCATTGATGATTGAGACAACTATCATTGCTTATTGTGTGTAGGTCTATATTGGTAAATAACTATTTGATAGGATGATAGAGTCAGATTTTAGGAGATGGGTTGGTGTTGGGCTGATTGTGAAAGGAAAATAAAGCAAATGAATATCAAAAAATAAAAACTTATCTTGCTGGAGGTTAATAAAATGAGTGGTTGAGGTAGTTGTCCTATTGGTGGATTCTAAAATGATTTCGATAGAGTAATGGTACTTGAAACTTTGGTGGAGTGGTAGTGGTAAGTGTGAACTAGGAATTTGACTAAGAAGAGGAGATTAGTATGGTGTTAGTGAATGAAACCAAATCAAAAACACATTAAACTAAAATCTTCATGCCTAGCTACTAGGGTGAGCTTAGTAACAAAAAAAAATGACAAACATAATTAAAAATTAAGTAAAAACAACAAAAATTCCTTCACCTTCCTTGGATGATCTAAATGCCTTTTGTAGTAGTGGCTTACTTAGCTTTGTGCTCATGTTGTCCTTGGCAATGGAAGCTTGGTTACCTCTATTTCTCCTTGGCACCTTTGGCTTATGGATTGGCTTGGATTAGAATCAATTTGGCATGGAAACACTAGTTGTATGAAGCTTTTGGAACCAATCCTATATTATAACTTTGCACAAATTAAGCTTATAAATGATGTGGTAAGGCCTCTTATTTATAGATTTTTGATATTGATTAGAATCAACTTGAACCATTCATCCTGAGATGAAGATGTGTGGTTGAGGATTAATTCAATTTTGCAATTAAAATTCATAAATAGGCTTATCAATGTTTAGGATAGAAAAGTAATTAAGAGGCATGGAGGGCTTTGATGAGGCATGGGAGGCATGAATCTTGATATTTGTCACATTTATGGCCTAGGGATGTCTTCCCAAGAAATGAAGTCACTTGATGATGCAAATATTCAATATTAATTTCCAAAAATAAGTATTCAACAAGTTTCCATGGAATTATTAATTAGGCTCTAATTTGGTTTAATTATCTCTTAATCATGATTAATCACTTTGTGCACAAATCACTCAAATTGATTAGAATGCTTTGCTATTGGTCCAAAATTTAACTGGATTGGAATTTGAAGGCAATGTCAGATGCATTGGATCTATTATCCCATTTAGGATGTTACCAAAAAAAAATAATGAAGGCACATGTCTTGTGTAAGAAATTTGATAGAAAAGATCAATCTAGAGCACCTAGGTGCAAAATTGGCATCTTGACTTGAAATGATTTGATCAAAGTTAGTTGGCCCATAAATTGCATCACCCATTTAGGGATACCATAGCTAGAATTAGCACTTGAATATATCAATTTAAACTCATTTAATGTGCTTTGGTGTTTTTAGGCAAAATTGTGCATTTTGGTGGAAATTAGTCAAAAGTCGGGTTGGAGGTTATCGATGGCCAGTTTTAGGTTTCTATAGTTTTCCCCTATTTAGGAAGATGTTGTAAACCATAGGCAAAGCAATGTATTCTCAAATAATGAGAGATGGCATGTATGAAAAAAAGAATATGATGGTTGAAGAGCAAAGCTCCAAATGGTTTTAGGAAGCCTATGATGATGCCCCCTTGAGGGAGTGGTCATCACATTTGTTGATGGATAGTCCCTTGAAAATAAATAAGAAGAAAGGTGGAATTAACCTATGGTTGAGATTAATACAAATGAGAAAATGCCTACATGCATTGATTTAAAAAGGATGTTGATTTGCCCAAAGGTGGTTATAATCAAGAATAAAATTCAAAATAATGATTTTTCCATAGGCAGTTATAATCATTAAGAGGACATGGATTGGCTAAAGATGATGGTTCCTTAGTTAGGGATGATTTCAAGAATAACTCAAGGTGTCATGTCCCCTTTTCAGTTGACATCTTCAAAGTTGAGGATTAGCCTATTATGCGACCTTTGTAGGCTGAGAGGATGGATAGAGGGTCTTGATGGAGCTTGGCTTGGCTTCGATTAGAAGAATTTATTTTAGTTGGCATTCATTTGGGCTTTTTTGGGCATGTTTGTCTGAGCTCCTATTATATAGGGAATGTTAGCATTCAGTAGAGCATCCCTATTATGGCATGATCATGTGCAGAATCACTCCCTGATTCACCAGCTTCAGTCGGTTTGAGGATCTGATATGTATTGAGGGAGATATTAATATTTGATTGATTTAATCAAATATTAATTATTTAGCATATTTCAATTGAGAAACCCTAATTCTAATTTAAGAAAACCCTAATTAGGGAAAGCATACATTTTTGAGGGTATAAGGGTTTCTCATGGGAGAGAGTTGAATAATGATTTTGATTATTGATATTGATTGTTGTTAAGAATTCTTCTGTGAAGACTGAGCCAAGGGTTCCAGGATTCCATTTGCATTGGAGAACGTCCACTCTTTAGTGTGTGTGATTCAGAGGCTATGAGATATCAGCTAATTTATTGCCAATTTGAGAGATAGCTTCATACAAAAGTTATCACAAAGGTTTATAGGGTTGGGAGATAACTTCACACAGAAGTTATCACAGGTATTTCATGTATTTATTTCATTAGGTTTTGATTCAATAAATTATACAGATAGAGATCTTTAGATTAGGTATCTAGAATATAGGCCACCACATATTATCTTGTCTATACAAAATCTGTACTAATCCGTGTAATTTCATACAATTCTACCACAGGCCAGACATCATCGCAGGGGATACAGGAATCGACATCGACATCTCAATGATCGACATCGACCGACTGAAGACTGACGTCATCATAGCAGCTGACCTACAGAGATTGACATCAGAATAATATCGATCGATGATGGCAGAATAATCAACGTCAGTGACTGTGTTGTTGACACAGCAACCCGAGAGCCGCACAGATTCAGGGTTTATGTCCAGATTTGCAAAAGACCAGGTTTTGAGTCAAAAATTGTATTACTTTATATGCATGCCAAAGATTCAATATTGTAATCATTCTGAAGAATAATAAGAGCATTGATTAGCCAATTGATAGATTATACTACTGTCTATCTATTTAATTGAATTTATTCTACAAAATCATATCTTTGTTCAGAGCTTTTATCTTTCTATATTCCCTATTTGAAGGGGATATTACAGTGGTATCAGAGCCAAATTCCTGCCATCTTGTTGGGTAGTTTGGGTAGTTTGGACATTGAATCCGTAAGTTAATCATGGGTACTTCCAGTACCCAGAGATAGTGGGACAAGGATATGAAGAAGCTAAAACAAAGTTTGAACTAGTTGGTTGAAACCCAGAGGAGGATGAGTGAATTTATTTTAGAACCTACATTCAAACAAAAATTCACACGGTATATGGAAGCGAATGAGGAGTGGGAGTTATTATCACCTGAGGTAAGGGAGAGGATGTCTTTTGATCCCTTTGTTAAGCTGAGGAGAGAGCACTACAGATTAGTTAGATAGGATAGCAGCATGTCCCATGATTCTTATGAGATAGGAGATGGTGATGATGAGATAGCTTCAGCAGTAGCCTCTTCAGAGATAGATGAGGATGAGTCTGATGCTTGCACTCAGAGTGTAGAGGTGTACTCAGATGTTAGTACACTGAGTGTTGATGATCTCTTAGATATGGTAGAGATTGTAGAAGAGTCCCAAGATCTGATTATTGTAGATGACACCCAGGAGGATGTAGTGGACAGTCTTGAGGACTTAGTTTCCTCGGCAGTTTCTATTGATATGGAGGAGTTGGACAGCGATGCTACAGTTATTGATACTTTGTATGTTGATATGAGCTATGGATTTGATTCATAGAGTATGGATGGTAGTACGCCAAAGATCAGTGATTTTGAGTCTACTCTTTTGGATTGTGCATCAGAGGAGGATTGTAGGAGACAATCTAGCCAGTGCCATCATGTGTCTAGTCAGCTGAGAGTTAGTGAGCGAGATATTGCTACCGCTTGCAAGCATTTCGATGCTGCTCATCAGTTGTTAGTAATTTATGGATGGGGTTCTCCTACTAGCATTGAGTAGGGAGGCAATTATTTGTCCTTGATAGAGATCCACTCTTTATGGGAGGCTATCCAGATTTTGAGATAAGATTATATGCAGTTGGTAGCCGACAAAGATTATCTTATAGAGTGGGGCAGCACAGCATATGATGCATTATTGGTCAAGGAAGATAAGGTGAGTGAGCTTACTCAATAGCTTGAGGTTACTTTTGAGATTCTTGAGAGTACGCAGTTGGGTTTCGAGGAGTCACAGTTTCATTTGGCTGAGGTGATCATGGAGTTAGAGTGACTTCAGTGTTTACCAGAGTTGGTACAGTCATAGGTTGTGGTATTTGGGGACACGAGGGTGCCCATGGTTGAGATTGTTAGAGATATTGGGGATGAGCATATATCTATCCTCGATGCTAGTATTGGCTCATTTATACTGAAGTTACATTCAGTTGAGTTGGGTGCTATAGTCGAGCATGGTAGTCAGCCTGATATGGTGATAGGTGCTGGGGTTGATAGTTTGGCGGTGCATGACTAAGAGCAGGAGCTGATGAGATATGTTGATCATAGTAGAGGTATAGTGTGTGGATTCTCCATACTTGGCATAGTTCCATTTGGGAGTTATTGCAGAGTTAGAGTGTGCCTTCTGCATAGCATGGTGGAACGTGTACCTGGTATTTGTGATCTGGGAGTTTGGTTGAGTTGCATTTGCTAGTTTGATTATGGATTCCTCTTTGTTTTATTTTAGAGGATATTACAAGAGCTTGTGTTGATTATCATCAGTATAGATCATGACTACATTTGGGATCCATGTGGATTGATTGGTTTATTATTCTAAGATTGCTTGGGGACAAGCAATTTTAGGAGGGGCAGATTGTCATGTCCCCTTTTCAGTTGACATCTTCAGAGTTGAGGATTAGCCTATTATGCGACCTTTGTAGGCTGAGAGGATGGATAGAGGGTCTTGATGGAGCTTGGCTTGGCTTCAATTAGCAAAATTTGTTTTAATTGGCATTCATTTGAGCTTTTTCGAGCATGTTTGTCTGAGCTCCTATTATATAGGGAATGTTAGCATTTAGCGGATCATCCCTATTATGGCATGATCATGTGCAGAATCACTCCCTGATTCACCAGCTTTAGTTGGTTCAAGGATCTGATATGTATTGAGGGAGATATTAATATTTGATTGATTTAATCAAATATTAATTATTTAGCATATTTTAATTGATAAACCCTAATTCTAATTTAAGAAAACCCTAATTAGGGCAAGCATACATTTTTGAGGGTATAAGGGTTTCTCATGGGAGAGAGCTGAATAATGATTTTGATTATTGATATTGATTATTGTTAAGAATTCTTCTGTGAAGACTGAGCCAAGGGTTCCAGGATTCCATTTGCATTGGAGAACATCCACTCTTCAGTGTGTGCGATTCAGAGGCTGTGAGATATCAGTTGATTTATTACTGATTTGAGAGATAGCTTCATACAAAAGTTATCACAGAGGTTTATAGGGTTGGTAGATAACTTCACACAGAAGTTATCATAGGTATTTCATGTATTTATTTCATTAGGTTTTGATTTAATAAATTATATAGATAGAGATCTTCAGATCAGGTATCTAGAATACAGGCCACCGCATATTATCTTGTCTGTACAGAATCTATACTGATCTATGCAATTCCATACAGTTCTACCACATGCCGGATAATGCTGCAGGGGATATAGGAATTGACATCAGCATCCCAGTGACTGACATTAGCCGACTGAAGACCGACGTTGGCATAGCAACCAACCTATAGAGACCGACGTCGACATACTATCGACTGATGATAGCAGAATAACTGACGTCGGTGACTGTGTTGTTGACATAGCAACCCGAGAGCCGCACAGATTCAAGGTTTATGTCCAGATTTGCAAAAGACCAAGTTTTGAGTCAAAATTTGTATTACTTTATATACATGCTAGAGATTCAATATTGTAATCATTTTGAAGATTAATAAGAGCACTGATTAGCTAGTTGATAGATTATACTATTGTCTATCTATTTAATTGAATTTATTCTATAAAATCGTATCTTTGTTCAGAGCTTTTGTCTTTCTATATTCCCTATTTGAAGGGGATATTACAGTGGTATCAGAGCTTTTGTCTTTCTATATTCCCTATTTGAAGGGACTATTACAGTGGTATCAGAGCCAAATTCATGCCATCTTGTTGGGTAGTTTGGGTAGTTTGGACATTGAATCGACAAGTTGATCATGGGTGCTTCCAGTACTCAAAGACAGTGCGATAAGGATATGAAGAAGCTAAAACAAAGTTTGAACTAGTTGGTTGAAACCCAGAGGAGGATGAGTGAATTAATTTCAGACCCTACATTTGAAGACAAATTCACATGGTATATGGCAGCAAATGAGGAGTGGGAGTTATTATCACCTAAGGTTCAGGAGAGGATGTCTTTTGATTGCTTTGTTAAGCTGAGGAGAGAGCACTATAGATCAGTTAGATAAGATAGCAGCATGTCCCATGATTCTTATGAGATAGGAGATGGTGACGATGAGATAGTTTTAGTAGCAGTCTCTTCAGAGATAGATGAGGATGAGTCCGATGCTTGCACTCAGAGTTTAGAGGTGTACTCAGATGTTAGTACACTGAGTGTTGATGATCTCTCAGATATGGCAGAGATTGTAGAAGAGTCCCAGGATTTGATTATTGTAGATGACACCCAGGAGGATGTAGTGGATAGTTTTGAGGACTTAGTTTCCTCGATAGTTTCTTTCGGTATGGAGGAGTTGGACAGCGATGCTACAGTTATTGATACTCTGTATGTTGATATGAGCTATGGAGTTGATTCATAGAGTATGGATGGTACTACGCCAGAGATTTGTGATTTTGAGTCTACTCTTTTGGACCGTGCATTAGAGGAGGATTATAGGAGACAATCTAGCCAATGCCATCATGTGTCTAGTCAGCTGAGAGTTAGTGAGTGAGATATTGCTACCGCTTGCAAGCATTTCGATGCTGCTCATCAGTTGTTATAAATTTTTAGATGGGGTTTTCCTACTAGCATTTAGTAGGGAGGTAGTTATTTGTCCTCGATAGAGATCCACTCTTTATGGGAGGCTATCTAGATTTTGACATAGGATTATATGCAGTTGGTAGCTGATAGAGATTATCTTATGGAGTGGGGCAGCACAGCATATGATGCATTATTGGTCAAGGAAGATAAGGTGAGTGAGCTTATTCAGTAGCTCAAGGTTACTTCTGAGATTCTTGAGAGTATGTAGTTGGCTTTCGAGAAGTCACAATTTCATTTGGCTAAGGTGATCATGGAGTTAGAGTAACTTTAGTGTTTACTAGAGTTGGTACAGTCACAAGTTGTGGTATTTGGGGACACGAGGGTGCCCATGGTCAAGATTGTTAGAGATAGTGGGGATGAGCATATATCTATCCTCGATGCTAGTATTGGTTTGTTTCTACTAAAGTTACATTCAATTGAGTTGGGTGCTAGAGTCGAGCATGGTAGTCAGCCTGATATGGTGATAGGTGCTGGGGTTGACAGTTTGGCAGTGCATGACTTAGAGCAAGAGTTGATGAGATATGTTGATCACAGTAGAGGTATAGTGTGTGGATTCTCCATACTTGGTGTAGTTCCATTTGGGAGTTGTTGGAGAGTTGGAGTGTGCCTTCTGCATAACATGGTGGAACATGTACTTGGTATTTGTGATCTTAGAGTTTGGTTGAGTTGCATTCACCAATTTGATTATGGATTCCTCTTTGTTTTATTTCAGAGGATATTGCAGGAGCTTGTGTTGATTGTCATCAGTATAGATCATGAATACATTTGGGATCCAGGTGGATTGATTGGTTTATTGTTCTGAGATTGCTTGGGGATAAGCAATTTCAGGAGGGGTGGATTGTCATGTCACCTTTTCAATTGACATCTTCAGAGTTGAGGATTAGCCTATTATGCAACCTTCGTAGGCTGAGAGGATGGATAGAGGGTCTTGATGAAGCTTGGCTTGACTTCGATTAGCAGAATTTGTTTCAATTAGCATTTATTTGGGCTTTTTTAGGCACATTTGTTTGAGAACCTATTATATAGGGAATGTTAGCATTTAGCAGAGCATCCTTGTTATGGCATGATCATGTGCAGAATCACTCCCTGATTCATGAGATTCAGTCGGTTCGAGGATCTGATATGTATTGAGGGAGATATTAATTTTTGATTGATTTAATCAAATATTAATTATTTAACATATTTTAATTGAGAAACCCTAATTCTAATTTAAGAAAACCCTAATTACGGCAAGCATACATTTTTGAGGGTATAAGGGTTTCTCATGGGAGAGAGTTGAATAATGATTTTGATTATTGATATTGATTATTGTTAAGAATTCTTCTGTGAAGACTGAGCTAAGGGTTCCAGGATTCCATTTGCATTGGAGAACATCCACTCTTTAGTGTGTGCAATTCAGAGGCTATGAGATATTAGCTGATTTATTGCCAATTTGAGAGATAGCTTCATACAGAAGTTATCATAGAGGTTTACAGGGTTGGGAGATAACTTCACACAAAAGTTATCACAGGTATTTCAAGTATTTATTTCATTAGGTTTTGATTCAATAAATTATACAGATAGAGATCTTTAGATCAGGTATCCAGAATATAGGCCACCACATATTATCTTGTCTATACAGAATCTGTACCGATCTGTGCCATTTCATACAATTCTACCATAGGCCAGACAATGCCACAGGGGATACAAGAACCAACATCGACATCCCAGTGACCGACATCGATCGACATCGGCATAGTAGCTGACCTACAGAGAATGACATCGGCATAATATCGATCGATGATGGCAGAATAACCAACGTCAGTGACTGTGTTGTTGACACAGCAACTCGAGAGCCACACAGATTCAGGGTTTATGTCCGGATTTGCAAAAGACCAGGTTTTGAGTCAAAATTTGTATTAATTTATATGCATGCTAAAGATTCAATATTGTATTCATTCTGAAGAATAATAAGATCATTGATTAGCCAGTTGATAGATTATACTACTGTCTATCTATTTAATTGAATTTATTCTACAAAATTGTATCATTGTTCAGAGCATTTGTCTTTCTATATTCCCTATTTGAAGGGCATATTATAGTGGTATCAGAGCCAAATTCCTGCCATCTTGTTGGGTAGTTTGGACATTGAATCAGCAAGTTAATCATGGGTACTTCCAGTACCCAGAGATAGTGGGACAAGGATATGAAGAAGCTAAAACAAAGTTTGAACCAGTTGGTTGAAACCCAGAGGAGGATGAGTGAATTTCTTTTAGACCCTACATTCAAAGACAAATTCACACGGTATATGGCAGCGAATGAGGAGTGGGAGTTATTATCACCTAAAGTTTGGGAGAGGATGTCTTTCGATCCCTTTGTTAAGCTGAGGAGAGAGCACTACAGATCAATTAGATAGGATAGCAGCATGTCCCATGATTCTTATGAGATAGGAGATGGTGACGATGAGATAGTTTCAGCAGCAGCCTCTTCAGAGATAGATGAGGATGAGTCTGATGCTTGCACTCAGAGTGTAGAGGTGTACTCAAATGTTAGTACACTGAGTGTTGATGATCTCTTAGATATGGCAGAGATTGTAGAAGAGTCCCAGGATCTGATTATTGTAGATGACACTTAGGAGGATGCAGTGGACAATTTTGAGGACTTAGTTTCCTCAGTAGTTTCTTTCGATATGGAGGAGTTGGACAATGATGCTACAGTTATTGATACTCTGTATGTTGATATGAGCTATGGATTTGATTCATAGAGTATGGATGGTAGTACGCCAGAGATTTGTGATTTTGAGTCTACTCTTTTGGACCGTGCATCAGAGGAGGATTGTAGGAGACAATCTAGCCAGTGCCATCATGTGTCTAGTTAGCTGAGAGTTAGTGAGTGAGATATTGCTACCACTTGCAAGCATTTCAATGCTGCTCATCAGTTTTTAGCACTTTATGGATGGGGTTTTCCTACTAGCATTGAGCATTGAGGTAGTTATTTATCCTTGACAGAGATCCACTCTTTATGGGAGGCTATCCAGATTCTGAGATAAGATTATATGCAGTTGGTAGCCGACATAGATTATCTTATGGAGTGGGGCAGTACAGCATATGATGCATTATTGGTTGAGGAAGATAAGGTGAGTGAGCTTACTCAGCAGCTTGAGGTTACTTTTGAGATTCTTGAGAGTACGCAGTTGGCTTTCGAGGAGTCACAGTTTCATTTGGCTGAGGTGATCATGGAGTTAGAGTGACTTCAGTGTTTACCAGAGTTGGTATAGTCACATGTTGTGGTATTTGGGGACACGAGGGTGCCCATGGTCAAGATTTTTAGAGATAGTGGGGATGAGCATATATCTATCCTTGATGCTAGTATTGGTTTGTTTCTACTGAAGTTACATTTAGTTGAGTTGGGTGCTAAATTTGAGCATGGTAGTCAGCCTGATATGGTGATAGGTGCTGGGGTTGACAGTTTGGTGGTGCATGAGTAGGAGTTGATGAGATATGTTGATCATAATAAAATTATAGTGTGTGGATTCTCCATACTTGGCGTAGTTCCATTTGGGAGTTGTTGTATTGTTGGAGTGTGCCTTCCCATAGCATGGTGGAACGTGTACCTGGTATTTGTGATCTGGGAGTTTGGTTGAGTTGCATTCACCAGTTTGATTATGGATTCCTCTTTGTTTTATTTTAGAGGATATTGCAAGAGCTTGTGTTGATTGTCATCAGTATAGATCATGACTACATTTGGGATCTAGGTGGATTGATTGGTTTATTGTTCTAAGATTGCTTGGGGACAAGCAATTTTAGGAGGGGCAGATTGTCATGTCCCCTTTTCAATTGACATCTTCAGAGTTGAGGATTAGCCTATTATGCAACCTTCATAGGCTGTGAGGATGGATAGAGGGTCTTGATGGAGCTTAGCTTGGCTTTGATTAGCAAAATTTGTTTCAGTTGGCATTCATTTGAGCTTTTTCGAGCATGTTTGTCTGAGCTCCTATTATATAGGGAATGTTAGCATTCAATAGAGCATCCCTATTATGGCATGATCATGTGCAGAATCACTCCCTGATTCACCAGCTTCAGTTGGTTCGAGGATTTGATATGTATTGAGGGAGATATTAATATTTGATTGATTTAATGAAATTTTAATTATTTAGCATATTTTAATTGAGAAACCCTAATTCTAATTTAAGAAAACCCTAATTAGGGCAATCATACATTTTTGAGGGTATAAGGGTTTCTCATGGGAGAGAGTTGAATAATGATTTTGATTATTATTAAGAATTCTTTTGTGAAGATTGAGCCAAGGGTTCCAGGATTCTGTTTGCATTGGAGAACGTCCACTCTTCAGTGTGTGCAATTCAGAGGCTGTGAGATATCAGTTTATTTATTACCGATTTGAGAGATAGCTTCACACAAAAGTTATCACAGAGGTTTTTATTGTTGGGAGATAACTTCACATAGAAGTTATCATAGGTATTTCATGTATTTATTTCATTAGGTTTTGATTTAATAAATTATACATATAGATATGTTCAGATCAGGTATCTAAAATACAGGCCGCCACATATTATCTTGTCTATACAGAATCTATACCAATTTGTACAATTATATACACTTCTACCACAGGCCAGACAACGCTGCAGGGGATACAAGAACCGACATCAGCATCCTAGTGACTGACATTGGCCGATTGAAGACTGATGTCGGCATAGCAGTCGACCTATAGAGACCAACATCAGAATAATATCAATTGATGATAGTAGAATAACTGACGTCAATGACTGTGATGTTGACATAGCAACCTGAGAGCCGCACATATTTAGGGTTTATGTCTAGATTTGCAAAAGACCAAGTTTTGAGTCAAAATTTGTATTACTTTATATACATGCCAGAGATTCAATATTGTAATCATTTTGAAGAATAATAAGAGCACTGATTAGCCAGTTGATAGATTATACTATTGTCTATCTATTTAATTGAATTTATTCTATAAAATCGTATCTTTGTTCAGAGCTTTTGTCTTTCTATATTCCCTATTTGAAGGGGATATTACAGTGGTATCAGAGCTTTTGTCTTTCTATATTCCCTATTTGAAGGGGCTATTACAGTGGTATCAGAGCCAAATTCCTGCCATCTTGTTGGGTAGTTTGGACATTGAATCGGCAAGTTAATCATGGGTACTTCCAGTACTCAAAGATAGTGGGACAAGGATATGAAGAAGTTGAAACAAAGTTTGAACCAGTTGGTTGAAACCCAGAGGAGGATGAGTGAATTTATTTTAGACCCTACATTCGAAGACAAATTCACACAGTATATGGCAGTGAATGAGGAGTGGGAGTTATTATCACTTGAGGTTTAGGAGAGGATGTCTTTTGATTGCTTTGTTAAGCTAAGGAGAGAGCACTATAGATCAATTAGATGGGATAGCAGCATGTCCCATGATTCTTATGAGATAGGAGATGGTGACGATGAGATAGTTTCAGGAGCAGCCTCTTCAGAGATAGATGAGGATGAGTCTGATGCTTGCACTCAGAGTGTAGAGGTATACTTAGATGTTAGTACACTGAGTGTTGATGATCTCTCAGATATGGTAGAGATTGTAGAAGAGTCCCAGGATCTGATTATTGCAGATGACACCTAGGAGGATGCAGTGGATAGTTTTGAGGACTTAGTTTCCTCAACAGTTTCTTTTGGTATGGAGGAGTTAGATAGAGATGCTACAATTATTGATACTCTGTATGTTGATATGAGCTATGGAGTTGATTCACAGAGTATGGATGGTAGTACGCTAGAGATTAGTGATTTTGAGTCTACTCTTTTGGACCGTGCATCAGAGGAGGATTGTAGGAGACAATCTAGCTAGTGCCATCATGTGTCAGTTAGCTGAGAGTTAGTGGGTGAGATATTGCTACCACTTGCATGCATTTCAACGCTACTCATCAATTGTTAGCAATTTATGGATGGGGTTATCCTACTAGCATTGAGTAGGGAGGTAGTTATTTGTCCTTGATAGAGATCCACTCTTTATGGGAGGCTATCTAGATTCTGAGATAGGATTATATGCAGTTGGTAGCCGACATAGATTATCTTATGGAGTGGGGCAGCACAGCATATGATGCATTATTGGTCAAGGAAGATAAGGTGAGTGAGCTTACTCAGCAGCTCGAGGTTACTTCAAAGATTCTTGAGAGTATGTAGTTGGATTTCGAGGAGTCATAGTTTCATTTGGCTGAGGTGATCATGGAGTTAGAGTGACTTCAGTGTTTACCAGAGTTGGTACAGTCACAAGTTGTGGTATTTGGGGACACGAGGGTGCCCATGGTCAAGATTGTTAGAGATAGTGGGGATGAGCATATATCTATCCTTTATACTAGTATTGGTTTGTTTCTACTAAAGTTACATTTAATTGAGTTGGGTGCTACAGTCGAGCATGGTAGTCAGCCTGATATGGTGATAGGTGCTGGGGTTGATAGTTTGGCAGTGCATGACTTAGAGCAAGAGTTGATGAGATATGTTGATTACAGTAGAGTTATAGTGTGTGGATTCTCCATACTTGGTGTAGTTCCATTTGGGAGTTGTTGGAGAGTTGGAGTGTGCCTTCTGCATAACATGGTGGAATGTGTACCTGGTATTTGTGATCTTGGAGTTTGGTTGAGTTACATTCACCAATTTGATTATGGATTTCTCTTTGTTCTATTTTTGAGGATATTACAGGAGCTTGTGTTGATTGTCATCAGTATAGATCATGACTACATTTGGGATCCAGGTGGATTGATTGGTTTATTGTTCTGAGATTGCTTGGGGACAAGCAATTTCAGGAGGGGCAGATTGTCATGCCACCTTTTCAGTTGACATCTTCAAAGTTGAGGATTAGCCTATTATGCGACCTTCGTAGGCTGAGAGGATGGATAGAGGGTCTTGATGAAGCTTGGCTTGACTTTGATTAGCAAAATTTGTTTCAATTGGCATTCATTTGGGCTTTTTCAGGCACATTTGTTTGAGCTCCTATTATAAAGGGAATGTTAGAATTTAGTAGAGCATCCCTGTTATGGCATGATCATGTGCAGAATCACTCCCTGATTCATGAGCTTCAGTCGGTTTGAGGATCCGATATGTATTGAGGGAGATATTAATATTTGATTGATTTAATCAAATATTAATTATTTAACATATTTTAATTGAGAAACCCTAATTCTAATTTAAGAAAACCCTAATTAGGGAAAGCATACATTTTTGAGGGTATAAGGGTTTCTCATGGGAGAGAGTTGAATAATGATTTTGATTATTGATATTGATTATTGTTAAGAATTCTTCTGTGAAGACTGAGCCAAGGGTTCCAGGATTCCATTTGCATTGGAGAACATCCACTCTTCAGTGTGTGTAATTTAGAGGCTATGAGATATCAGTTGATTTATTTCTAATTTGAGAGATAGCTTCATACAGAAGTTATCATAGAGGTTTACAGGGTTGGGAGATAACTTCACATAGAAGTTATCATAGGTATTTCATGTATTTATTTCATTAGGTTTTGATTCAATAAATTATACAGATAGAGATCTTCAGATCAGGTATCCAGAATATAGGCCACTGCATATTATCTTATCTGTATGGAATCCGTACCAATCCGTGTAATTCCATATAGTTCTACCACAGGCTGGACAGTGCCGTAGGGATACATGAACCGACATCGACATCCCAATGACCGACATCAGCTGACTAAAGACTGACATCAACATAGTAGCTGACCTACAGAGATCGATGTCAACATAATATTGATCGACGATGGTAGAGTAATCGACGTCGACGACTATGTTGTTGACACAACCTGAGAGCCGCATAGATTCAGGGTTTATGTCCAGATTTGCAAAAGACTAGGTTTTGAGTCAAAATTTTTATTACTTTATATACATGCCAGAGATTCAATATTGTAATCATTTTGAAGAATAATAAGAGCACTGATTAGCCAGTTGATAGATTATACTACTGTCTATCTATTTAATTGAATTTATTCTACAAAATCATATCTTTGTTCAGAGCTTTTGTCTTTCTATATTACCTATTTGAAGGGGATATTACAATGGTATCAGAGCTTTTGTCTTTCTATATTCCCTATTTGAAGGGGATATTACAGTGGTATCAGAGCTTTTGTCTTTCTATATTCCCTATTTGAAGGGGATATTACACAAAGATATAACCTATAATATAGATTAAAGATGAGTGGGTGAAAAGTGATGAAAGAGATGGATAGATGAATAAGATTGATCATTAGAAATGATTTAGTTATACCTACCAATGAGGAGATTCTCACCCTTATTAACAATGATACAACTAGAATGGTCAATGGGTTGATTTTATCAAAGGTGGGATGGAAGGATTTGCCAAGGTGCCAAGGAAAAACTTTTGTGGCTCCTTTGATTGTAGACCTTCCTGAAGCTAATTTTTGCTAGAACATGTGATGGTAGGCTTCATGATAGAACAACATGAAGACTTGGCCAAAATATGTGTAAGGACTTACTCCCGATCCAATAAACATTTGAAAATAATGTACCAATGATAAAAACCATGATGACAATATTAATGGATGAATATGGATGGACTCAAGAATAATGTGCTTGAGGAATCACCCAATGAACACATATAGACTAAGTCAAGGCAATAGTGTTGAAAGAAAACAAACAAGTAACTGAATAAATAAACAAATAAGCAAATTAAAATAAACAAACAAATATAAAGTCTAAAAAAAAAAGCAAATGAAAGCATCCCAATAATGACAATGCCCCAGTAAGACGGATTGAAGATAACTAACTTAGCTTAGACAAGATAAATGTTTTTATATTTTGAAATATTATTATTTTTTTAGCATTTTTAGGTATCTTAACTTGTTAGAGAATGATAAGATACCTGCTCACAAAATGGTGAGAGTGTTTGGCTTAGGTTGCTCACAAAATAGTGAGAGCATATTGAAAGGGGGACTGAGGTGACCTCAACATGAATTGAGCATGACCTACAGTCTTAAAATGACCTCAAGTCATAGTAATTCCATTCATTCACATAAAAGGTAGGGAAAAACCAACTAGGTCCCAACAAGTTCTCAAATACGATAAATGGTTAGTCAAATGAAAATAGTAATGGCAAGGTGATGTGGCAATACATGATAAATAAGTGTTGTCCCTAGTTTACCCATAAGCAGTTATAACTAGGATACAACAACATAGGTCAATGATATTAATTATCCCATAGGTGGTTATAATTAGTAGCAAGACTAGTGAGACACTGATTTTCCCATAGGTGGTTATAATTAGGCTCACATAAGCAAGCTTGATACAAGATGGAAAATAAAAGATATCTTATTAGATCAACTATCACACTACTTTCATAGACTATCATTATAAACATAGATTGGATTGATAATTGAAACTTGATTGGAATCCCCCCATAAAAGGTGTGGGAAGAATCAAATGAACCAAGATTAAAATAGGATTGGGTAGGGTGAATCAAAATAGGCTTTGGTCTTGATAGGAATGGAATGGTTAGATGGCACGGTCTTGCTCTAAGATAATGATGGTTTGATAATTTGGATAAAATGGTAAAAGGGTTACCCCTAAGTGATGGGGTAAATGGTAGGAATATGTGACAATGGCACAAGGATATGTAGCAATGATCAATGGCATATCAATGAAATGGTATGGTACATGTTTTTGGATTGGGTGTGGTTTTTGATTCTATTGTTCTTGCTAATATGGAAATGCACATCTTAATCAAAAAATGATACAAATAGAATAATCAATCATGTTAATTTATAGCCCACACATCATCTGAATAACTACTCTATCAAGAATAGCCTGTAGATTTGATTGTCAAGAATTCTTTTATGATCTTCATTGGTCATTGATTTTGATTCTTTCAAGTGTGGAGACAAGGTATACTTATATCTCTACAAAGGAAATTATAACCATGGATGGTAAATAAAGACAAATAACAAATGGTAGGTTTGATTATGAAATGAAAAGGTTGATGATAATGGAATGTGGTTTGGTTGGGAAACAAATGAAGATTTGGACTTTTAGTCACACATAATGTTGTTGATGCTAGATTCAACATAACTTTGGTTATGGTGGGACAGAAGAATTTTTATCTCAATAGGACCACCATATTTTTATGTTGTTTGATCTTGAGAGTAGCTACCATTTGATTAGTCTATAGATTGGAAGCTATTTTGATTTGATCTTTGATTTCATCTTCATCAAGTAGTGAAGGACTTTTGTGCTTAGCTATTGGTGCCTCAAAGATGTTTTCACCAATGAAGTTTTCTTGATTATCCCATAGCACATTTGAGAAGGTTTCATTAAGGAATGCTGATTTTAAATTTTATTATCTTCTATCACTTTTGAAAAAGTTTCACTAGAAGATGTTGAGTTCTGACTTTAATTGTCCTACAGTGCCTTTAAAAAGGTTTCATTATGAGAGTGTTCTTCTGCTATATGAATGTGGTTTTGGCCTCCTTGCTCTTCTTCAACTATTATGTTTCCATGGATATAGTTCAACAAAGTGTGATTCTATCAATCCCAATTGACACTTATGGGAGATTTAATGCCAATAATATGGCTATTTTGGTTGATGGTAATGGCTTGTAGAATGGTAATAGAATGGGCAGATGCTGCATAATCCTTGTAGAAGATACTAGGATAGCTTGTGTTGAAGTTGAAGCATTCATCCTCAAAAATTATATAAGGATCATAAATGTATTCAAATTGATCTAAAAGGCATGCGTAACCAATGTTATAACAACTATGACCATATTCTTCTTCTGAATCTGATTCCAACTCAAGGGACTTTGAATCTAATGTTGAGACTGATGTTGATTCAAATTTTGATGGTAAGTCCATTATCAGTTCAAGAATAGAACCCAACTCTAATTTTGATTCTTTATCTAATGGGTACTTTGTTATAATGATTTCTTGTTGAATTTTTGGTTTTAGATAAGTAATAGCCTATGATGTCATAATGGGCTCCACAAAAACTAGTTTGTTAAAGTGAGACTCCTCTAGGATGGGAAAAAGGTCAAGAGAACTCCTCAGAGATTGGATTTTGAATAGGAGGCTCTTGAAAAATAAGCACATGGTCAAGGTAATGATTTACCCAAAGGTATTTATAATCATTAAGAAGTGACTCGATAAATACTAGATCATTAGTGTAAGACTTCTCGACAACTGGTTTAAGATCAATAAGAAATTCATCACATGATGGCTTATCACAAATGGTTGGTTCAACAAAAACATCTTAGATTGGTTGATTCTCTTGGCCTTGGTTTCCAATGAGTTGGAAAATAATTTTTTTGAATATAGCTTGGTATTCAAATGATTGGATTGATTGAGGTTTGGTTGGGATTGGTAATAGACAAGGAATGACTTGTAGTTAGATAATGATAGGCCATTGGGGAGCATGATTTATTGCATGAGCTAAAGGACAAAGTCTTGAGATGGTAACAATAGGGTGGTGTGGATCTTGATTGCTTGCACAAGTCAAAGTACTAGGTCCTAGATTGATGAAGGGGCATTGTGGAGCTTGGTTTCTTGCACAAGCTAAATAATCTAAGTCTTCCTCATAAACTATATCATCCCAGTTGTGAGTTGCCTCATAAGCTGGTTCTTGTTTGTGCTCTATGTACTGATTATTTCAAAGAGGGTATGGATCCATATCCCAAACAACATTATCTATAGTTGGGTTTTCAGAATCCTCCTCACAAGCCTCTTCATGCCAATCAAGGTCTCAATTTAGATTTTGTGGATTTTGATTATATTCCCCATATGGATTATTATAGGGAGAATAATAAAACTTCTTAGAAAATCTTTCTCTATAGGGGTTCCTAGTGGGATTTTATGCAACCATTCTATCATAAGTTGGATTGTACATGACTCCATCATAAGTGTAGCTAGACATATCCATGTAAATGATGAAATCTGTAGAACAAAAAGGCTTAGATTTCTACAAACTCTAAAAAACTATCCAAAAGACAAATGGTTCAAAATTGGTCTAACTTGGTCAAAAGGTGGAGTTATGTCTCCAATGTGGTCTGAAAGTGGAGTTGTATCTCCAAAATGATTTGTACTAATACTTGGAATAAAACAACCTAACATCAAATGTCTAATGTCATATTCATAAAAGGTCAAGCATCTGAATAAAAATTGGCATGTCAAAGTGTTCCAAATAAGGTCTATACTAGGAAAGGGAAAAGTTGAGTTACTAGGTCTTTTATCCAAATGTGGATTCAAAAGCTAGGCTAAAAAAATGGGCATATGCTAGGATTTTTGTCTAAACGACATCAAAATCTAGACTTGAAACAAAGGATAATGTGATTTGATTTAATCTAAAAAGTTTGGAAACATATTTGACATAAACTCGACACCCAAAATCAGATATAAACATGATCAGTTGACATAAGGCATAAGATAAAAGGATCTTTGAGAAAGGCTATGTTCTCCCAAATAAAGGCACAAATAATGATGAGGATAGGTAGTAAACAAACAAACCATTAATAGTTTTAAAATTTGGGTAATCGATTAACCTAAGTTATACAACCTAAAAGAGAAAGATCTATGTATCAGCCCCATGAATTGAGGCCTAAACAAAAATCAATCAATGTTTGGATCCAAACTTGAAAAGGTTAATTGAAAACTCAATGTTGAAAACTAGGATTTGACCAAACAAGATAGACAAGATTGGATAACATGTCAGCACAAGATAAAATTCCAAATGGTATACATGACATGGCTTGAAACAAATAGTTTTTGGCACAAGGAAAAACAAGTCTTGAAATAAATTGAGAAACCTAACAATGTAAGCATGCTCAAATGATGTGGTCAATGCTATATTTCAAAAAATCAAAGGCTCAAATGGGTTGATATGATTTTGGTAGTGTAACATTACCCTTTGCAACTCAAATGACACACACACAAACAAGTTTAGCAAAAATTTCAAGGCATAAGTGTGGTGTAAAATAGCCATTATAACATCTCTTTAGATAAAAGAGTGACATATAGACAAAGTGGTTTGGACATGTTTTATACACAAACAAACAAGTTTTAGTCTAAAATATACCAAGTAAGATAAATGACCAAAATACATTAAGTATAATCATCCAAATCCTAACAAGGGTATGGTAATGTGGGGTTGACTAACTATTAAGTTTTGAACGTCTCTAGGGGAATCAATTGCACAATGACTTTCACATCAAATGATGTAAAATAGAAGCACAAAAATTGGGTGATCGTGACATTGACTAGTTGTTAAAACATCTAATCCTTTTTACAACTACTACATCATGTTGTTTGCTTAGTGTAGTATGATGTCCAAATGTAGATATGTCCTGTGTGCAACTCAAGAGTAAGTAAAGTTAATGTCAGGAGATGAAACCTTGGGTCAAATATTCCCTAAAGAACTCATGGGAGGTAATGACTTCCCCCTCACAAGCTAAGTTTTCATGAAATAAAAGACTAATAGAAAGACTTTAGGGTTATTTTCAAGATCACCCAAACTTTGATGATTTTTTGGGGAGTGCTTTAGAGGACATTCTTTCTAAGCCTTGGACTAGGATTTTTTCAATAGTAATGGAACTTTTGATTCCAAGGGTTCCCTAAATGGGACAAATAGAAGATCATACCCACAACATCCCTCTTTGTTCTAAACAAAATATAACTTAAATAACTAAATAAATACAAAAAACTTGGAAAGGTGAGTTCATTTTTAAGCCCAAATGGAAAATGAGGTTGTGTTCATTTGACCCCTTGGTCTTAGTTATAACATTGAAAATTAATGCTAAAAATACTTACTTAAGCACCTTAAATGTTACTTTAAGCACCAAAATAATGTTACTAATTCATTTTTAAGCATGCAAAAGGTAATTTAAACATATTTTTAGCAAATGTCAAGCTTGGTCCTACAACAAAAATGTTAGCATGTCCTTTAGCCTTGAAGCTATTTTGGGTTTGAAATAATGAACTTCAAGAAAAGAGATCTCAAGTTTTTGTTTTTAAGATAAACACAGTGACCGATGCCAGTTCTATAACTAATGATGGTTACACTTACTAACCAATGATAGTTATCTAGTTGACAATGATTATACCAATAGTAATCGATGATAGCTATGCAATCTGATGATGATTTTACTAACCAATGATATTTATTGTGTAAACCCTATGAAAAAGAAAAATGACAACAAAACAAAGTTAAAAAATCAAATTACAAGAGTTTTAATGATCGTCTTCATGTGTGGGATGTGTCTAGTCCCACCAAGCATTCCATTATGTGAACTAGGAATTTGACTACAAAGAGGAGATTAGTATGGTGTTAGTGAATGAAATAAAATAAAAAACACACTAAACTAACATCTTCATGCCTAGTTACTAGGGTGAGTTTAGTAACAAAAAAAATGACAAACAAAACTAAAAAGTAAGGAAAAACAACAAGAATTCCTTCACCTTTCTTAGATGCTCCAAATGCCTTTTGTATTAGTGGTTTTCTTGGCTTTGTGCTCATGAAGTCCTTGGCAATGGAAGCTTGGCTATCTCCATCTCTCCTTGGCACCTTTGGCTTATGGCTTGGCTTGGAATCAATTTGGCATGGTAAAACTAGTTGCATGAAGCTTTTGGAATCAATCTTGCATTATAACTTTGCAAAAATTAAGCTTATAAATGATGTGGTAAGGCCTCTTATTTATAGATTTTTGAGATTGATCAGAATCAACTTGAACCATCCATCCTGAGATGAAGATATGTGGTTGAGGATTAATTCAATTTTGAAATTAAAATTGATAAATAGGATCATCAACATTTGGG
This sequence comes from Torreya grandis, assembly GCA_037957365.1. Taxonomy (NCBI): domain Eukaryota; kingdom Viridiplantae; phylum Streptophyta; class Pinopsida; order Cupressales; family Taxaceae; genus Torreya; species Torreya grandis. Next base: position 2,635,832 of record JARHVA010000525.1, read on the forward strand.
ATAGAGGAGCAATTAAGAGGCATGGAGGGCTTTGATAAGGCATCAGAGGCATGAATCTTGATATTTGTGGCATTTATGGCCTAGGGATGTCTTCCCAATAAATGAGGTCACCTGATGATGCATATATTCAATATTAATTTCCAAAAATAAGTATTCAACAATTTTCCATGGAATTCTTAATTAGGATCTAATTTGGTTTAATTAGCTCTTAAGTATGATTAAGCACTTTGTGCACAAATTACTCAAATTGATCATAATGCCTTGTTATTGGTCCAAAATTCAACTGGATTGGAATTAGAAGGCAATGTTAGATTCATTAGATCCATTATTCCATATAGGATGTTACCAAAAATAAATAACAAAGGCTCATGTCTTGTGCAAGAGATTTGATAGGAAAGATCAATCTAGATCACCTAGGTGCAAAATTGGCATTTTGACTCGAAATGATCTGATCAAAGTCAGCTGGACCATAAATTGCATTTCCCCATTTAGGGATATCCTAGCTAGAATCAACACTTGAATATATAAATTTAAACTCATTTAATGTTTTTATTCCATATTTTGCATTTTGGTGGAAATTGATCAAAAGTTTAGTTGAAGGTTATCGGTGACTAATTTTAGGTGTCTACAGTAAGTTGGCTCTTTGGTGTGATGGCTAGATTACTAGATCATAGATGATGATTGAAATAAAAAAAGGAACTCTAGATGTACAAGCTATTGATAATAATTATAGATAGATTTCACCTCCCTGATCCTCTCTTTTATAGGCACAAGTAAGAGGTTTAAGTGGAGGTTCAATATGGGTGTTTAATTATAACTTGATCATACACAAATTTTCACATAGATGAGTACAAGTTATATCTATAAAAGCAAGGTGGAGTGGCTTGTATGTGTCTTTTTAAGGAGGTTCACCCTAACCTTCGGCAATCAAGGTGAGCTTCGATGGTCATCTTGACTGTCAGTGGTCGAGGGCCAACGTTCAAAGTGGGTAAAAAGCTAGGTTAAGTTAGTTAGTTAAAATGATTGTGGTTAGGATTGGTCTTTTATCAAAGGGTTAGATTGGTCCCAAGGTGGCCTTAAGGTGGTTTAGGGGTGTTTCAACATTCATAATCATAGTGTGTTGATTTCTAGTGTCTATAACATGCAAGGGAAGGACACTTTCCTAGGTGGAAAAAATAATTAAAACCAATAATGAATCTTCCCTAGTAGGGTAGATTTGGGAATGACACATCCCAATAATGGTTTAGGATATTAAAAGGAGTGAATTAAGAATTGCAACTAAATTTAGGACAAGATGAATATTTTTGGATTTTAGGGCTTTATATCTCATTTTGAGATTGTAATCCATTTCCAATTTTTAGGTCTTTTGATTATTTTCAAATTTTTAGGTATTTTTGGTTATTTAAATGCAATTAAGGATTATAACATATAAAATGAAGAGAATATTGCTTATATTTCTCATAAACTAGAGAGAGCATTGGAATGGGGTGACTAAGCTAACCTTAGATATTGAACCCTGCCTACATAGTCAAAATGGAATGCAGGTCAATGTAGTTCAAACCACTATGAATCAATATCCTAAAATATATTTCAAAATGGCAATAACCTAGAAAGAAACAATCTCACAAAATGGAAAAAGTGTTAGATAATGATTGCTCACAAAATGGAGATAGCATAGGAAAGGGGTGATTGAACTAACCTCAAAAATTGAGTGTTGCCCACATAGTCTAGATGGAACTCATGTCAATGTAGTTCCACACATAGGGTTCTTACTAAGAATCAATAGTATGGTATAAAATAGGAATGGAACAATGATAAAATAAATGGCATATAATTTGGGAAAGGATGAATAATTATAGATGATAATGAGGGAAAGGACTAAGAATCTCCAAGGACCATGTCACATGAGAGTAAAATGTGTCCAGTCATCAAAGTATCATGTCAATAATAGTACAAAATGTTTCCAAAATATGTTTTAATAAACCTTCTAATTTAGTAACAAGGTCAAGATGGGAAGACTAATGGTCATAATGAGATCGGCTAGGTTGAATAGGATTAAATGGCTAAAATGGATTGAAATGGTAAGGGAATGGAAATGGATTGATCATAATGGTCTATAATGTGAATAGGGTTTCCCCCAAGTCTCAAGGTACTTATAGACAATAATTATTTACACATGATTCCAAAAACCTAGTTTTCATCATGGTACATGTCCAAGGTGCCATAAGCATGGTTTTCACCATTGGATGAATTATTTCTCTTTTTAGTTTAATTTATTGATTTGTTTTTTTCTTTTTTTAGAATAAAAATAGAGAAGATAAATATTGGAAGAGGAATAATATGTGGGGTTCACAATCGAGTCCTATCGGTTGTGTCATTATGTAGATAGGGATTTGACGTACTAGAGGAAGAGTGAACTTGTATGGTCACAAATAAAACAAACATTAGATCATCAAAAAATATATTATCCCTATACTGGTGGTGATAAAATATAAATTTAAAGATGGAATACAAACAAGAAAAGAATAAATATTACCTTGTGATTTATTTTCTTACCAATCGATTGAAGTAGGATTTGAGTTTGGATTGTGAGCTAGAAGACTTTGACAATGCTAGTTCCTTATGGGAAACATCTCTCCTTGCTCACCTTGATTTTTGTGGCTTGGAATTAAGCGAGTGATGAAAATTTTGAGTAAATTTGAAGCTTTTAGAATGATTTCTGCATAGTAAATTTAGAATAGAGATGCTTTTATAAATTGGAGGAAGAACCTCAAATTTATAGACTTTTAAAATGAATGTGAAACATCCATATTGATATGAGAATCAAGGGATGAGAATAAAAGATAATTTTTAATTCAAAATGAGCATCTTGACTTAGAAAATGGAGTGGAGAACATGTGAGACTCACAAATGAATATAAAATTCATTTGGGAGGAAGACATAATATAAAATTGGTAAGTGGAATTGAGTGAAATATGAGGTGGATTCTTAAATTAGAAATATGAGGAAGATAATATTATACAATTTTAATGATGGGGGACAAGTGAGGCCTAGGGCATATTTGAAATTTGGAAAGGAAAATGGAGTGTAAGATGACCTCATTAGGTGAGGATAATTAGATTTTTAGATTTATATAAATTGTAAATATTCAAAATCCATGGAATTTTTGATTAAGGAGGGATTAGTTAATTAATTTGGATTAATTTACTTAATAATGATGTGAATTGTAAACTATGAATAGTGATGATGAAAATTGATGTTGAATAGTGATTATGAATAGTGATGATGAATTAGAATTAGAGAAAAATAGGGATGATTTGGGATGATTAGACATTAGTGAAAAGAAGGTTAAAATCAACGTGAAGTGTCTACGTTTTGCCCCTATTTTAGAATTCATTATGAGACACAACAATAGGATTGAATTTTTAAAGTTTGAAAAAATTGTTAACACATTAGATGAATAAATAATTAGTGACACATAATGCCCCTTTGAAAGAGCATGTAGGACATGGATGGGCTTTCAAAAAAGAGATAAATAATAATGGTGAACTTAACCCATGGATAAACTTAATCAATATGAGTTAATGATTTCACACTTTAACCATAATGGTTAATAACAATAGAGTAAAATTGGCCCCAAGGTGGGGAGAATTGGGAAGGATACATCCTAAAAAAAGTGACACACTTTAATCAGCCCCAAATAGGGTGAAAAGTTATAGGCTTGGAATTAGATAAATTTGCCCTAATAGGGAGAAATGAAGGTACAGGGTCCTAAAGATGATGGTACATATATGGAAATAGATTTCAATAGTAGAGTGGATGTAAACATTGATAGGTCCAAATGATTGGCCCCATTAAGGTAGATTTCATTATTAAATGATACAAATGGTTAATTCATTGATTAGAAAGCATAACTCAAGGATTTAACCTATCACATAGATTAAAAATAAGAGGAGTGATACAAATGTAGGTGTAATAGTATAATGACATTCTAAAAATGAAAGTTGCAAAAAACTATGCACCTATGAATCGTCAAAGTGATAAGATAAATGATAATCATATGATCATGATTGTTTTTATTTGCTTAGATGTATCATGAGGAGCATATAAATTAGCCATATGGTCTAGTTTCTATAAATTTAGTGAACGAGGATATTTTGCACTAAATCATTACTGAGTAGACTCATAGATCTAGATTTTTGATATAACATGAAATAGTTTGCACCCTGATATAAAACACCATGATGACCTACTTATAATGTGCATAAGGACTGAATCTCGATCTAATAGAAAATTTAAAATAATACACTAATGATTAAAAACCATGATGATAATGTTGACAAATGCTAATAGATTGACTCAAGTATAACTATGTGATAGGAAGCACCATGATAATAACCCTGTGAGAATAATGGACTCATTCAAGGCCACAATAGAAAAAGGATATAAACAAGCAAACACACACACAAAATTAAAAATAAAATCAATATAAATCATCTTGTTATTTAATCAAGTCCAAATCCACATGTGAGGGATCAATGATAATGATAAATAGATGGTCCCCCCAAGCAAGGATACATGCAAGGAAAGGACACTTCGCTAGATAGTGAAAATAATTGGAGCCAATAATGAATCTACACTAGTAGGGTAGAGTACTATGCCATTAACCTTTGACATGTCTAGGGATATGTGTGGTCAACTTGTGGCTTAGATACCTCTTTTATATTCTTTTTAAATTTCTCTATGCTCTTAGTTAGGTTGGCCTATGGAATAACCATGACTAAGTAGATTATATATAGGAGGTAGTGGTTAGTCTTTGATCATCATGTTAAGTATTTTTATGTTATTACATTATTGTGGGGGTTTCCCCCTCAAAGTGGATTTGATATATTATCCAGTATTCTACTCTGTTATCAATTATTGTTATGTGATCTCTCATATTTGTTTATTCTATGCATGATATAATCATTTTGTGTGAACATCTAAGTAATTTTATTACAAGTGGTATTAGAGATTCAATTTGGGTAAGTTTCATGCAATTTTTTTTAGATCTGATGAGTTGTGAATTCTGTGAGCATAAGCAAAAAAACATAACATGCAATTTGGGAAGATTTTTTTTATCAGTGTAATATTAATCAAAATGCTTGTTTGAAAACAATATTTAAAACAAAGTCTAGAAAAAAATTTTCCTTGCATAATTGCAATCATTAGATTCATCTTAGTGAAATGATCCCAATGATACCATATTTTGGTACACTTTTTGGTGCCAAAATATTTTACCCTAGTATGCAAAGGTAGTAGTTGGATTCATCTTGGCAAGGTGATCACAACGGTACCATCTCCTAGTGCAATTTTTTTGGAGTGAAAACCCTCCTATGATTTGTATATGTCTAACCCTTCTACAAGGGGATGAAAAGGGGGGAAAGAAACTCCTAAGACTCCTTCAGTTGATGACATGGAATCCAAAACTTTAGATCGATTGATTTCTCAACTTTAGGCTGACATAAAGGGCTTGGTGCAGCATGATGACTTTGTTGTAGTTCAAATTTTTGTTTGAGGGATGCTTAGAGAGATTAATAGGCTTCATAATCAATTTAATCAAATCACTACTTCATTGGCTACTCTTTCATATCAGTTATAGCTAAAAAAACCCTTCACTTCATCAATCAAGATCTCCTCTCAACACTAAAAAATCCAATTCTAGTGTGAAATTGATGTTACCCAAGGTGGACATGCGTAATTTTGATGGTAAGGATAATCTCACTTGGATTACTGAAATCAAAAATTTATTTGATCCACATCAAACTCCTAGTTCTCAAAAGGTGAAGTAGCATCTCTGTATCTAAAACCTTAGTAGTTTTTTTGGTATCATTGGTTGTGTACATAAAAGAAAAAGAATGGTGCTCCTGTTACATGGTCTATTTTCACTAATGAGTTGTTGTCTCATTATCAGAATAATGTCTCTAAGAAATAATTCAAATAGTTGGCCAAACTATGGAAAATGGGTACTGTGAAGTATTATATTCATCAGTTTAAAAATCTATCCTTATAGGTAGAAGACATCACTAAGGAAAATTTGATGGATCTATTTTTGGGAGGCCTCAAAGATATCATCCAATTGAAGGTTCAAATTTTTAACCCAACATCTATATTAGGAGCTATACCATGGGCATGCATGGCAGAGGAAAATGAGATGGTCAAATGGAAAACCTTCACTATTGGTCATGATCACACCTTTCTAGCACCATCATATCCTTAACCCACCAGACTGATACCTTGAAAAATTAATGAGAAGTGAGCCAAAGAGTTGTTTTATGGTTATGATAAAAAATGGAGCAAATACCATTGTTGTGCTGAAAATAAGCTATTTTACATCGAAGGTACCAATGAGGATGACAATGATGAGGAGGCACTTGGTGAGGATGAAGAAGGTCCTAAGGATGAATCTAAATACTATTAGCCTACTATTTCCTATCATGCCCTTTCAGGTATTAGTACTCCCTAAAATCTCAAGGTGGTGGATTTCTTAAAAATAGGTCACTATTCTGATTGATTTTGGGAGCACACACAACTTCATCAATAATAAGTTGGATGCTCACTTGAACTATTTCATTTATCCTACTCTAAAATTTTAGGTAATGGTTATAGATGGTGGTACTATCAATTATTAAATAAAATGCCATAGTATTAAGATGGCCATGGGAAGCTACTTGTTGGATTCTTTTATGTTTGTTATTTCCATGGGGGGAGATGACATTGTTCTGGGAGTATAGTGGCTCACCACTTTGGGAACTATTGAGATGAATTTCCAAGAATTATTCATGCATTTTCATTCTGAGGGAAGGAAATTTAAGCTAAGGGGATTAAGGGATAAATCTCCATAAATTGTTAGCTCCCATCAAATGATAAATATTCTTTGAAAGGGAGATAAAGGATTTGTAGCTCACTTGTTTTCCATGGAATTTCATCCAACTTAGCCATCTACACCTGATCTGCAATAGATGATTTATACGCATTTAGTTATTTTCGGTGACATGCTAAAATGACTTCCACTTAGCCACATGCATGATCATGTTATCAAAATTATTCTTGGTATTACACCACCCAACATCAAGCCATATAGGAATCCCTATGCCCAAAAAATTGAAATTGAAAAGATGGTATAGGAGATGTTGGATACAAGAATCATTCACCATAGCCAAAGTGAATATTCTTCACTAGTTGTCATGGTGCACAAGAAAGATGACACTTGGAGGATGTGCCCTAACTACAGGGAACTCAACAAGTACACTAATAAAGATAAGTTTCCTATTCCTATCATTGATGATTTTTTAGATGAATTAAGTGGTGCTATTTATTTTACCAAGTTAGAACTACGTTCTAGGTATCACCAAAACCAGATCCATGATGAAGATATCCGTAAAACTACTTTTAGGACTCATGAGGGACATTATTAGTTTTTGGTTATGCCTTTTGGACTAAAAAATGCACCATCCACCTTTCAAAGTTTGATGAATATTATTTTTAGACCATTTTTGAGGAAATTTGTTTTGGTATTTTTTTGATGATATCCGCATTTATAGTAAAACTTGGGAAGACCATTTTCACCATGTGAAACAGGTAATTTCAATTTTAGAAAAACATCAATTCTTTGCCAAACCTTCCTAATGTAATTTTGGAGCTTGTTAATTTGAGTATTTGGTCATCTAGTTTCACATACAGGAGTAAAAGTGGATCCTAAAAAAATCCAATCAGTGGTGGACTAGATGATTCCTAAGACACTCAAGCAACTTAGGGGATTTCTAGGACTAACTAGTTACTATCACAAGTTTGTCAAAAATTATGGTAGAATTTCATCCTCACTCACATATTTGTTTAATAAATACTCTTTTAAATATATTGATATAGCTACCATGATATTTGAACAATTAAAATTAGCTATGTGCACCACTCCAGTATTGACCATTCTTGATTTTTCCAAGACTTTTGTTGTTGAATGTGATGCATCTAGATATGGTATGGGTGATGTATTCATGTAAGAAGGTAGACCACTTTCATTTGAAAGTCATCAACTAAAGGTTAAAAATCAGCACAAGCCCATTTATGAGAAATAAATGATGTCCATTTTACATGCATTCAACAATAGAGGCCTTATTTGATGGGTAGTCACTTTTAGGTAAAACCTAATCATGATAGTCTCAAATATATTTTGGAACAATGGTTGTCATCTGAAGAATAATATAAGTGGGTAACTAAGATGTTGGGATATGATTTTGAAATAGTTTACAAGAAAGTCAAGGACAATGTAGTGGTAGATGCACTATTTAGGAAGGATGAATTTGTTGAGGCATTGTTATATGTTATGACCATTCTTCAAGTAGATTGGCTAGAGGAAGCATGATCAGAATGGGACAATGATAGTTCTATCCATGCTTTGATTTAGAATATTTAGTAAGGTTTGGGTGGATTTCAAAAATTCACATGAAAGGGTGATGCATTATGGTATAAAGACATATTATACCTATGCAAGAATTCTCTTCTTAAACAAAAAATCCTTCAGGAACTTCATGCAACTCCAATTGGGGGTCATTCAGGATTTTTAAATACCTATCATAGAATTAAGCAAGGTTTTTTTTTGAGAAAGAATCAATGGGGATATCCAAAAATATGTGGCTAAATGTATGATCTGTCAACAAAATAAAGAAGAAACCATCAAAACTAGAGGTCTTTTATATTCTTTATCCATCCCTAGCCAACATTTGGAAGAGGTGTCTATGGATTTCATTACAAGGTTATCAAGATCTAATGGTCAAAATGTTAGCATGGGTGTGGTAGATCATATTAGTAAGTATGCATATTTATGTTCTTTATCACAACCATTTGTTACTAGTACAATAGATTTTGTTTTTCTCAATATAGTTTATAAACTATATGGTACCCCTAAGATCATTGTTAGTGATAAAGATCCCATCTTCACTAGTAATTTTTTGACTGAGTTATTTGCATTTTTGGGCACCCAGTTGGCTCATAGTTCATCCGATCATTCTCAATCACATGGAAAAATCGAGGTAGTCAAAAAATATATTGGGGGATATCTCTGTTGTTTTATTTTTGATAAATAGGATAAATGGGTTCATTGGTTGCCACTTGTTGAATGGTGGTATAATAATTCTATTCCTAGTTCTTATAAAATGTATCCTTTTATATAACTATATGGATACCACCCTCCATCCATCACTCCAACCTTAAAGGTCAATCCTAAGGTTTGTGTAGTTAAATAACATATTCACCATCAGTAGGAGGTCCTTGCTAGTTTGTGTGAAAATTTAGCCATGGCCCACAATTGCATGAAGCAGTAGGTAGATCAACACAGGAGTGAGAGGCATTTTGACATTGGTGATTGGGTCTTTATTCACTTGAAACCATATAAGCAAATGTCCTTGAAGCAATAGAAAAAGGATAAGGGTTATCCTAAGTATTATGGGCCTTATTAGATCTTGCAAAAAATTGGTAGTTTTACCTACAAGTTAAAATTTCCTTCCTCTACTTGCATACATCCAGTATTCATGTATCATACCTAAATATATTAATTAGACATAAAGCTGCTACTCAAACTAAGTTACCAAAATTGGATGTGGAAGGAAGATTTATTATTGATCCTGAGATGATATTTTAAATGTGTACTAAGAATCTACAGACTAGAGTGGTTATAGAGTACTTGATCAAATGGAAGAATCTACCCTGTGAAGATGCCACTTGGGAGGATGAATCCTTTATGCCAAATGGAAGAATATGACCTATGAATATTCCACTTGGGAGGATGAATCCTTTGTGCAGCAACATCTAGAGTTGACTTAACATTGAGGACAACAAAAGGGAGGGTCATGCTATGCCCTTAACCTTTGACATGTCTTGGGATATGTGTGGCCGACTTGTGGCTTACATACCTCTTTCATATTTTTGTTACATTTCTCTATGTTCTTAGTTAGGTCATCCTATGGAATAACCATGGCTAAGTAGACTATATATAGGAGGTAGTGGTTAGTCTTTGATCATCATATTAAGTATTCTGATCTTATTGCATTATTGTGTAGGTTTCCCCCTCGAAGTGGTTTTTCTATATTATCTAGTATTGTTGTGTGATCTCTCATATTTGATTATTATATACATGATATAATAATTTTGTGTAAACATCTAAGTAATTTAATTACATATATTTGGGAAAGACACATCCCAATTATGTTTTAGGATTTTAAAAGGAGTGAATTAAGGATTGTAACTAGATTTAGGAAAAGACAAATATTTTTGGATTTTAGGGCTTAAGACTAGTATTGCATATGAGACTCAGACTCATATATATATTTAAATTTTGATAGTTTTAAGACACACTTTCCCTATATGGAAGTGGATTATGTATGATGGGTTATATAAAGTCCCAATACTTATCCCAAAGTTGATTACATCTCTTGAAACCTTGCCATACCTGCACGACACCAAAGAGAGTCAAGAAAAATTCATTTCCCACCTATCTGTACAAGTAAGGAACATCTAAAGTTGATGGGGAATAGATATAGAGATTAATATACAACCTCCAACTACTTCCCAAGCCATTCTATTCCACTTGGATGCATCTCTTTCATTGTTTTGCCAATGAAGTCATTTTCAAGGGTTTTAGGTCATTAACACCCTTAGGGATTGTTTATAAAGATATGAATTTAGAATAATGAAATAATATAATAAAGTGTTTATTCAAGACCTCCTTAAAATTTTATAATATCCATGAATCCCCATGCATAACCTCCAATAATATGTGAGTATTTCAAATTAGCCTATCGAGCTTGGTATACCATCTTGTACAGGCCTGAGTTGGTATTAAGCCAAAAGTGGATTTCTTATGGACCTTATTTGAATTTAAAGAGATTATACATACCTTATACCTATATAAAAACATATTAAAACTCAAAAAAATTATAACCTAAGGATATAAATGAAATTGACCTTCTAGTTGGGCTTTAGGCCTGAATTAGACCAAGTAGATCTGCCTACTCCCATGTGATTTTTGAATACCCTAATTAGTTTTAGCCACATGTGCATAGTTTTACATGTTTTTAACTACCTATAAAAACTTTAAAAACTTCCTTTCAATGTCTCAATACCCCTTAGTCCACCTTGTTATCAACTTCCTTCTAAGTCTGCAAGTTTTCACTTATGGGGAGTGCCCTCTATCTGAGATAAAATAGAGGGCACTTCCCCTATTTTCCCAAATAAGGTGGACATGTGAAGAGATTATACAAGTCACATAGATAATTTTTAAATATTTTAATCTCTTTAATATACCATTAGACCCTTAAAAATCATGAAAAACTAAGACAAACTCCTAGGGAAGCTTATTGCATGTAGGGTTTAGAATATAAACTATGGGTGCTTATTTTGAAGTCTCTCTCTGCATTGTTTCCATAGCATGATCATAGTGATAATTCACCATAAATTTATATGAGATTTAACCATGATTTATGTTCATGTTCCACTTCTAACCTAAGGTTCTTTCACCTTTCCCTATCATGCTCAGTTATAGTCAACTGTGACTATATTGTATTGCCTAGAAAAGTGACACTTGTAGGTGTTGATTTACATTGTTGGACATTGGAAATAGTGTTTAAAGACCTTATTCAGTGTTATTGACCATTTGAAATTAATTTGGGTGAATAAAATTCTTTTTTATGTAATATAAACATCAAACACATCATCTTTTTGCTCGCTTCCCACTACAGTCAACTATAATTAATTAACCAGGGGTCCTGCAGGTGGGCATCATATTTAAAATTTGTGCCATATGAATTATGATCATATTATAGGTTTAGTAAAAAATTTTAAACTTGTATTTGATTTTATGTTTGTATTTTTCCTTTCTTAATCTCACTTATGGCCTATGAGAGTTTGTATTCAGCTATAGACTAGTTGTCTCAAGGCAATGGACACCTGTAGGTGTAGATGAGATTCAAAACATGAAATTAAAACATATTTGATGAATTTAAAAGAATTTATATGATATTAAACATGATTATAACTATTTAACCTACATATACACGATTTATGTTTTGATTTTGGGTATAAAGGTCATTTGATGCTCAATACTATAGAAATCACTGTCTGAACTTAGTGAACAAAAGTGCATATTAAAGCCCTTCAAAAAATATCCACTAATCATACACCCTCATAATTTTTAAAAGATTTTACCCTGTGGGGGATAAAATTTGAGTTCATTTGGATGCATCAAATCTATTTTCAACATTGTCATTAGGCATCATCAAACTGGCTAGGTGCTCTATTTTGTGTTTTTAGGGACACTTATCCTTGAGTTCACATTCTCAACTTTGATCATGACTCCTCACTTTGATTTCAAAATTAAGTCCTAAAGTATGTATTTTATTCTAAATCCAACCATAAAAAATACATTAAGTCTTTAAAAATATGTCAAACCACCTACATGCAACACCTTTAAGTATCTATTAGTACCACCTGTAGGTGGACATTTTCATATGCATGTAGTGAAAATGAACAAGTTGGAAATATGTATAGTATATGAGTTTAATGAGGTTTGGAACCTATCAAAGACTCATAATTTATCCTTAAAACCTTTAAGGGTTTGATATAAGTTCAAATAATCCCAAATCAAAGATCTTAGTCTCTTGTAGGCATGTTATTGTGTTACAATCAGGTAGTGAGCGAGACTATGGGCAATAGGCCTAATATGTGACTTCATGCTTGATTAAAAAGATATTTTAATATTATTTATACCTAATTGAGACCTTAAAACATTTTAAAATATCCATATATAACCATTTCAAGTCTCTATGAGGGTCTACAAATGTATATATATTAACAAATAGGTAGAGATGGTAGAATGTAGGATGTGCATATGATATATGTTACTCTCACTAACTTAATATATTAATGAAGTCCTAAAATGAAACTTATCCACCTCATGGGGAGTAAAACCAAATTTAAATCTTCAAACACATGTGGTCAATCTCCTTTCAGCACCTGTAGGTTTATGTCAACAACGTATGATTGTGCATATATGGGGGATTGACTATCACAGTCCATCTTGTGTCACTTATATGGGTTTAAATTGATTTTTAATGCTTATGATAAGGTATAAATACTAATATAACACTTCATTACCTTATATTTATATTTTCACACTCAAAATACCATGACTGCATTTGAAAATTAGTAGAAACCTGATTGTGTTTCCATATGACTGTGTGTTTGAATCAAAGGATGATGGTGTAAGAGAAAAAATGAAAATGAGGTCATTTTTATGAAATGAAAACATGGATCAAATCATATCCCATCCACATGAAACCTTATCATAGAACCAAATCTTCTGTAAATAGTGGAACTGATTATAACCTTACATGGAACATTAACTTGTAACCTTAAACTCTTTGGCTCATGAATTAATTTCCAAACATGAAAATAAGCATGGGAATCATAATATGAGAGAGAAAAAATTCTTTGAAAGAAAATTTAGTAGCTGAGCTATACGAACCAGCTCAAATAAGATCAAAACCTATAGGGTGTGGGAAATAATAGGCAAAAAAACATAGTCAACTTGTTAAATATGGTTCATAAAGTATAATCCACCATTATATGCAATCCAAGCATGAAAGTGAATTTTTTTGATTGTACTATCACCCCCAAAGTCATTTGATCTATAATTTCTCCTACGAGTTGTAGCAACCAAAAAATTGTTGGCTAGTTTCATGTGCATAGTGTAGTGATAGAGGAGTAGAATGGTTTTAGCTCATGTTTGTCACTTAAAAATAATTTAAAGTATGGAAATTATTTTAAATAATTTGAAAATCCATCCCAAAATATTCTCCCACATGCCATTCTATTTAATAGGCTGTCCATCTTTGAAACTCACCTTTTTCCACTTACTTTCTTGATTTTCAATTATAACCTACAAGTTTTTAGTTATAATATAAAATTTATGATAGGTAATGAAATATTGTATGTTGAGGATGAGTTTAAAACACATTGACACAAATCAAAACCATAACACTTGCATTTAATGCTCATTTATGATCCCTAAGTGACTCAAAATGACATAAGGACTAATTAAACCATGACCAAGGCTAAAAGGACATCAAATCACATATAATTAACTATGAAACACCCTATGAAATTATAATAGACCCATATATAAGTTTTTTACTAGAGGGGGTTGTTCCATTTTGACTTGTGGTCAAAATGGTCAATAGATACTTCATAGGATTGTTGTCCCTATAATACCACTTCCTATCTACACAACCATCTAAAACACTTCCCTAATATTTGTCTTCTCTCTTGCACCCTCCTCTAGTACTTTGATGATTTAATTATCCCCTCTCTAATCCTAAAACCATTTATAATGGTTTACATTACCTTTTCAGCTCCATCAACCATGTACTCTAACTAATAAAACATATTTACAGTCTTGGTTGGCCCCTGACCATATTAGACCAAGACCTAATTTGATTTTGTCAATAATGATACGTAGTTTATTTGGATGATCCTATCGGTTAAACTTTCAAAAAAATTTATGGTTAGATTCAACATGATCTATAAACTTTAGCAAAATATGCTTATATACATTAGTTTTTTCTTAATAATAATTTATAGAATTAATTAACATTTAACATAAAAATTTATTTTAAACCATAATTTTTTCAAGTATATAATAGAGACATCAAGAAAATCAACACATGCAATTGATTATGGAGTTAGGCACTATGGCCTATGTCTCTGGGTCCTTTATAGGTTGATCTATTAAAAATGCTTGAAAATAATTACAAGACATTTTCAATATGAAATTTCACCAACTACAAAGTTGATCCTTCGGTAAAAATAACATAATTCTATTTTTAGAATTTTCTTTGATTCTACCTATAACTCCTTATACGATATTCTTAATCCTCTTAACAATACTTATAATGGCTCTTGATTCCAAAAACTTGATTATAAAATGATCCCCAAGCACTTTATATAGTGCTCAGGCTTGCTGATTTAATGGCCAAAACGTTATCCTTTTATCCAAAAGGATAGGTCTCAAATCCCACAAAACCCTTTCTATAGCCTTTGAATTTTGGCATAATCTATATCCCACATTCAATGTGTATGGGCATGTATAGTGTTAAAAAGGTAGTGGATAGGTTTTACAAAATGGATTTTAAGCCATCTCAATGCCATGTTGACAAAGCCATGTAATTTTTCCCACCATTTAGCTTGGACTATGATGTGTTCCATCCATGGCATGGACTTGTATTAATGTTTCAATCCCATAAACATTGTGGTTGATAATGCCAAGGCATTGACATTAGAATATCATTTAGTATTTGGCTTTAGATCATGGTGGCTTGACGTGGCATTAATATGAAACCTTCAGTTGGCATGGAACATCTGATAAGTTGGTATGTCTGATCTTTTGGATGGTGAATAAGATTATAGTCACTATGTGACTTATTTAACATTTGACCATGGAAATAATATAGTAGTGACAAGCCATGTGGTGGCTTGAGGACCCACCACATGGACCACTCCTAATGTGACACTTGTCGACATCCAACTAGATGTTCCATAGCTCTATCAGTGGTAGGGTCCCCCTCCATGACAAAAGTGGACTCCATCGGCTACAGTCCCTATAGCCAACCTTTTATGCCTATCAAAGACTAATTATGAAACCACAAAATTTCTTCCACCTTATGCTGCATGCCATATGTCACTACATCATTGGCCCATCTGGTGATCATTTGACCACATCGTAATTTTCCCTATTGAGTAGGAACTTTGAGAAGCCATATGTTTTGACCATGACCTTAGTTTTTTACAAATGAGATATCATCAAAAATCTCTCAAGATGATCCACATAGTGGAACCATTTTAAAAACATTCCATGATGGTCAATTTTTATAGTTTGACTAGCTTTGACCTATTTTGATCGTAACTCTGATTAGCTGCACAAGGAACATATGAGCTTCATTTCTAGAGTTCCACATATCGTTGGAAAGATCTCAACATGTCCTACTCAATGGTTTAGGTTTTGATATGATATGGGAAATTTTACACATTGACTTCTAGATCATACCTCCCCACTAAGAAGGCTTTTTGTCCTTAAAAATCTAGTACTAGACTAGATATTCCATTTGAGGATCTTAACATGGCTCTGGCTCTGATGAAGATCAAGTCAATTTTACAATAAATATGCCACTTGGGTAGTGGATCAAGCATTAAATTCTTTTATGGTGCCATGATCATACTTCCATTAGAGGATTGGATACGGTTAGTGGTAGGATCACCCCTAGGTACATGTACATTGGGGAATGGAAGATTTTATTGTCAACATCAGAAGGTGGCATGACACCTAGTGTTATAATAATCACCATTTTACAATTTCTCTCTTAGGGTCTTACATAGCAACACAATTTTACAAATATTGCCCTTCTTGGGTCTTTACAACATGTAACTGTAATGATTAAAAATATTACCCATACTTGGGTCTTATGAATTTATAAACAATGCCTATATTTAAACATACATACATATTTGCATATAGTGATACATATAGATTAAAATATAGAACATGTCTTCCAAACTATTTTTGATGCTTCTCATGATGACATCTTCATGTTTCCCTATAGCGTTCCTATCTAAAACATACATGAGTAAAATAACACTGAAGGCACCATTTTCCTATAATGGTTATTGCCGATGTGCTTACACGAGATATTCTATCTCATCTTTTACAATGTTATACTAGTTTTCCTTCTTGGAAAAAGTTGCCTTTCTTAGAGACAAATATGGCTTCCTTATGACAATGCCATTAAAATGGAGTGGAACCACATCTAATTTAACTCCATCTAAAAAGTTGGAGGCAATTAAAAACCCTAGTTTAAATGTTTTACTTACATGTACATTTCTATCATCATCTATCTTATCCAATGAATATGGTTTAAGATGTAGCTTAGTTTCCAAACCTAGGGTTTCTACAACATCTTCAAAAATCAGATTATTTTGATAATTTTTAATCAAGGATAACATCTATCTTAGAATGATTAACTATTATTCTTTTAAAGAAGTGTTATTTACCTTTCTAGGGTGATAAAATCTAAACTGTTAGCTTCTCATCGACTATCATTTCCCTCGTTGATGTTGTCTCTGGTTATGATTGACAAGACTCTGTCTATTGCCTGACTGAAGTTGTAATTATAACCTTTATCTTAGGTTGTTTCTAGCTTTTCCTATCTTTTTTAGACAACCTTATTTTGGCAATTTTATTAAGCATATTTTTAGGACTTTCTTGGGCATAATTTAAAAAACACATTCAATTATTTCTTTTTTACATACCTTTATGAGTCATTTGAAGATGCTTCATCTAATGTAGCTATTTCATCTTCGGAGAGTGATTCTTCTAGTTCTCTGGGGTGTTCTAGCTTATTTCTTGAGTAATTAGTTTACTCAACTTCTTGGGAAATTTATTGTTCACCACCATATCCTAATCCTACATAGAGTGGTTTCTTTGCCACTTGGATAGGCTAGATAATTCCTTGACCATTAATGCTAAGGCTTTTCTTTCAAATCCCATTTTAGCTAATAGCTTATAACCTATTCCCTTTGTGTGCTTTTCAAATGTATCAACACATAGACTTGATGAATGTTTAGGGTTAGAACATTTAGTATGCCTAACATTTTTAATATAGCCATAAGATTTGACTTAATTATTTTCATCCTTAGAATGTACATCAGAAGATACATTAATAATAAGAGTAATAATTACTTCCAAACTTACATCATTTTCATTAATAACACTAGTAGGAGTATATGAATTAGAGGAATCATTGGTATAACCATAATGTATCTTAATTACCTGGCTTGTTCTAAATTAAACCTTGTAGGTATGAATGGTCATTAGTTGGATTCCATCTCTTGATGTAGTGTCTCTATCATGCTAGGATGTGAGATAATAATGATCCAAAGTGATCTCCTCAGCTTCTCATAAAACTATGTCAAGAGCTATGCAATCGAAGAATAACCCTCCAATGCCAAAATATAGGATGCCATAATGGGTCGTATGTCCATGTACTATGCCATCAACTCTTTTGAATGTCTTAATGTGAGGTAATGGAAGAGATTTTATCTTCAGATGTTGTGCGAGACCTTCAGTGATATAAATAGCTCTAGAACTTTAGTTAAAATATATTTGCATGAACTTCCCCTCAGTAATAGCAGTGCATTTCTACCTTTGAGATTATTTGGAGTGTAGCATAATATCTGGAACTTTAATTGGTAGTAATTATCACATTAGATATTTTGGATTTGTTTAATGACATACTACTAGTTAGGTTGATTAATTGCTACTAGACATGGTTGGTGCCCTGCCTCTCTCCTCATTCTACTTCTTGAACCATAATGGAGCCTAATTGGGGTGTAATATCTAGCATTACTTAGTAATATGACCTCACTAGTCACAATATCCATAAGTATCTACATCTTCATGCATTCTTTTCTTTTATCAACATTCTTGTTATAGTTATACCCACAACATATCATTGCTTTGTTGGAATTTTTTGATTTGCTGCTTCTATCTTCACTCCACCACTTTTTGACATTGCTCTTGGGAATATAGGTATTTCATTGTTGCAATGATGAAGGTATTCAATAATAATTGAATTTGTGCTAGCATGGGGTCCATTGTAGTACAATATTTGAATCTAGCTAAAAAAATGAAACCATTTATTAACCCATGAACTTAGCTCTGATACCAACTTGATCTGTAAACTTTAGCAAAATACACTTATATATATTGATTTTTTCTTAATAATAATTTATGAAATTAATTAACATTTAACTTACAAATTTATTTTAAACCATAATTTTTACAAGTATATAATGGAGACATCAAGAAAATCAACACACGTAATTGATTATAGAGTTTGGCTTTATGGCCTATGTCTACGGGTCCTTTATGGGACAATCTATTAAAAATGCTTAAAATATGTTTTCAAAATGAAATTTCACTAACTACAAAGTTGATCCTCGAGAAAAAATACCATAAGTCTCTTTTTAGACTTTTCTCTGATTTTGCCTCTAACTCCTTTTGTAAGCTTCTTAAGCCTCTTAGCAATACTTGCTATGGCTTTTGATTCCAAAAACTTGATTATAAAATGAGCCCCATGCACTTTATATAGTGCTTGGGCCTACTTGTTTAACGACCAAAATGTTATCCTTTTATCCAAAAGGATAGGGTTTGAATCCCATGAAACCCTTGCCATAGCCTTTGGATTTTAGCATAATCTATATCCCACATTCGATGGGTAAGGGCACATATAGTGTTAAAAAGGTAGTGGATAGGTTTTACAAAGTGGATTTTAAGCCATCTCAATGCAATGTGGACAAAGCCATGGAATTTTGCCCACTGTTTAGCTTGGATTATGACATGTTCCATCTATGGCATGGACTTGTATTAATGTTTCAATCCCATGAACTTCATGGTGGATAATGCCAAGGTATTGGCATTAGAATATCATTCAGTCTTTAGATTTGAATCATGGCATTAATATGCAACCTTTAGTTGGCATGAAACATTTGGTAAGTTGGTATGTATTGAGTTTTGACATGGTGAATAAGTGACTTTTTAAAAATGTGACCATGGAAATAATATAGTATTGGAAAGCCACGTGGTGGCTTGAGGACAAACCACGTGGACCACTCCCAATCTAAAACTTGTCGATGTCCAACTAGATGCTCTATACCTCTATCAGCAATAGGGTCCCCCTCTGTGACAAAAGTGGAATCCACTAACTATGGTCCCCATAGCTAGCATTTTATGCCTATCAAATACCAAATATGAAACCACAAAATTTCTTCCACCTCGTGCAGTGTGCCACATGTCACTACATCATTGGCCATATGGTGATTGGTTGACCATATCATAATTTTCCCAATTGAGTAGGAACTTTGAGAAGCCATATTTTTTTACCATGACCTCAATTTTCTAAAAATAAGATATTGTCAAAAATCTCTCAAGATGCTCTATGTAGTGGAACTATTTTGGAAACATTCCATGATAGTAATTTTTTGCAGTTTGACTAAATTTTACCTATTTTGACCAAAATTTTAACTAGATACACAAAGAGCATATGAGCTTTGTTTCTAGAGTTCCACATATTGTTGGAAAGATCTCAATGGGCCCTACTCAATAGTGAAGGTTTTGATCTAATTTGGGACCTTTTCCAAATTTACCTTTGGATCAAAACTATATATACACATTCATTTCATCATTTATTAAGGAAGATAAGAAGAATAATAATATATTGTGCATCTGCTTATCTACCATTATACTTGAGGAACATAACTTAGGGTTTCAATACTTTCTTTGGAGATACATTTATTATCTTATGGATAAGTATTTTGGATGCATAAAGAAGTTGTGAAGCCTAGAGCTAGCTTATCCATGTTATCCTTACATGCCATAACAACCTCTTTCAAAGCACCTTAGCCAAGGGAGAGATTTAGGCTTGAAAATTTCATCTTCAAAGGTAAGTATTCCTAACTTTGTTCATCCTTTGTAATAGTAGATATATTTGCATTTGTATTTCTCTCCCATGCATTAATATTTCCTATACATTGATGTGGGTATATATCTTCTATGCATGTTTAATTTTTCTATTTATTACCCCTATTTTATTCCATAAGGTTTGGTGAGCACTAGATTAGATTTTACTTTCCATGTCATTTATTTTTATGAATATGAAAACACAAGACCTAATTAGGTTTATTACATAGTTTTACTTGAATGGAGGCTTTTTAACCCCCCTAGTGATTTTATTAAGGTAAGAGATCCCTTGGTTAGGTCTAGCAGATCCATTTTGGTCATGACCCCAAATATCTAATGTATCAACAATCAAAAGTATAAGTAAGATTTATCTTCTTCAAGATATGATTGATTAATAGATCAATTGCATTTCCCTTTATATACATTCTAGTTAACTTGATGTGAGTCAAGCCCTTGTAGGTTTTATTTCATGTCATCATATTATATTTTTCTATATTTGTAGTATTGTATCAAACCAGTTGATATTGTTATAACATTATATGTACAATTTTAACACACAGTCATTCCAAAATGAATATATTTTGTTTGTGTAGGGCTTCCCCAAGTACAAGTTATTAGATCAATCATTTTATCATAGTATTCTATTATAGCTCCATATTCACATACACAGTCAAACTAGTCATTTTTGTTTGCTATTCTCTTTTGTCAAGTTTCATGTCTACAAATATATTTGAACTAGTTGACTGTGTTTGAAACTTCTTATTCAAGCATACAAAGTTCTAAAAAATTCATTGAGCTAGTCAAACCTATTAGCAAAATTTTTAAATAGAATTTGAACATCACAACATAAAAATATGCAATCTAAAACATTTTCAAGCCTATCAAAGTTCATTCCATTCTCTCTCTAACATTTTAGTTCCCCTTTCAATATTATATTTCACAAGTTTGCAATTTGTAAAATTGTAGCCCTATAATAAACTGGGTTAACTTGTTTGACATATTTTTGTAGTCTATCTTCCATCTAGAAGACATAGTCAACCTATTCAACTGTGTTCTTATAGATCTTTATTATGTAGAATAGTAGTGACCCAGTCGACTGTGTTCTACACTCTTTGTAAATAGTTTCACTTAAAATGACTATATACTCTTTTTAATCAATGAATTAACCTATATTTGTTATTAATTAAGTCACCTTTCCTTTTTAGTTTCTTGCATGCTTAGAGTAACAAACATAGATGAAATAAGTGGTTATTGAAATCACTGATTTATTAACACTATTTTTCTCTTTTTCACACATTACCAAATCACTTTTTATTCAAAAATCATTAAACATTTATCTTCCTAAGATCTACCTACTTGAATTTCATCACCAAGGGGCAAGTCGACTTGGTTTTTTGGCCAAGTATAAATATGTGTTTAATGGTATATATTTGAAAATCAACCAACACTCTTATCACTTTAGGATTATGAAATGAGGGGGTAGGCCCCAATACCAATCTTGTACCATCATCAATACAGATCCCTTTCACTCTAAATATCTTGAAACTAACCTTAGATTGATTTCTAGTTCCCTATTTTTTCCAACTTTCCTATCATATTAAAAATAATATTTATTATAACTTAATAACACTTAGGATGACCAATTAGTATTTAATTTCCATTTGTTTCTTGCTCTTTGATCATTGCATGTTTATTGCAAAACTTGAATTGATCAACATCGGTACAAGGTTTGTGTTGTGTGTTCCAATTGGGTAAATCACATTATCCCAGTTATTTTTGTGCTTAATTTTATTTTTCTTAAAAATTATCTTGAAAAATGA
Organism: Torreya grandis; assembly: GCA_037957365.1. Lineage (NCBI taxonomy): Eukaryota > Viridiplantae > Streptophyta > Pinopsida > Cupressales > Taxaceae > Torreya > Torreya grandis. The sequence goes on from JARHVA010000525.1 coordinate 2,658,251, forward strand.
TCCTTTATTTTAGAACACTATAATTTTGGTTGATATAGTCTCTTACAGATTGTTTAGCCTTCCTACCTATAATACATAATGAAGGAATCTGACTGTGTATCCTTAACTTCGCATTTAGCCCTTGTCTAAGCAATACACAATTAACCTATCTGACTATGTCTTCTTATTTATCTATCTTATTCAATTTTTATTAGCACATAGTTGACCTAAATGACTGTGTATTCTTATTTTCCTGTTCTATTCCTTGGTTTATAAAACACACTCAACTAGCTCAAATTTGTATTTTGTTTTGTGATTTTGTCTTTTTATCACCCATTTTATCCTCCTTTGCTCATCATGAACTTCCTATTTAAGGATAATATAGATATAAATCTAGAAAACATGATGAGCTTTATTGATTTGAATAGGTTTCCCTGAAAATAGCTTGTGGATTCCACTTTAGATGAAAGTAATGTGCACATTTCCACTCACACTACTATCATGAGATTATAAATAGTTGAAGGGTCTTTTCCTCTATGTTGAGGAAATTTGTTAATGAAGAAGATCATTTAAGGTGTGTACTATAATTATTGTTCATTTTTAAGGAGAAAAAAGGATTAAAAACTGATGATGAATGAGGAGTCCCATAATTGGTAATCATTTTAGGTTCAACATTTTCCACTAATTTTAATCGTGCCACTAGTGATTCTTTTTTTTCTAATGCCATTCATTCAAATAGTGCATATTTTACTACACATGCTAATCATGATACTAATGCTTCCTTTTCTACCAATTTTTCTCACATCACTAGTGTCATGCATGCCACTACTCATATTTCAACCCAAGCCACTAATTGATGGGTGTCATTGTCACCCCTTAATTTAATCAATCTATGTTGGTGTCATTTATTTCTAGGGCTAGTGTCCAAGGATTTATGCAATAAGGTATTTATTAGGTTCAAATAATAGTGTTTTTTGGGGGGGGTTTTGGAGTTGATATATCTTAAGTTCCTCCTTCTTAGTGTCTTAACTAAGTGCTTGAAAGAAACACACTTGTTCACAAAGTAAACACACTAAACTGAATCAAATGCTTTGAAATAAATCACACAATGTTGTTAAAAAGTAAATGCACTAAAATCAAATATCAAATCCACATCTAACCTAAGTTGTAGAATTAAGATTACTAAAATTGAAGAAATGATAAATGTTTATTGAAATCATAAAGTAAACACATACATTAATAGTCTATTTTGACCTTTAGGTTATAAATCAAATCACATAAAGTATTTATATTAATTCTAATTAAAAAATAAGAAATAAATTATAAATATTGAAAGTACACATATCTTATCTCCTTGGGAAATGGGTCCTTTCTCACCCTTGGATTCAAGGTCAAAACAATTTAGTCCTTAGAAAGCTATCTTGACTAACACATATAAATGAAAGAGTATTCTTTGCCATAAAATCTTTTTGTATTCAAAATTTTAATTCTTACAATGTTTCACACCCTATAGATCGAGAAAAGGTTTGAATTTTATTAGATACAAAAAAAAAACTAATTTCCGTAAATATTAGGCAACAACTTAACTAACTAAACAAGAGGATATTCATAGAAACTGGTTTATATGGACAAAATAGACAAGAGAGTTACAACAAGATCAACACATGATTGGGAATATCCTCATGGGATTTGAAACTACTTCTCTCAACCATATTTGATTACCAAATCTTATATACAATGTATTAATATCATCATATCTAAAGTTGTAACCTATATATACTAGCTTTTATAAATATAAAGCTACACATAAATATAAATCTATATATAGACATATGTAAAAATAGAAAGTATATAGAAGAGTATTGGATCATCATGGAATATTTGAAGGAACTTTTGGAATACCTTGGAACATGTTTTGGATGATTCTTTAACATACTATGGAAGTCCATAGCATGATTGTCAAAATCTATAACTTGTCTATCATAATTCATAGCTATTTGTCAAGGTCTGTAGAATGCCTAACAAAGTCCATAGCTCCATTTGAATGACCAGTTCATGATCAAGGAATTTCCTTGTCTTCATGAGATCATATCAATACTCTTATTTATATGTTATGATACTTGTATAAATCAAATGGAGGACTAAACATGTAAACACTTAGAACATTATGTAAAGAATGTTCACTAAGATTCACATAATCTTAAAGAGACAAAAGTATTTAGCTTCTACCTTATACTAGTTATAAGCCCTAAGACTACATGCAATGCTCAAATCAAATGGAATATTAGTGGCTATAAAGGATGATATATCATGGTTATAATGATTCATAGTATGGACTCATCACTAATACCAATGTCAATGCTTCACATGCCACACAAACTAGTCAAAATACCACTCAAAAATCAATTATTATTAAAAACCCTCAATAAAATGAATGATTTTCAAACTAATAATGCCAATCAAAATATGAAAATTCATAATCATCTCATTTACCTTCAAAATCAACCTCAACAGGTTCCATGGTAAGTGCAAAATCAAAATGCCCCAACCCCCATTAGGGATTCCCATGGCAACCTCATTCTTTAACCACCCATTGTTAAAAAAATGATCAAACATATCCAAAATGAACCTCTTATACCTTAAATTTCCAATATCTACAGATGAGGTATCACACCTAACATTAATTATAATGGGTCAACTAATCCTACCTTACATTTAAAAACATTAGGTAATCTCTACAAAAATTGGGTCAAACTTAACACTTTTATTTCTACCAAGTTATTAGAGAAATACTCTTTGGAGATTATTTAGATTGTTATAATCAAATCAAATCCCATTATATAAATAGTTTGGAATATCTAGTTATCTCCCTAGTATAGGATTTATAAACTAGTGATCTCTTTGAGAATACCTTGGCTCACTTTATCAATTGTAAGCAACTCGAAACTAAAATAACACAATCTTTCATCAAAATGGTGGAAGACCTTGTCTAATAAATGTGAGAATAATATGGTGGAAAATAAAATATTTCACCTATTCACTAATGTTCTTTATCCCAAGTCATAATATCAGGTTAGGACTCTCTCTCCAATAACTTTGAAAGAAGATATCGACCAATTTAAACACCGATATTTTCTCATGCACCAATTTGAACTATCCCAACATCCCATGGGCACATGCATTCTCATTTAAAATAAAAATCATAATGTTACCAATGATGATTTCATTTATTATTATGACACCAGTCACAATATTCAAGCCATCACTCCCAACAATGTTGTGGAGCATGTTCCCCTCCCAACAACACCTTTAATGCTCAATTTTATCAAACAACCAATATAAAAATTCATAAAATATTATCCTTGGAAAAAATTCTAAATCATCTACCAAGGACTCTACCATGAGAGCTTGACCCCACTCATCATATTAAATCATGGTATTATACAAACAAATTTTGTTGGTTTCATGCATGTTGGGGCCACTCTCGTGAGACTTGTATATAATTATGTAATCTAGTTATGGATTTTATTCTTGGCCCAAACTTTGATCGTGATTCACTCCTTCACAAGCACCAACAATCCTATGACATAACCTTTAAAGATCATGAAACACAAAAATAAAATCAAGTTTTAAATCAAGCTAATGTTCATCTTTCCATATATAAAGATCATTTTCCTAATCATCAAGACAATAATGATAATCCTACTCCTTCCAAATATAATGTTGAAAGTCTTATAGAAAAAAATACTAAAGAAAATTTGGTAAACATGACTAATATGTGAAGGGTAGTTGCTTTCATTGATTATAATCAAACACACACAAAAATCATCACAAGCATTTAATGTTAGCCAAGATTCTTCCCCATCTCATATAACAAAGTTGGGGAAAGAGGACCTTATATCTTTCCAAGAACCACTTTTAACATCTCAATTGGATAATAAGTCTCATGTTATTTATATAAATACCCCAACATCTACACCCATCAACAACATTCCTCAAATTTTTAATAACATTTATTCAAATCAATCATAAGAAATACCTAAATCTAAATCCCATCATCTAAATACAATCAATTGATTTTTCCTCTAACTAAAAAAACTACATCTTCTTAAAAAAAAATTGAATGCACTTCTAATCCTCCTTCTTAGGATCTTCTGAAACATCATGCACCTCTATTTATCAGTCCCCCCATGGGTTATGATGAATGGGGCCCCATCACAAAACTTACTAATCTCACATCTCAAATACCCTTTCTTGAACTCATGCAAAATTCTCCTTGTAATCATAACTATTTGATGAAATTATTATTTTAAATGAACATCCATAATCTTACCCTAGAAGGATTTGAAACTACCTTATCTCGGTATAAATATAGTATCTTACAAAAATGTGAAGATATGTCCACACACATTGATGAAATGATGGACACCTCTCTTTCCCTAAAATTTCATATTGCTTCCATGATCCCAAATGATATTCTACCTAATGTAAATGATTATCCACTATTTATTAGCATAGGTGATATACAAGTCAAGCATGCTTTTATTAATTAGGGTTTAGGTACTTGTGTCACCTCCATCAATTTCATTAAAACTCTTAGATATTCTAGTGTAATATTAATTCTACATGTAGAACATGTCAAAGCTATGATCAAAGGAAAATTCATCCTTTAGGTTATGTGTGGTTTCCTATTATCATCCCTCCTATCACTATTTATGTGAATATTATGATATTTAACTTTCCTCTTTCCTGAAATATCTTACTTGGCAGACCTTCAACTCATCACATGAGGGTTGTTGCCTCTTATACCTATCAATATGTCAAGTTTCACCATAGGTGATATCAATAAGATTTAAGGAGACACAAACCCTTGGAATTTTGAATAATTTCAAGAATGTGGTGTATTAAAAATTCCAACCCTTAACCCTTGCCTAGTTTCCCATTCAAGTAATCTCAACGTTTCAACTAGACTATCAACTCGACCTAAGGTTATAATGGCTACCCAAAAATCATCAAGAATATACAACCTAACCTATTAGATTATGATGTTGATGAGCCAAATGAGATCAGCCTCAAGATCTAAACTTTAGAATTATCCCCTCATCTCATTGTGTAGCTTTTACCATCATTGAAACCATATTCTTATTAGCCACCTATCAGTGATAGACCTATGGTATTAAAAAAAACATGACATTTTATTCATCATACCACTTACAATGAAAATATCATACCTTCCTGCACCATCAAACTTCATACACCCAATTATGATGATTGTTATACTTTAGATGATCCCTTTCTAAGAGGACTTGTCTAGGCTCAAGATGTTGAGATTCTTAGATATCATACTTCTTTGTTTCAAGATTTTTATTTATCTTATCATATTCCTTATTGCATAGTTACTAATCCTAGTATTATTCCTCTTTTTCACACAGTATAAATGGAGCAATCACATGGTCTACCTCCAATTTTAGCAAAGCCTCTTAGGAGCATTCTTATGGATCATACTATGACCATTATTATCATTTTTCTAGATACTAGGATCCATATAGTTTACTTTCCCTATATATTTTGGCTGATACTCTTAATCCTTTTGTTCATCCCACTTCACCTCAGATGTGTTGGAACATAACTTACTGAGATAGCTGGTGAATCAATAGATTGAATAAAATTAGTCTTTTAATACTTTTAATGCAAATTGAAAATTATATGTAGAGATCACACACAAATAGACATAATACTTAGTGTACGTGGAAAACCCAGTATGGGAAAAGCCATGGTGAGAATAACTACTAGAATCTAATGTCTTAATCCAACCTCACAATCAAAACCTCACTGGTTACAATGTTTAAGGGTACCAACCCTAAGGAGACACCAATCCCATGATTTAAGAGCACCTAATCTAAGGAATCACCTACTCCCTAATTGAGCACCAACTTATCTCTTTTGATAGAACCTACCTATCAGATCTATTATAGAGATACAACTCTAGATTAAAAAATTAATTCAAAAATGAATCCACTTCTATGTTATAGGCCTATTATGTAACTGTTCGTACTCTACTCTACATCTCTCTTCATCTATACCTCTCTCTCTCTCTCTCTCTCAATTTGAATTTATTTCACATTCTTCCACACTTATTTTATATCCAAGATGATGTATATATGCATTAGATCTAGGTCTCATATATTCTCTACGTTCACCATTGGTCATTAACACATCACACACTTCTCTCTATTAGACTTAGTTTATCTATCTTAAAAAACAAGTTTCCTTCTTCTTGAATTCCTGGACCACCACCATAATTATTCATCTTTTAATATTTTTAGCATATATTAGGATCAATATTTCATACAGATACCCTTTTTCACAATTTGGATCGATTACAATAATCTATATCATTCTTTGTGTCATATCATATAGCTTACCTATATGTTCCATTTCTTGAACATTGATATAAACATATCTTTAAATACTTACCATTAATATTAAGTTTCACCCCATGATTTGATGATCCTCATTCAATTATCCCAAATTTAAAATTCAACCATTAGATTATGCTCACACTCTTCTTTAGATCCTTGTAATCTTCCTAAATTTAATAATTCAACTTTAAAATGCATCCATTGATCTGAATTTGACAAACTCATGCACTCTATTAGATATTTGTGATCTTCTAAACTTTAAATCTTCAAATTTAAGTCATAACCATTGATATTTGTCTCGATCTATTGAGATTAGGACACTTGGAAATCTCTTGTGCCTTCTGAGCACTTTACTATTAATCCCCATCCTTATGACACTTGTTACTCTCACATGCATTTTATACATTGTTATCCCCTATGCTTGTGACACTTGGTTCCCTGATATTGATCATCGAATATTCAATTTTAATGTTCATTGTAGATCTAATGCTCAAACTCTATGATCATGATACATGTCATCAACACATTCATTCTCAGGTTGTTTAACTTATTAATTTTAATTGTGCATCACTGGATCTTCATCATGTGATTAAGCACTCATTGTTGATTGAATTTAGGCAAATATTAAGTCAAGGACTTAGGAATATTAAAGTCTTTGATCACTATTTTGAGTCAGTAATCAGTAGGTTGAAGAGGCCAGTTTCATAATGATGAGGAAGGCTTAAATTATAACTTAATAAACTGGTTCCTACCTATATAAAATCAATAAAAAAATAAAATTTCCTATGAATGTCATGGCTAAAAACCCATAGGGTTTTACTAAGAAACACTAATAATGGCCAAGAACAAAGATAATTCATTTTTGGGCTCATTTCTCCTCATCTAAATCTGTGGACCATATATATGAGATGCACTCTAAAAACCCATAATATATCTTCTATCAAATTCTCTGTAAACATCTAGAAATAGTCTCTGTAAAATCATGACAACTTTCTAAGACATTATTATAACTTATGAAATTATAAAACATGATCTTCTCTCCATCAATCTTATCTATGACTAATCATTTGACATTAGTGGCATCCATAGTGCCAACTATCTCCCTTTTGACATCAATGATAATCATATTGCCAATAATATCCTGCTTTATCATTGATGGTAAAATAAATGCTCTGATCTTGTAATATATGATCTTCTCCTCCTTTGGAATTGATTGTACTTGTATTGGCCTATGATGAACATGAGTTGAAGCTATTCATTCCAAAATTTATCCCCCTTATGAAATGGAACATTTTCCTAAACACACCTTGGACACATGCTTTTCTATTTTGATAATCATAAAGCTTTTACAGAGAGCATTTGCACTTTTTCTCCCCCTTTAACATCAATGGAAAAGGGACTCCAACTTTCTCACTATTTTTCTAAATATTTCTCCCCCTTTATTAGATAAAGAAGTTTGCCTATGAATCTGCAACCATTAACTCATTATAAATTTGAAAAAATATGCATACCTAATTTGTCTTTTCTCTCTTCTTCTAGGGCTTAAATTTTTTTTTATGATCCTCCCACTTGGGCTCATGCTCTATTATTGAGATCTAGTGGTGTGATGTAAGAGAAACCACTCCCAATTTTTGCCTCAAATACTCAAAATGTTACTTGGGAAGAGGTTTGGTGAATATGTTTGCAACTTGATCCCGTGTTGGCACATATTCTATTATGACATCTTGATCTATAACATTTTCTCTTAAGAAGTGATACTTGATTGATATGTTCTTAGTTTTGGAGTGTATCACTAGATTTTTTGATATGTTAATAGCACTTGAATTGTCACAAATAATAGAGATATGCTATTTGTATTCTACCTTGTTATATTTAAGTGTTTACTTCATCCATAAGACTTGAGTACAACATGCCACTACTGAAACATACTCTCCTTCTACTATAGAAAGATTAACTTACTCTTGATTTTTACTCAGCCATGAAATAAGTTTATTTCTAAGGAAAAATGTACCAGCACTAGTGCTTCTTCTATCATCCACACTTCCTACCCAATCAACAACCGTATATGCTATCAAAGTGAAATATTCATCTTTAGGATACCATAGGACATATTCAATTTTACTCTTGATATATCTAAAGATTATTTTCACTATATTAACATGTGATTATTTAGGATTTGCTTGAAATATTGTAACCATGTACACTGCATGCATGATATCTGGTCTTGATGGAGTTAGGTATAACAAGCTACCTATCATTGATCTATAAAAAGTCTGATTTACATCAAGGGACTCATCCTTTTTGCTCAACTTACATCCAATTATCATGGGAGTACCTATTGGTTTGCTATCTTATATTCTAATCTTCTTGAGCATTTCTTTATCATACTTGGTTTGAGATATAATATTCCTTCATTAGTTTGTGCTATTTGGAGACCAAGGAAGAAAGAAAGTTATCAAAGCATAAATATCTCAAACTCATTTTGCATTTGAGTACCAAATTATTTTCACATTCTATTGTTTCTACTACCAAAAATTATATAATCTACATATACAACAATTAACATATGCTCACCTTAAGATTTGAAGTACAAATTAATGTTTGCACATCCTGTATTAAATCCTTATTATTTCAAGTAATAGTCTAATCTTGAAAACCATTCTCTAGGTGCCTATTTTAGATCATACAAAGCTTTCTTCAGTCTACACATATAATCTTCTTTTGACAGCTGAAAACCTTCAGACTGTTCTATGTAGACTTCCTCTTCTAGGATCCCATTAAAGAAAATAGACTTAACATCCATTTGATAGAATTTAAATTTCTTATAAATAGAGAATGATAGAAAAATTATTATGAATTACAATCTAGAAACTAGAGCAAATGTTCCCTCAAAGTATATACCTTCAACTTATGCATATCCTTTGCACACCAATTTGGCCTTATTCCTTATAATAGTTCCATCCTCATTGAGTTTGTTTATGTTAACCCACTTTGTACCTATTACATTCTTATTTGAAGGCCTTGGAACTAACTCTCAAGTTTTTTAATTTTCAATTTGGCTTAGTTCTTCTTCCATGGATTTTAGCTAATTCTCATCCTTTTTAGCTTCAACATAGTTCTTAGGCTCAATTTTAGATATTGGATCAAAACTTCTTGCTCCTTATTCATTACAACTCTTCTCCTTATCTAAACTCCATTTTTATTGCAAATAATCTACTCTATAGGATGATCCTTTTGAACAAATCTTGTAGGTAGCTTTTCATTTACTTTCTCAAGCTCTTCATTAGCTACTTCATCTTCAAACTCTGATTCTTCTTCATATATGTCTCTATCAGGTTTAATATGTTTCAAGCCTTCATCTGTTAGGGTGTGGAGCTAAAAGCTTCAACTATTTGCAGACACAAAGAAGAGGATGCTAAAGAACCAGAAGAACCGACGTCGGTAGTATAAACGACGTCTATCACAGACAGTGTAAAAGGAAACTGGTGATGGCAGGGAGTCAGCCGACGTCGGTAGCACCAGGCAAGTAGGGACCGACGTCAGTTGCCTGTGTATTCCAGAACTACTGTTGACGAATAGTCAGTTAAGTGAAGTGAGTGTTTGCATGTCAAATGACTAATTATAGTCACGAGCTATGTGTCTAATTATTGTAGTTAGATTTCTATTTTTGTAACCACGGGATTCTATTTAAAGACCCATGAGGCATGTATTGTAATTATCAAGAAGGCAAGTAAGATCATTGAAGCAAGCAAGGTCAAGGAGATCTACAGGTGTAAGGTCAAGGAGATTAGCTGAAGCATTCAAGGAGGGATAATAACTTAGGCTATAGAGTTGTTGTGTTGAGCAAGAGAGAGAGGGAAGAAGGTCTTGAAGTGTGGCAAGCCTTTGAGGTGGAGGAAGAAGTGGCATCTTCCTTATTGTATTTTCTTCTAGTAATATTTAATACAAGAGTGTGTATTGTCTCTCAAATTCTTTGCTGTCTCAAGTTTCTAGTTATTTTATCATTCTGGTATAATTCCATGTTTAATTGCTTATAATAAAGTAATCAATTGTGCTTCTATTGGATAAGGGGTCTCCTAACAGTTGGTATCAGAGCTATGGTTTGCAAGAAGCAGGTTATTTTTTGATTACAGGTCATTCACAGGGTTTTTTGATTGAGTGGGAGTTCAGCAATGGCAGAAGAAAGTAAGTTACAAATGGAGAAGTTTAACGGCAAGAATTATCAACACTGGAGGATGCAGATTGAGGATTATCTGTATCAGAAGGATCTGTACTTACCGTTGGGTGGGGTTGCATGCAAGCCCACAGATATGAAGGATGAAAAATGGAGTGTTCTTGATCGGAAGGCTCTCGGTTCCATAAGGTTAAGCCTTGCATCATCTGTGATTTCCAGATTATCACAGTGCAAGACAACGGAAGAGTTGATAAAGTCCTTGGCGAATTTATACGAAAAACCCTCAGCTTCTAATAAGGTATATCTTATGAAGCAGCTATTTACTTTGCAAATATAGGAAGGTGGATTGGTACATACTCATCTCAGTGATTTCCATGGTTTGGTAAACCAATTAGCTTCAGTCAATATTGTTTTTGATGATGAGGTAAAGGCTCTCTTGATTTTATATTCTTTGCCTGAAAGTTGGGATAGTTTGGTTATGGCAGTAAGTAATTCTGCATCTGCTTCTAAAATCTTAAAAGTTGATGATGTTGTGAGTGTGATCTTGAATGAGGAAATACGTAGGAGAAGCACAGGTGAATCATCAGGGAATGCTCTAAGTGCAGAAAGCAGGGGAAGGCAAAGGGAGAAGATTGAGCAAGGGAAATCAAGGTCGGGAAGGAGATCCGAATCCAAAGGTATTACCTGCTGGTTTTGTGGAAAGAAAGGACACACAAAGAAGGAGTGTTGGTTGCGAGATAAAGAGAATCAACCTGAAGGTAAAGAAGAAGTAAAGGATGTAAATATCATGGTACAGGATGATCTCACACTTTCTTTAGATAGTCAGGTAGGATCATGGATTTTAGATTCTGGTTCATCTTTTCATGCATCCCCAAACAGAGATTTGTTCCATGAATATGAACAGGGAGACTTTGGAGTGCTTTATTTAGGGGATGGTACACCTTGTCAGATAGTTGGCAAAGGGAAAGTACAGCTGAAATTGTAGATAGACAACACATGGGTGTTGAAGGAGGTCATGCATGTTCCAATTCTGAAGTAGAGTTTGATTTCTGTTGGAAGGTTGGGTGACGAGGGATGCACAATAACCCTCATAGTGGATTCTTGGAAGGTTACCAAGGGAGCACTTATTTTAGCAAGAGGTAAGAAAGTAGGTACTCTTTATCTATCTACTTGTATTACTGATTTTACTTCTGGTTTATCTACTTCAGATGTAGATTCGAAGATGTGGCTTAATAGGCTAGGTCACATGAATAAGAAGCGAATGGATGTTCATGATTCAAAAGGTATGTGTTCAGATTCAAAAATCATAGATAGAGTTCATTGCAGAAAAAGGAAATTTGATGGTTTTGACAGGAACAAAGAAGCCTTGGTGTTTATGGAGGAGATGAGGAATAGAGATCAGTCACAGGGGCTGAATAATTCTGAGCAGGGCAGTATGGACAGAGGTTTGATCCAAGATGAGCTCAAAGATGAAAAATTCATCACTTGTAGAAAAACATAGGTATCGATGCCGGTGCTCCCATGGCACCGACGTTGGCCATACAAAAACTGACATCGGTCATGTGCAGACCAGCAGGGTTGGTAGGTCAGGCAGGAGAAGTCTGACGTCGGTCATCAGGACTGACGTTGGTAGGGGGGACACCGGCGTCGGTCGGGGAAATGATGTCGGCAGTCAGGGTCAGTGCAGGGAACCAACATCGGTCGGGAGTAGACTAGGAGATGGTCGAGATCGGTCACTGGAACGGATGATGGGTGGATAGTTAGCTGTCAAGGAGTCTCAAACACCCATATAGAGGTCAGAAAAGGTATGTGAACCTCATATTCGTTGTTCACCTTCTTTATATTGCTTACTGATAGTCAAGAACTAAGAAGATAGAAGAAGCAATGTAGGTAGAATCCAGAAACAGTGGGAGCTTGACATGGATGAGGAGTGTGAGTCCTTGGAGAAGAACCAAATAGGTATTTTTTGGTAGAGTTGTCAGCTGGAAGGAAGCACTGGATAGAGGGATGGATTCCCATATTAGAGAAGAGAGTGGATAGACACGTGAGATAGAAGGCTATGGTATATGGTCTTGATCAGGCTACAAAACAATGGAGGTTTGACCATTGTATTTTATCTTTACCAGGTTGGATAATATTAACTACATTATCCTATTACTGTATTGTGTTACTTGTTGCAGGGTTTCATATACAGGGAGTTTTTTGAGCTAAGGGTAGAGTTGGTTCAGAAGTATGTCATGAAGAATTTGGGAGCAGCAAAATTCTTGTGGCATAAGTGATAGGTATAGCATCATAGGTTTGCATGGTGGTTGGTCTTCAAGAGTGACTTTGAAGAGGGATACAGAGCCAAAGGAACAAGATAGATGGTGTATAGGTATAGGTACAGTAGCAAATTTTTATCTCCAAGTGGGAGATTGTTAGGGTGTGGAGCTAAAAGCTTTAATTGTTTGCAAACATAAATAAGAGGATGCTGAAGAACCAGAAGAATTGGCATCGGCAATATAACTGATGTTGGTCATAGATAGTGCAGAAGGAAATTGGTGATGGCAGGGAGTCGACCAATGTCGACAACACCAGGTAAGCAGGGACTGGCGTCGGTCGCCTGTGCATTCCAGAATTGCTTTTGATGAACAGTCAGTTAAGTGAAGTGAGTGTTTGCATGCCAAATAACTAATTATAGTCACGAGCTGCGTGTCTAATTATTGTAGTTAGATTTCTATTTTTGTAACCATGGGATTTTATTTAAAGACCCATGAAGCATGTATTATAATTATCAAGAAGGCAAGTAAGAGCATTGAAGCAAGCAAGGTCAAGGAGATCTATAGGTGTAAGGTCAAGGAGATCAGCTGAAGCATTCAAGGAGGGATAATAACTTAGGCCATAGAGTTGTTGTGTTGAGCAAGAGAGAGAGGGAAGAAGGTCTTGAGGTGTGGTAAGCCTTTGAGGTGGAGGAAGAAGTGGCATCTTCCTTATTTTATTTTCTTCTAGTAATATTTAATACAAGAGTGTGTATTGTCTCTCAAATTCTTTGATGTCTCAAGTTTCTAGTTACTTTATCATTCTGGTATAATTCCGTGTTTAATTGCTTATAAGAAAGTAATCAATTGTGCTTCCGTTGGATAAGGGGTCTCCTAACATCATCAACCTTGACATTGATACTCTTTACAATATTTTGTAGCCTTTTATTGTAACATATGCAAGATATGCTTTGGGTGGAATAACCAAGAAATTTTCCTTCATTACATCTTCATTCAAAGCTTCTCAACTTATCTTATTTTCTCTTGATGTAGCATTTGATGCCAACAATTTGAAGTACTTAACATAGGTAGTTTTTCCATACCATAGTTCATAGGGGGTTTTATCACTATTTACCATTAGTTTAACTCTATCCAAGATATATACTATTATTTTTGGTGCTTCTCTTTAGTATCCATCAGGTAACTTGGCCTCTTTTAGCATTATTTTGGCCATCTCCTTGACTATTTTTTTCTTTCTTTCAACATCTAAATTCTAGTATAGAGTCCTTACTACAGAGTAATGCCTTTTGATTCCATACTTATCATAGTACTCTATGAAATCATTTGAGGTGAATTCTCCACCTCTATCAAATCTCAAGCATTTTATTTTTAATTCAATCTCATTCTTTACCACAGCCCTAAAGATCTTGAATCTTTCAAATGCCTGAGACTTATTTTTCAAAAAGGTTACCCATGTCACTCATGAGTAATCATATATTAACAACATGAAGTATCTATCTCCTTTGGATCCTCTTGTCTTAGTAGGACCACAAATATTAGTGTGAACTAATTCTAAAGGCTTTTTAGTTGCATACTCATTTGTTTGACATTTGACCCTAGTTTGCTTATTTTGCTAACATTCCTTACAAGTAATGTCTATAAGTTTGGCTATCTTAAGTATATGTATAACAAACTTATTTGAGCTCACTTTTACTAGGTTATAAAAGTTGACATGACCCATTCTTCTATGCCATAACCAACTCTCATCAATCTTTCTTATCAAGCAACTATTAACATTCACTTAGATTATAAATGTTGATTTTAGTTCTTTTCCCTTTTGTAACTAATTTTCAAAATCTCTTAATATTGTAGCCTTTTGTATTAAATGTGACCTTATATCGATTGTCGCACATTTGGATGACACTTAGCAGGTTGTGTTTCAATTCTTCAACATAAAGTACATCATGTGTAGGCATTTTTCCATCTATATTCAAGGCTCGTTTACCATGGATATTTACTATAGTATTATCTCCCAAGCTAACAGATCCTTCCTTACATTTACTCAATTTGATGAACTTGCTCTTGTCACTAGTTGTGTTTTGAGCAACCACTATCTATTACCCATAAATTCTATTCCTTAACATGGAGTCTAGTTTGAGCAATCATATACTATGTAACTTTATAATATTTCACTTTATACACATCCTTTGGTTTCTTGTTTGGCATATTTCCCCCTTTTTCAGACACTTGTGAACCTTTGTTCACAATAGGAAGTATTATTTTCATTTCATTTTGTATTTTTGGTCTTACAAAGTTTGTTCTACATTGTTCAGTTATGTAACCAAAATTATTGTAGTTATAACATATTACATTTGTATCTAACAAGGGTTCAAATGAATTTTTTCTCACAAAGTTTGTTCTCCTTTTAGTTATAAATCTACAATCACTAGCCCTATGACCAAATTGATAATAGGTATAATAATAACCATAGAAAAATGAGGAATGCCTGGTCATAACATTTCTTTGTATAGGATGAGGAGGTCTTCTTAACTATAACATCTTCAAGTCTGTCACCCTTATATAACCATATGCATCAACTACCTTTGTCTTTTACATCTTCCATGAGTTTGTAGAGATTGAATTATTGTTATTCTTCTTTTCTTCAAGATTATTTTTTCCTTTAGCTTTCTTCATATCAACAATGCTTGTGTTTGTCTTTGTATCTCTAGAGGCATTTATGCAAGCTTTTTTTTTCTTTGTTCCTGATTCTCCTTCTTCTTTGAAGTTATCATATAAGTTTTCAAGTGTAATAGTTATGGGAATTTTCCATTTTTCAAAACCAAGACCATATATATCTTTTGATAGCTTTTGAGAGTTGACCAATTCATCAAGAATTTTTGAACCTCCCTTCAGCTTTAGCCCTTTGTCAATTTATTCTTTAGCTTTTTCAAGTTATTTTATCAAAGCCACATTTCTACTTTTAACTTCATGCATTCATTAGATTTAGATTAAAGTTAAAATTTGACTACTTATTCTATTGATTTATCCTCTTCAACTTGTGTCTTTAGGCTAACTACCATTTAATCAAAATTTTCAAGACTTTTGGATAGTTTTTCAATCTCTTTTTGTATCTACTTCTTCTATTTTGAGTTATCTTTTCTTAGATTTTCAATTTCATCTAGAGCATAGATGAGTTCACCCTTTGGATCCACTTCTCCTTCCTCTTATTTATCAAAGTCTTCAACTTCTTCTTTTTATTGATCCATAGAAGTTAATTCTAATGTCATGAATAGGGATTCATTTCCCTTAGCCACAAAAGCACAATCATGGTCATCATCAAAGATATCACACTCATCTAATGAATCACTATCTTATTTTATGTACAAGCACTTCTTATTTTTGAAGAAGTTATTCTTCCTGGAGTAGTGGGGTTTCATCTTTTTATTATCCTCTTCTTGCTCAAAGTTATCCTTTTTGTTATAAGGGCATTTACCAACAAAATGTCCTACCTTACCATAGTTAAAGAATTTAAAGGGTAACTTACCTTTGTACTTTCCAGACCCTCTTCTTAATTTTCTAACAAAGTTGGATTATTATTTATCAATCTCCTTAGATCTAGATGTAGGTGCTTTTGCTTTTGCTTTTACTTATTTAGATGCTTTGAATGTAGCTTCTCTCTTAAAAGTATTTACTTCTCCCATTCTAATCTCATAAGTTGTGAAGGTTCCATGAAACTCATCAACATTGAGTTTATCTATATCTCTTACTTCCTATATTATAGATATTTTAGAGTCATACCTTGATGGAAGAGATATTATGACCTTTTTGATAATGAGAAAATATTTCATCTCTTTCCAAGGCCTTTGGTTAAATTGACTATTTCATCTACTATGAAGAGGTAGTCTATAATTTTATCTTCTTCATTCATTTTAAGACTTTCAAACTTGTCTTTGTATGTTTGGAGCTTGGCCTAATTTACCTTATCATCACCTTCATATATGCTCTTCAACTTATTTTAGATATCTTATGCATTTTGAAAATGTATTACTTTGACAAACTCTAAGTTAGGAAATCCACAAAGAATAGCACTTTTTGCCTTGAAATTACTCTCATATGCCTTATTTACATCTTGGTTAGTAGGATTTGTAGCAAGAGCTATATATCCATTTTCAATAGACATCCATACATCAAACCCTGATGAAGATAAATATTCTTCCATGTTAATGATCCAGAATGCATAGTTTGATCCATCAAAGAGAGGTGCTTTATTTGAAGAAGATCCTTATTGACTAGACATTTATGTTCACCATCCAAGATCTACTTGAGCTAATTAAGCTTCTTGTAAAGAACAAAGGATCTGATACCAATTATTGGAACATAACTATCTACTAAGAGTGGGGTGAATCAATAGATTGATTAAAATTAGTCCTTTAATAATTTTAATGCAAATTAAAAATTATATGTAAAGATCACACACACACACAAATAGACACAACACTCAATGTACATGGAAAACCTGATATGGGAAAAACCATGGTGAGAATAACTACGAGAATCTATTGTTCTAATCTAGTCTCACAATCAAAACCTCACTGGTTACAATGTTTAAGGGCACTGACCCTAAGGAAACACTAATCCCTTGATTTAAGAGCACCTAGTCTAAGGAAGATCCCACCCCCTAATTGAGAAACAAATCAACTCTTTTGATGACACCTACATATTAGATCTATTATGGAGCTACAACTCTAGATTATAAAATTGATTCAAAAATGAATCTAGATCTATGTTATAGGCTTGTTCTATAAATGCTCATATTCTACTCTATATCTCTCTTCATCTATGACTCTCTCCCTCTTAATTCAACTTTATTCCACACTATTCCATACTTAGTGTATATCTTATATGATGTATATATGCATTAGATATAGGTATCACATATTATCTATATTTAGTATTGGTCATTAACACATCACACACTTATCTTTGTTAGACTTAGTTCACCTATATTTAATTACAAGTTTCCTACTTCTTTAATTCATGGACCACCACCAAGATTATCTATATTTTTAGCATATATTAGGCTTGAGATTTGATACACATACCCTTTTTCATAATTTGGATTGATTACAATAATCTATTTCACACTTTATGTTATAAAATATGGCTAACCTATATGTTTCATTGCTTGGCCATTGAGATGAACAAATATTTAAATACTAACCATTGATCTTAAGTTTCATGTCATGCTTTGATGATCCTCATTCAATTTTCCTAGATTGAAAATGAAACCATTAGATCAAGATCACGCTCTTTGTTAGATCCTTATGAGATTTTTAACTTTATCACTTCAACTTTAAAATTCATCTATTGATCTAAATCTAACAAAATCACATGCTCTGTTAGATCTTTATGAGACTCCAAACTTTAACTCTTCAAATTTAAGTCAAAATCATTGATCTTTGTCTTAGTCTCCCAAGATTAGGAAACTTGGCACTCTCACATACCTTATGATTACCTTACTATCATTCCCCACACTTGTGACACTTGGCACTCTTGTATGCCTTCTGTACATTGTCAGTTCTTACACTTGTGACACTTGGCACCCTCACATTAATAATTGAGTATTTGACTTTGAAGCACATCATAAATCTACTATTCATAAACACATGTCATAAACACATTCAATCTTAGGATATTTGACTTACTGACTTTGATACACATCATAAGATCTTGATCATGTGATTAATTGTTCATCATTGATCAAATTTGGAAAAATATTAAGTCAAGGACATAAAAATATTAAAGTCTTTGATCATTGTTATGAGCCAGTAATCACTAAGACAAAGGGGCTAGTTTCACAATGATGAGGAAGGCTTAATTTATAAATTAAGCAACCAATTCCTACCTATATCTAATCAGCACAAAAAGAGAAGTGCCTTTCAATGTCATGGCTAAAAACCCATAGGGTTTTACTGAGAAACCCTAGTAATGGCTGAGAGAAAAGATATTTCATTTCTAGGCTCATTTCTCTTCATTTGAATCTATAGACCATATATATTAGATGAAATTGAAAAAAACATAATGGATCTTCTATAAATTCTTTACAAACATCCAAAATTGGTCTCTGTAAAATCATAATAACTTTATATCACAATATTGAAACTTGTGAAATTATAAAACATGCTCTTCTCTCCACTAATATTGTCTATGATTGATCTTTTTACATATATGACATCTGTTGATGCTTAAAATTGTGCTCTTTCCAACACCAACAGTGGGAAGTTTCAGGAATGTGGGACTTGCAACCTGAAATGATCTCCAAATTTTAAAGAAGTTGGCTCTTTTTTATCTCAAGTGTATAATGAGGAAAGGGATAGGAATTAAACAGAATCATAAATGCAATAAAAGAAAATCTAACTATGGTGATGCGCCTGAATTTAATTTGACCCTTAATTCTAAGCATAGTGAAGCTACCTTTAAGATTCTATTACATTAAAGAGCAAACAAGGCATGATCAATGTAAAATATGAAAATAGATAGGATCAAAGGCTCATAGTTTAGATGATTTTGCAATAACACAAAAAATATCAATAAAGGCATAGAACTCAGTCTTCTTATTTATTTTATAGTTACATAAAAGGCACATAAACATGCACAGTTACACAAACTTTCTAACTCAATAAAATAGAACAAAGGCAAATGACATCACTGGCTACAGTAAGAAAGTATAAAACTTCTTGATAATAATCTCTCATAGAAAATTCTCTCATCTTCTGATGATGATCCCTAGTGATGATCCCCTACACTCATATTTATAGCATCATAATAGCTCTAGATTTCCCACACATTCCCAATCCAACTGTCTAACTGAACTCTAACTAAACTAGAAGTGTCTAACAAAAGATATTTCTTAGATCTGAAATGTTTTGTCTCCCTGCAAGTTCATTGGCTGAAATAGATACACAAGACACTTCCCACTATGAAACGGGTGAGGACACTTGGTAGTATCTACTTTTCATTTGAAAAATACCTTATTATTTAGACGACACCAAAAAATGACACTTGGCAGCTTCCGCGATACTTATAAAAAACACATGGCACTTTCCATGTAACTTATACTCTTTATATGTCTTTACTCAGGAGTGCTCCATTTTTGACATCTGTCATAGTCCACTACTTTAAAACTTTAAAAAATTATATAAAAAGGGACCCACAATACTTCTCACCTGAGTAGCTTCAAAAGGGGAATAGGGACAGGTGTCACTTTTCATGTAATTTTAACAAGAGACATGTGGTAGCTTCTGTTGATTTAGCTAGGAACACGTGGCAGCTTTCGTTGAGCTTTAGCTACACTGTAGAAACATTCAGGACTCATTTTAGATTCATACGGATGGTGACACTTGGTGGCTTTCACTGACTTTAGAAATAAAAACTTGGGTCCCACCATATTCTTTACTTATCAATGAAACAAAGTGAAGATATTTTGGATGTTGATATGTGGTGGCTTCCACTTTCTTCAGCTAGAGATATGTGGCATCTTCTGTTGCTTTTAGAAAAACATATTGAAACCTTCCATAGTTGCCACTTGGCACCTTCCACTTGACCTTGAGAAAATATTATTGAAAGAAGCTTTCAAAACTCAAAATAAATTTGAAATGTGGATGCCAACACTTATCACTCTCCATTGAGTCTCCATTGAGTTACCAAGTGACTTTGATACTTAAGAAAAAATTTAGGCAAAAGAAACTCGCGCCCACACTCTGTGTCAAAAACTTCACTGCCTCAAAACCAAAATGTGCAGGGACAAAACTTAGAGTGCACAACTAAAAATCAAAAAATGAAAAATGTAGAGTTTTTTACTCTACAGTTCTTGACGACCTCGAGGACTTTTAAGCTTGCTCAAAAAGAATCCAAAGAATGTATAATAAGTATGGCAAAATCACAACTTATGTAAGGCTATCTAATAAGTAGACCACTCATCATCAGATAATCCCTACTTATTTTTCGATTTGTGAAAGGCTAAATCAAGATTGATGATATCCTTGTGTGAAAAATTCTATAAAATATGAACTGTAGCCTTCAATTTAAATTCAAGCTAGGAAATGGGAATAAAGATAACTTCTACTTTAGGCACTGATGAATCATCTCTTAAACCTTGAAAGACTGCCTGATCATTTTGCCTAGCTAACAACAAAGGTTTAATCTCATCAATCATCAACACAGTGTTGCTATCAAGAAAAGGGGAAGGAAGACCCAATTACACCAGATCTTTAATGTGTTGTTTCATGTCTTTGATTTCTTCTTTCACCACATCTAGTTGCTCTCTATAATTGATTACTATGGAGTTGTAATTGAGAACTTCATTCACTCTTTTAGTAGTGATCATTCTATCACTAATCTCTATTGCTGACAACATTCCATTAGTTGCATCATATAGCTTTTACAGTAGTATTTGAGAGTCAAACACTCTCATAGAGACAGTGGTCAGAGTATCTTCAATTGAAGTCTCCACCTTTTTTCATAATTTCTATGTGTTTAGTAGAAAGGTTAGAGAAGGTTTGAGCTAAATAATCTCGTCAGAGATTCTTTTCCATATTGATTCATAAAGCTCCTTAACTAGATTCAAAACCCTTGCATTCTTTGGCCTATTAGCTAACTCAAGTATCAATTATTTTGTCATTTGTCACTCAACTTGAAGTTGGGATTGTATAGCAGTGGTATTATTCTACTCATTCAGCAGCTTTTGTTGAAGTTGAGTGACCTGTAGCAGGCTTTCCTCACATTTTTCCTATAATGCTACCTTTTCCTACCTTAAGGTTGTCACTGTATCTTTCACCTACATTAGCCCTACTTTCAAAGAATAATTTTGGCCTAAATAGCTTGGTGAGTTTGAAGAGAAACAATATCTTTCAATTGTTTGTTGAGACTCTCTATTTCTTTATTCTTGGTATTGATTTTTGTAGTCAAAATGCTACGGTTTGCCTTCTCTTAGGCTAGATCAACCTCCATCTTCTATAGCTTCTTTGATACTTTTAAATAATCATTTACTATTGTATAAGTGGATTCATTTAGTAGCTCAACCTTATCTTGTGGTCTGAAAAGGGACATGTTTATAGCGATTGCATTCATCATATAATTTTTTAGGCTGCATCTGCTCATTTGGCTTGACTATATTAGGTGACAAAAGGGTCACCATTAGTTGCTACTATATTGGGTCAAATTGTGACCTCATATGTGGTGTAGGCAAGGATTTATTATCTTTCATCCTCTTTTTCTCGATCTGGGCTTCTCTAGCCTTCTTAGCAACATCTGCTTGAGTTTGGAAGGTAGAAGGAGAGGCAATGTGCCCACCCGCCAAAGGATAACCTTATGGCAAGCCATATGGAATAGCCAAATGTTGGCTAAGGGAAAAATGAGGAGGTACTTTCTTTGGGATGGAGGGGGAAAAATGAGGCAATGATATGTCCTGAGTATGGATAGATGGGGAAAAATGAGAAATGGGCACAATAGAGGTGGTAGGAGATATTATTTGGCTTGACGAGATTGTCACCCCAAGAGAAGAAGAGAGAGATTGAGAAGAAGGAGAAATAACACTTACCTAAGGAGTAGCTGAAGTACTCTATGGTTTGTGATGTGAGGGTTCTACCCCCTCCTCTGAATCAAGCTAAAGCTTCAGCCTCTTATGTTTCCTTATCATTTCTTCTTCTGGCTATGCTTCTTTCTCTTCAACATTTACCACTGCTGCTAATGGTAATTGTTCACAACTAGGAACCCTAAATTCTAACACTGAAGGAGAAGCTTTGGGTGGTGAGAATACCACACTCTTTTTTTTCAATGACATTGAGAGATTGGGGCCAAATAATTATAATGAATGTAGCTGAGGTTTGCCCTGAGGTCTACAATGTATGACTGGATTCTACTCTAGCTTTTGACTCTCCACCTTTTGTCTACAAATTGCTTGTGTCAGGGCTAGAGACAGGAGACAGATGACATTCATCCCAGAGTTCCTCCCATTTCTCATCTAAATCCACATTTCCAAAAGAGTGAGTTGTCTCACAAATCTCTTGCCTATATTTCCAATAGGCTTCTATTTTCTTAGAGTTTCAGTCTTTATTCTTTAATGATCTTCTTAAACCAGAAGTCATTCTAATTTTAGGATCAAAATCCCTTTTCTTAACATAAAATTTTTCCCATGGCCTGTCCTCTTGAAGGGGCAAATTCGTCAATTCTACATGAAAATCAGGAATATCTTCCCTAGGATTTCTTCTATTTTCCCAAAAAGGATGGCCCTCATGCACAATTCTAGTAGCAACTTTATTATTCCTGACCCATGAAGTTATGAAACCATTTGGGTCATATCCCCATTTATTTTCAATTAGAAAGAAACCTAGGAAGGCTAGCTTTCTTAGCAACATGAGCTCAGCATCTTTGACCTCTAGGGCCATGTTGTTTGTCACCCATGGAATGTCATACATTTTCTTCTTTTTCTCCCTAGTGCCATATTCATTATCCACCACAAACACTTGTCTGATGACCTCTAAGAATGTTAACCTAAGTGTCAAAATCTTAGGTAGCAACACTGGTTCTCCACTAAAACCATGGACTCTAATAATAGTATGATGGGATCCAAAAAATTAATCACAAGGAATAATACAATAGGTCATAAGGCTTGAGACACTTGGAGTCAATCTATTTACAACCGGCTTTGGGCTTAGATGACAAAAATTAGGGGCAACAAAAATTTCATAGAATTCATATGGGTCACTAGTTTTGGACAAGATATGTGTCCATGCAGACAGAAGAATGGTTCTATGTAAACTAAAGCTTGGGTCATACATATTTAGATGCATGTGTTGGGAAAAGATGCCAGAATTTTGATACAACATGAGATGAAATAGATAAGAGGAATACCTTAAAACCCATTTATATTTGAAATGGGTGAGCTGATCAACCATTGAATATGCAATCTACTTAGAGAAATCAAGTTGATACTCCTGAGTCTTGTCAACAGTTTTCAATTTGAAGAGAATGGCCATTTGTTCTTCATAGACAATTATATCATCTTTTATTCTAAAAATGAATGCCATCATAGAAAGTGCCTCTTGGCTGGCTTGCACAAATTGTGCTCTTGCTGTTGGCAGTGTCGACATAGTGGTATCATCATTGCCTAATTACAATTCTAATTTTATAAACTTCAATTGAGTATTGACGTTTGCCCATGTTTTTTGCATTTTGGCAATGGTGGGAAAAGTGGCTATCTTGTCATGATACAGGGCTAACATGTCTCTAATAGCCTTTGGTGTAATTTACACTATGAATGGACCCTATTGTATGGTATTTGAGGGCACATGAAACAATTTAGAGCATATTTCAACCAAGTCAGGGCATGGATGTACACCTGGGACAATGAATTATGCCAGCTGGGAAGTCCATATCCTCATTGTGAATGTTTCATATTGTCCAACCTTGACCCTTTGAATACACCTTTGATGTGCCCCTTCTCTTAGAGTCTTTCTAGGCTTTTGAAGAATTGGGTCCATGATTCCATCTGCAAAATCTTTCACCTTTGCTGGGTCATTTGCATAACCAACTTCAGGGACTCTAGTCTGTGGATGTCTTTAAGGGTTGTGCAAGGGCCAAAGCATATGATTTGCTTATGAGAAACTTATGAATGGATTCATAAATCCCAGACCCTTGTTGTGAAGATTGTGCTCCCTCCATATCTATATCTATACTTGGAAATAGTGAACTGTGGTAATTGGTATGGAGTTTTGCAATAGGGAAGGCACTTTCGCTAAGCAAGTTTGCTATGAACTAAAAATGCAAGTAACAGGAATTTTCTAGCAGACGTAGGAATTTTTGAGACACTATTAAACTTTAAATCTTATTATGGGGTATTTAATGACCCATCAAGTCTCAAAATGGCATTAAAACTAGATAACCATTAGCAAATCTTACTAAACCTTCATGGGACAACAAGTTAGACACGTCATGAAAGTGGCTGCGCAAGGTACCTTGGGGAATTTAAGGATTTGGGAGAAGTTTAATGTGTTGAGAGTTTTGAAAGTTTTGAAAAAAAGCTCTAAGCCATGGCCATGTGTTTAAAGAACACTTATTTAAAAGAAAGAGCAAGAAAGAAAAATGGGAAAACAAAGCAACAAAGAAAGGGAAACTATCTAACTATAATACATTAGAGACACAACTTAATTGAAATGTTTCAAGTAGATCCCATTCATAGGAATCTATTCAAGTTCACCTTCCATTGTTTCTATCTCAAACAAATTTTTCTATTTACATGCACAAATTTTATAGGGGCCAATCCACAATGCTTCAAATTTAGTGTGTTAACCCAACTTGGCAGCTCTTACATCCCATTTCAAAAAAATTGAGCCGACTTCAAAATGGGGATTTGAAGTCCTTTTATTGAAGTAGTCTTTAATTATTTTTTGATGATTTATTAATGAATCATGTGTTGCATCCCTCTTTTCTTGAACTTCTAAAAGTTCAGCAAGTCTGACTTGCATGGGGCCATTTTCCCTAATTTCAATCTATTTTAATATTTGGAGAGCAGGAATCTCCAAGCTTAGGGGTATTACATCAGGTTTGCCATAGACCAACTCATATGGAGACATTTTCTTCACCTACTTAGGTGTAATTCTATCAGCCCACAGTGCTATATTAAGCACTTTATGCCACTCCTTGTGATGATCAACCCCTATTCTCTTGATGAGTCTAATCAAGTTCTTGTTAGTTGATTCTGCCAAACCATTACCCTGAGGGTAATAATTAGAGGAAGTTTTCAGATAGATTCCATGCTTTAATGCAAATTCAAATTCTTTAGACCCTAAAAATGCTTTAGCATTATCTAAAATTAAGGTGTGAGGAGCCCCAAAGTGAGTAGTGATAATCCCTAGAAAATCTAGGATCACATTTTCTGTTGCTTCTTTGAGTGGCACTGCCTCAGTCCATCTGGTGAAATAATTTGTGGTAGTTAGAATCCATTTGTGACCCATAATTGACACAAGATTTATCATTCCAATGAAGTCAAGACCCCATTGAGCAAAGGGTTCATCAACAATTATAGGACTAAGGGGCATTGCTGCATTCCTTCTCATCCCCACATAATAATGACAAGATTGACACTTTTTTACCAGTTGATAACAGTCTATAAATAAAGTGGGCTAGAAATAACCTACGCCACTTATCTTTATAGCTGTGCTTCTTGTAGAAAAATGTCCACTTGAGACTCCATGATGCATTTCATGTAGTATTTTCTTAGCCTCATCTTTCTCTATGCATCTTAAAAGTTTGCCATCAGTATTTCTTCTGAAAAGAACTTTTTCAATTAAAACAAAATGGACCTCTTACATCCTATAGTATCTCCTCTTATCCTGAGGGAGTTCTTTTGGGTAAATCCCATATTTCATAAAATGGATCTTGTTTGTGACCTAGGAGTTCTAATCAATTTCTTGTATCCTCAATACACTTTTCCTTTCTGTTTTTGAATCTATTTCTTCAAGTATCATCTTTACAAGCTCTTGAGTCATGTATTGGCACAACCCCCTACCTCTGACTAACTTAGTGGGTTTGACCTCTACATCATATTAAAGGATCTTTATTATCTAGTTTGCTCTTTTTTCAAGAATTTCACCCTCTATAATGTATTATTTGACACTTGGGTGAGCCACAAGTATCAGAATCTTACTTCTTGATACTATATGCCTAAATTTCTTGAGGGCTTTTACCATAACATATGCCTGTTTCTCCAAAAGTTATATCTAGTTTCATATTCCCTAAGAGTCCTTGAGAAAAAGGCTATTGGGTGCTCTCCCTCATGTCTATCATCTTTCTGTGTTAGGACAACAACAATACTGAGCTCTCCTCCATAGACATACATTAAAAAAGGCTTAGAAAAGTCTAGGTTTCTAAGTACTGGGGCCATTGAAATTTCCTTCTTGACCTATTCAAAGGCTTGCCTTCCTTCTGTAGTCCACTTGAAAACTAGGTCTTTTTTCAACAAGAGTGTCACTGGCCTTACTAGGCCTGCAAAGTTATATATGAACCGACTGACAAAATTAATCTTCCCTAAAAAATATTGTACTGCTTTCTTATTTACTAGTAGGGGCAAGTTCATTATGGCTGTAACTCTCTCTAGATCTATAGAAACTCCTTCTTTGGATATTATAAGTCCTATTAATTTGCCTTGAGGTACATTAAAGATACATTTCTTGGGATTCAGGGATATTCCAAATTTTTGACATTTCTTAAAAATATATTCTAAATGATCAAAATGATCAACAACATTCTTGGAAAAAATAGTAAGATCATCAAGATAAATCAAGATGATTTTATTTATAAGTTCCCCAAATGCTACATCCATAGCTCTTTGAAAAGTGGCTCTAGCATTTGACAGACCAAATGGCATCTTAGCATATGCAAATGCTCCCCATTTGGAAGTAAAAGCAGTCTTGTATTGGTCTTCATTAGCCAACCAAATCTGATTATATCTAGAGAAACCATCTAACAAGGAAAATATCTTTGATCCAGCCACAGTCTATAAAATTTGTTCCATAGAGGGCAAGGGATAGTGATCTTTTAGAGATTCTCTATTTAGGTCTCTAAAATCTACACAGAGTCTTATGGCACCATTCTTTTTCCTGACTAGTACTAGATTTGCTACCTAGGTTGAGTGTTTGATTGGAAAAATTATTTTATAATCTAAGAGTTTCTATAACTCATCCACTATTAGAGGTTCAATCCTTGGATTTAGTGGCCTCTATTTCTATCTAATTGGCTTATATCCTTCAGTCAATTTTATTGTGTGCTGAATGATGTCTCTATTATATCCATGAAGGTCTTCATAGCTCCAGGCTATGACTCTATCATATCTTTTGCATAAGTCAATTAGTTTTTCTCTTTCCTCTTGAGTTGAAAAATTTCCAATTTTTAATTTTCTCCCTTCACTCACCTCTATTTCAGAATAATCTACTTTATTTACTTGGAACCTTTTCTTCTCTAGGCCTACATCTTCTAGATCAAAAAGGTTTTCTAAAGTGATCAATCCTTTGGGAAGCTTATTAGTCTTTAATTGTAGAACTTGGTCTCTATATGCCTCTTCAATTTTGGGTTGTAATTGATAAACAAATTCCCCTAATTGTTGCAAGAATGAGAGTACCTGAGAATCATTTTCAAATACTTGTCAATTCTCATCGTTGTCTGGGATAGTTGGCCTTACTATAACTTTTACTGACTCATTGTTAACTAATAGGCCAGTTGTTGATCAAACTGTGAGCCAATCTATGCCATCCTATCAGCTTCAAAATTTTGGGTTCTTAGAACTACTTCATTATTGAAAGCTTCAAAATCTTCTATTAAGTCCCAAATTTTGTGTCTATAGGATCTCATCCTTAAATTTTTGGCTATTGCCTTTTCTCTGATTTGCTTCATTACTAGTTCTGAATCTCCTTTTACTATCAAATTCTTTACTCCCTTTTTCCTGGCTAACATGAGCCCATGTACTAAGGATTCATATTCAACATCATTATTAGTATAGGCAAATTGGAAATGGATAGCTCTTAAAATTTTCTCCCCATTTGGAGTAACAAGACAAATTCCTGCTCCAGCACCACTTTTACTTCTAGCCCCATCAAAATTTAAGGTCCAAATTTTTGAATATTTTTTAGATTCTTGAGTAGTTGGTGTTTCTTCCCTTAAAACATTTGGGATTTCATGGTCTTCATAAAAAATGACATAAGTGCCTAGATCATTAGAGTCATAATTTCCATATGGGTCACTATGCATCATAACTAACAAATGGTTATTTTCCTCTTCTTGGTCATGTTCAGTCCAAGCACCTAACTCTTCAACAAAGACCCTTTCTTCCTTATTTAGGATAGCATGAGCTGTCTCTAATTTTGAATTTGGTTCATTGGTGATGTGATCCTTCGATATTGGCTCAGATAGTATTTTCGTCTTTGAACCATATTTGGTTTTTAGGATGAGATGAGACTAATCAAGTGACATATAACCTCCTATGTTGGCTGTGAAATCTCTGGATAAACATAGGCCAATTATAGGGGGTATATCTATGACTACTACATCTTGATTGACAATTATATTAAGACAAGTATATAATTGCAATGGGAGTCTTTTTAATTCTCCCTATTGTTTTCACTGATTTGCCATCCAGCTATGTAACTCCTCTAGTAAGTGGCTCATACTTTATTTTTAAAGCATCAGCTATTTGCTTAGGCATTACTATGGTAGTAGCCCCTGAGTCTATCATTGCATTATGCAATAGTTCCTTTTCAACTATCAAAGTTAAATAGAAGGGCTCTGGTTTGTTTTTGCTTACCTCTGGTGCATTGTTCACAAGGGCTGTTGTCTTTAGAGGAACCAAATTTTTGAACTTTTCTTTTTTAGCAAGTCCTTTGGTGCCAATATGTTTAGGCACTGTTTAACCTTGCATAGCTTCTTGTAATAGTGTCTTTTTTTCAATAATAACTAATATGTCCCATATTGACACTTGTGTTGGGGTCCTCTTCAGTTGATCCACCACATTCATCGGTCCTAGTGTTTGGGTTCTTGGAAAATAAGGGTACCTTACTTTTTCTTGAACTTGTCCAAAAATTACTTGATTCTACACTAGCTGAGGCACTTATTATCTAGCAGTTGTATTTTGATGACATTGAAATGGAGGAGGCCCCATAGTCTCATTATTTGTAACTTCAGGCTTTTCCATCATCCTTCTTTTAGCTCTGGTGTAGTAATTTGTTTGTACTACTGGCTTCTTGGAAGTGGAAGCTTCATTCAAGAATACTAACTCTTCATCTTCAACCCATGAAAACAAAGCATGTTCAGGGGCTATTTCTTCTTCTTTTTGTAAGGACATCCCTTGCATTTGAGCCATCAGGACTAAATTTTGTATACTAGGAGATTGGTAGGCTTGAGTGTCATAAGTACTTGCAAATTGTCCATCCATTCTTCTTTGATCTGCTACCTTTTGTTGTAAATTACCCATGGGACAATCTCTGGGCATATGATCATTATTACAAGGGAAACATTAGGCATTGGTTCCATCTACATAATTATTCTACCCTTGAACAATCTCCCTATTTGAATTAGGGGGAATAGTTTGTGAGGGTGTAGGGACTACAACCAATTGGTTTACTGGCTGAGTGTTAGTTTGCCTTTGATGACCCTGATACTGGTTTAGCTATGGTGGAAAAATATTTCCTTGGTATCCTTGATATTGGGGTTTAGGATAAGGATTTTTCTATCTTTTTATGTTAATTAACTCATTAGAAAATGTCCTTAAGATATTATTGATATCATCCATCTTAGATGACTAGGTAGGGACAAGTTCTTTAGTAGGTTGCGGAGGATATGTATACATAGACATAGGTGGGGCTTTGGGATTAGGGGCTTCTTGAGGCAAAGGTATGGTAATTTCTAGAAACATGGGCATGGGAGGCCTTGGGGGCAACTTTACAGCATCTATTAAATTATTTTTAGCTCTAACTGCATAGTCATAAGCTTCTAGAAAAGTCTGACCTCCAAGTGATTGAATCATTATTGATATATCCAAATTTAAAGATTTAAGATAAAATACTATAGGCATACCTGGTAATGGTCTTGCTGTATCAAGAATTCTTTCCCAAGTCTTTTAAAATCTTGAATTGAAATCAGTCATTGCTTCTTGTGGTGCCATTTTAATAGTAATCAATTGTTGCAATAAAGAATATTTATCATCCTTTTCTTCAAATCTTTCAAAGAAAATATCTCCAAGTTTATCCCATGTAGATATTGTATTTGGGGTCAAAGATCTGTATCATTCCAGAGTCTTCCCTTTAAAAAAATATGCTAATAATCTTATAACCACATTCTACTATGTGACCACATGTATTGCACATACATCAAACACATCCTATAGATGCTCTTCAGGTGTTTTGAAATCTTTCCCACTAAATTTGGGTATAGCTTTCACAAAATTTACTAGGATAGGATCCTAAGTGGCTGGTGGTACCGGGAGAATCAGAGGACTGCCAGTGTTCTAACTTACATAATTCCTTGGGGGTATAGGTGCTCCCATGTTTGCTCTTGGTATTGGTATAAACTGATTGACCCTTCTTCTTGGACTAGTTATCAATGGTGGAAAAAGAATACCTGGATTTATAGCAGATTGAGATCTTGTTACTAGTCCACAACTCTGACTCCTTGTAGCTCTCTAGTTCATATGGTCTTGAAAGAAACTTCAAGATGGTGTCCCATCAGGCATGCCAAAAACTATTGATGCTTAAAATTACACTGTTTCTAACACCAACAATGGGAAGTTTTAGGAATGTGGGACTTGCAACTTAAAACAACTGCTAGATTTTAAAGAAGCTGGCTCTTCTTTATCTCAAGTGTATAATGAGGAAAGGGATAGGATTTAAATAGAAACACAAATGTAATGAAAGAAAATCTAACTATGGTGATGCACCTAAAATTAATTTGACCCTTAATTCTAAGCACAATGAAGCTACCTTTAAGATTTTATTACATTAAAGAGCAAACAAGGCATGATCAATGTAAAAGATGAAAATAGATAGGATAAAAGGCTCACAGTTTAGATGATTTTGCAATAACATAGAAAATATCAACAAAGGCACAAAACTCAGTCTTCTTATTTATTTTCTAGTTACATAAAAGGCACAGAAACATGCACAGTTACACAAACTTTCTAACTCAAGAAAATAAAACAAAGGCAAATGACATCACTAGCTACAGTAAGAAAGTCTAAAACTTCTTGATAATAATCTCTCACAAAAAATTCTCTCTATCATCTGATGATGATCCCCTGCACTCATATTTATAGCATTAGACTAGCTCTAGATTGCCCGCACGTTCCCAATCCAATTGTCTAATTGAACTCTAACTGAACTAGAAGTGTCTAACAAAAGATATTTCTTGGATCTGAAACATTATGTCTCCCTGCAAGTTCATTGGCTGAAATAGATACATAGGATGCTTCCCAATATGAAATGGGTGAGGACACTTGGCAGTATCCAATTTTCATTTGAAAACCATCTTATTATTTAGGTGACACTAGAAAATGACACTTGGCAGCTTCCATGGTACTTACAGAAAACACACAGCATTTTTCACGTAACTTATACTCTTTATATGTCTTTACTCAGGAGTGCTCCATTTTTGACCTCTATCACAGTTTGCTACTTTGAAACTTTAACAAATTATAGAAAAATGGACCCACAACACTTCTCACTTAAGCAACTTAAAAAGGGGAATAGGGATAGGTGTCACTTTCTATATAATTTTAACAAGGGATACGTGGCAGCTTTTGTTGATTTAGCTAGGAACACATGGCAGCTTTTGTTGAGCTTTAGCTACACTGTAGAAACATTCAAGACTCATTTTAGATTCATATGGATGGTGACACTTGGTGGCTTCCACTGACTTTAGAAACAAAAACCTGGGTCCCACCACAGTCTTTACTTATCAATGAAACAAAGTGAAGATATTTTGGATGTTGATACGTGGCAGCTTTTGCTTTCTTTAGCTAGGGATATGTGGTGTCTTCCATTGCTTTTAGAAAAACATATTGAAACCTTCTGTAGTTGCCACTTGGTGCCTTCCACTTGACCTTGAGAAAAGCTTATTGAAAGAAGCTTTCAAAACTCAAAAGAAAATTGAAACACACATGCCAACACTTGTCACGCTCCACTGAGTTACCATGACACACGTGGCAATTTCCAAGCAACTTACAGAAATTATAAAATCTATCTTGGCCGCTAACACTTGGCAGCTTCTGCGTGAATTTGATACTTAGACAAAATTTAGACAAAAAAAACTCACACCCACAATTTGTGTCAAAAAATTCACTACCTCAAAACTGAAATGCACGGGGATAAAACTTGGAGTGCACAACTAAAAATCAGAAAGTGAAAAATGTAGAGTTTTTTACTCTAAAACATCCATAGTGACAACTAACTTCCTTTTGACATCAATTACAATCATATTGCCAATGAGATGAGCCTAGTATAGTTCTTAGTCCCAATGTAGCTTTAGTTGAGCCCCATCTTGTATCTGATTTTGATTCTCCTTCAAACAAGCCTAGCCCAATATTTCAACTAGCCCCACCTCCCCTTGGTAATGGCCTTATTCCTTTGATGCATCTTGATCCCCTACCCATCCAATGGGATAATCAACCTTACTATGATATTCATAAAGTTTACAATCATTGGATTAGAGACTGCTAGTTATACCAACATTCCCCATATGTTTCTTCTATTTCTTCTATTAGTAGACCCCCAAAGTCTACTAAAAAGTGTATCTATTACTTCTATGGAAAAAATAATCATTCTTCCACCCATTGTCAAAATATTTGATAATATATTGACACATTATGTCCTACCCTTCCCCAACCCAAAGACAAGGCTATACCTCCTCCTAAGTTATTACTTGAGTATATTCCAAAATATGGAGAGGTATATTTTATTTGGCACCAATGTAGTACCCATCACATTAATCATTGTTGTATTATCTAGTAACATCTTTAGGATCACCTTATGACCATTCCGATGCCTGCTATTATTCCTCCCATAGGTCATCCATGTAATAAGTATCCTACTTCTTCACCTATGGCTCCTTCTTCACCTATGGCTCCCATACCACCAACATCTTGTCCCCCATACAAGTTTCTTTATCCACTAGTGGTACCATCTTCATGTCCCATAGATACCTTTTCTATTCTAGAATATATTCCCCTTATTGATTATTTTATGCAAGATCCTTCATGCAAATGATCCTTTAGCTATACCTACATTTTATATTAAGGATATTTGATGAGAGGTATTTTCATAAATTTTCCTGAGGATCGATAAGACTCTTGTTGTAGTTAGGATCCATCTTCATATAGATATATTTGATGTTATGGATATTATTTATGGATAGATTTATTAGTATTTATGAACACAACATGGTGTTATTTCACTTTATTCTTCATTATGATGTTGAATTGGATTTGTGGTCCACTTATATATATATATATATATATATATATATATATATATATATATATATATATATATATATATATATATATATATATATATATATATATATATATATATAGATATATATATATATATATATATATATATATATATATATATATATATATATATATATATATATATATATCTTATGTCATTTGACTATGTGTCAAATTTTTCTTCACTTATGTCTTTTACATGGATATTTATATTATGCATTTTATGTTGTACATGGTTTCACTTTATTTCATATTTTATTATGATTTATTTTCATGTTTTCCATGATTAAATGATTATATTTATGAGTTTATCTATTTTCATGGATGTCTTTATCTTTTCTCATGATTGTTTTCTACCTTAACTCAAAAACACAAATAATTATTATTGTGACTTGGTTATATAAACCATGATCCCCTTAGTAATCCTTGTTTACCATGTGATTAGTTAACAAACAAGTCATCTCATTGTAATTCTATCTTATCGATCCAATTTATATCTCCTTTAATTCCCTTTTCCCTGTCACAAACTAAGCATACACATGGTTGAATCTTGAGATAACATATTACTTCATAGGTAAGCCTCAATGTTTAGTCAATCATGTCTTTTGATACTTAGCTTCCTCTATCCAAAGTCTAAATATCATTCTTATGTATTAATTTTATCCCTCACATTGGTTATTCTAAATCCATATGGAGGAGGAATCTTAAAATCCATAAAATTTAAAATTGAAATAATTTAAATAAAAGAAAATGATATAAAAAGGCAACATACAAATTTCAAAGGTCAAATCACACTAAAAGGCATGATTCATAGCATATCTCTTTTCTAATCGAAGCTCAATCTCCACAGTTTTCATCATGATAGAGTCGAGGTCCATTCGAGTGCAGTAGGCCAATATATTGGAAAAGGAGAATAAAAAATATTTTAGTGCTACCTACTTTCTCACTTAAGATCCCAATCTTCATAGTAGATCGATGGTTCTGTAATAGGTCCTAAAGATTGGGAAACATGTTGTGGTAAAGTAGGCCCATTTTAATTTTCTTTTTTATCTAACTAACATTAGTCAATTTTGGTATCTCAATTATTTCCTATATAGTTTTGGGACTATTATGAACATTTATCCTTTGTATTTTGATGGTCACTATCCACTTATTGTCTTTCATGTGTACTTAGTGTGCCTCATTGTTTCTAAGGTCTTCTCATAAATACATACATTATGATTTTTACATCCCCTCTTCCATTTATAACATTCCTAAGATTTTCCCTTGAGAAATATTATTTTGTTAATTGATTATTCCCCTTAGGGTTTTCATTTGTGAGTTGCATTATAATACCATGGGTATGTTGGGAAAATACAACATTCCTACATCTGCAAGTAAATCAAAATGTAGAAATAAAATATAAGCTATAGTAAAAACATAAACATGAGAGAACACATCACTACACAAGATATACGTGGAAAACCCTTGCACAACTAGAAATGAAAAAATCAAGGGGAAAAAGCAACATCCAAAATTCATATTTCATTAGAAACACTCTCTCTTACATGAATCTTCTTAGTAACTCTTTTTAGTGCTAACAAACTAAGAACTCAAGTGAGAAAAGCTTACAACTAATCTTTCCATGCTCTAACCTATAAGCTACAACATGCATCTCTTAAAATGATACTAATATAGCATCTAAGGGATCCCCATTAACATCTACCTTTATCCCCTTGGGATGAGCTATCAAGCCTCTAAGCTCCATCTCCAAATATCCAATTGATGCACCTAGGTGATCCAAGCACAAAATCCTTCAAAGGTTCTAACCTTCAACCTACATGTGATGATTACAACCCAATAATCTAGGTGCGTTAGGCATATAAGCCTTATAAACTCTACCCTTATATCATATAAGCACAATCATTAAAGGATCCAAGTAATCCCCAAATGGGATACCCATTATAAAGGAGTACATAATGCTTTAATAGCATTTTACATCAAAGAGAGATAAAAAGTGGCACCATAGTTGAGTGGGATTAATAGTAACCCACTAGAGATACTCACATACACTCATGTGCATAATCCAAAAACCACCCCATGTGCTTTCAATAAAAATGTACCATTCTCATAGTGGGGTATCGTGTGGTCTCTATTATGTTTATCATCATCTAAAAAAGTCTCCAAAGTGGATTCTCCACCAAACAAGAACAAGTACCACCTCCATGTGGCTCCAAAAATTATCCCCCATTCCATAAGTGAGGACAACAAGCACTAATTCTCTTCTTGTCTTCTCCCAAAAGGTCAACAAAGTGGATGCTCCACTAGATAGGATCATGGGCCACTTCCATGTGACTCCAAAGTTGGCACCACACTTCCACAAGTGAGTCCAAACATCCAATAGTGCTCTTCTTATCTTCATGTCCCATGTGACCTCTTATCTTTTACACCATGTGTCAAACCCATGAGATAAGAAAGGATAAAACATGTCCATTAGTGGAGTGTTATTCCCCACTCCCATCACATCAAATTGAATAAACCTTAAGACCCTCCATGGGCACTCCTACCACATCACCATCCTATTGCATCACTTATCACATTACCTCCATGCCAAACTTGCATGCCATGTCACCTAGGATCCACCTTACCTACCCAGTCACAATTGCCACCTCATCTATGAATAGTGACCTATGGATAGCGATATGTGAATAGTGATCATGAATAACACTCATGAATAGTACTCATAAATAGTGACCTATGAATAGTTCCCATGAATAGTACCTATGAATAATGGCCTATGAATAGTGGCTTCACACCAAAAAATCTCCCACTTGAAGTCATAATTATAGGAATTTCAAACACTTGTCTTCTACCAAACCAACTGCCATCCAACTATCATCAATGCCA